>JAVLUX010000008.1:29764256-30324256 GCA_032164185.1 Moxostoma hubbsi
GTCCATGGTCACAGCAATTTTAAACACAAAGACCTGTCATTCAGGGACAATTTGAATTCTGTGTATTCTAAGTATTTTTGTAATGTATTTTTTGAGCAATCTTTAGCATATATGACTAAATTACCAAAATCAGATATACAGTAGAACTGTACTACTCATAATCACATCAAAGATTAATAGAATGATACCAGCACATAATACTTCACCTTTCACCGATGCAGTCCTTGTGCAATTGTATAAGATGGCTAATTCACCAAATGTGGTCCAGACTGCTATTGATGCGAGCAGTTTGTTGTGCTGAAAGACATCCAGCTTGCCATCTGTACATAGGAAACAGCACTTAAACACAAAATTCTCACTCTCACTCATTTAAATTGGTTATTGCATTTTAAATAAAATTGCACCTTAATTCTCTTTGAATGGTTAAATCATATCCCAAAATAAAATATTTTTAACAAGAGTGCATATGTAGGAGTCAGAGTCATGGCAGTAACTTTTGACACCTTCAATGGTCCCAAAAATGTATTTGGACACTAGTGCACACATAAATATTACACTTAAAATTGTCTGTATGTCATTGCTTAGATAGAAAATATAAAACCACATGGCATCTGCAGACAACTGATTTTTCAGAAATAAATTTTTAGCAATTACTTGCAAATAACTGGTGTCAGTTAGATTTTTAAAGGAAGTATAAAGTCAGTTCACCTCAAGTTTACACTGATGTTCTACTTTATCACATTAACTATGGACATGTTCCATTAATTTTAATAACAAGAAGGTACCCAAATACATCTCAATAGTCATAATTTTGAACAAAATACGTTTTATCATTTCAAACCTAACAAACTTTTTTTAACAAGCAAATGTTTGAAGAACAGAATGCTTGAAAAGTGTGTTTGTGCTACATTTCTGTAAAATAAATCCCACATGGTTTGGTATTTTGTTATATAATTTAAAGGCATTTTTACATTTTGAAGAGTGACTTACATTTCCATAAATATGTTGGGGGCAGTACGCAGACACATTTTCCCTTATATTTACACATCACTAAATCAAAACCAAATTAGTATGATTAGTTAAAAATACTACATTTACTATTTTTGTACCTGCAAGCACAAACAGGTGGTTGCCCATCTCTCCCTGTTTAATTACATATTCTCCCTGCTGGTACGTCCTCTCGTACATACACTCCACCATGTCTTTCAATTGCTGCACTTCCAGTCTCCTCAGATATTGGTTTTTATTCAAGGCATCTGTGAGGAGCTTTTTTACACTGTTAGAAACAAGCACATTCATAAGTAAAATTGTGTTGTCTCAATTGTCAAAAAGATAACAAATGTATGAATGCAATGTTACAATGAGAAAATACTGTTGTTCGCTTGATTTTGGTGGCCAATCTAGAGAAACTGTGAGGCTGAGATGTCATTACTCTGGGGGTGATGGACTGTCACAAAGAATGGCGAGAACAAATTATTCAAGATGGACTAATTGGACAGTTCTGCACTCTGTCTCTTTCAGCTATCAAGTGCACCAGTTGTTTGATTTTCAATGTTAGAGGCAATATAATGATTCTCAAAACTGGTGTCCTGCTGACAGATCAGACCAACTTAAGCTTCCCAACATAATGAGTATCTACGCAACATGGTCTCTTGAAAGTTTAGCATATGAATAGAACTCATGCTAATTACCAACATGAAAAAATGGCAGATCTATTTTAGCTCTTTGAGGATCCTTGACACTAGCTGAGATACAATAATGAATATTCCTGTACAATTGCACTGATTTACAAAAACATAAACACACACACATATGTCACATGTCCTGCTCAAGTGAGGATTTGAAGCCATAAGAGTTCTTAAGAATACAGCTTTAAACCAAGTTACTCCTTATTATATCTGCCAACATTTAATCAAACCATTATTCACAAGATGCATTGCACAAAGCCAGCTGTTTACCATTGAGAAGAGGATGCACAATTGTACTATTAGACTCCCCTGCTGAAAAGACCAGCATTGCTGATCACCAGCTTATGTTGTGTGTACAACATAACAACATAGAATGCTGGTGTCCCCACCCGGCTTTCAAACTCGCTTAGCTTGCTTCATCAGAAAGACCTCCTGGTTAACCACCTTCACCAGATAGGTTTTGCTGGTGAAAAGCAAATATGCTGGTCTATCAGCTAGACCAGCACCAAACCAGCACTAGCCAGTATAAACCAAGCTGGTCTTTTTTGCAGGGTCATTGTAATTTAGTGTGCTGTCATGTCTAAATTTACCTCCAATTTATAGTCTTCAAATATTCCTGCATAATAGAGGTTGTTAGTTTTTGTGTCAAATACTAACAAGCAATATCCTACCGCCTAGTCCCAACTTTTACCATTACTGACAACTGAAATCTGAAAGGAACTCCTGTTAGGTAGAAAAGTAGAGAATTGATCAAACAGCTCACCTTTGCTCTTTCCAGACTCGTGCACTCTCAAAGTAGAATTTAGGTATACCGCTAGAGTCAAATGTTCTTGATGAAGGCTCTGCAGACACCCCAGCTTTTGCTCCTTTCCTCCTGTTGAGGGTATCTCTGAGCAGGCCAGTGAGACACTGACTGACCTTTTCCTTGATAGGTGATGGGAGAAGACCCAACTCCTCTTGATTCTTCAGTGCATCCTGGAGCTTATTGAGTTGGAAGCACTTGTTCCTTAAAGCATCAGAGATCTCTGAGATTGCCTGTCTCTGCTGGGCCAGCTGCTCCTCGAGATGTTTGATCTGAAGCTCCTTGGCATTCAGGTCTTCATTTTTCTTCTTCAGCTGGTTCTCCAGCTCCTCCACCCTGACTCTGAGGACCTGAGGAGCCGAGCTTGATTCCCCATTGTTTTTGGACTTGGCTGAGCCACCGACCTGCTTGAGAGGGTTTAGTTTCATCGAGCCATTTCCCATCTTGGAACTTGAATAGTGCAATAAAGACGGTCAAGGTAAGTTAGCTGTGCAGCATTTTTATCTCAAAATTTGAATATTTCTGACTTATTGGCATATTTACTTGTGCAGACAGTATTAATTTGATTAAATTAGATTTCTTTATAAATGATATAAATAATACTGATGGATCATCTGGGTGTGTGCTGATCTCTTGTTGTCGGGTTTGGTGCTGGCATTTGTCTCCTAGAGAACACACCTTTGATAGTAAAGGTTATGGGATCCTCCCAAGCTTTTCATCTACCAATTATGGATCTGCATCTCATTATGAGGGGCTTAGACACTGACAAAAAACTATATCATGTCATACAAATAGCAAATATGACAGATAGATAGAGAGAGAGAGAGAGAGAGAGAGAGAGAGAGAGAGAGAGAGAGAGAGA
Organism: Moxostoma hubbsi; assembly: GCA_032164185.1. Lineage (NCBI taxonomy): Eukaryota > Metazoa > Chordata > Actinopteri > Cypriniformes > Catostomidae > Moxostoma > Moxostoma hubbsi. Next base: position 29,767,609 of record JAVLUX010000008.1, read on the forward strand.
GACTTTTGGCCCCAGTGATTTAGACCTAATCAATAATTTAGAGGCACAGTAATACCGGATGGCACCAGCACCCCATGAGCATGCAATATGCTCTTTCCTGGACTAACTGGTGATGTCATTCTTTGTGGGCATTCATTGATGTAGAAAATGAAATAGGATGTTTTGTAATTCACTTTGGGTTAGAAATGTACAATAGACACTGGACACTCCCACCACAGAGAAAAAATGTCAGAGTACAATCACAGTATTTACAGTGCAAGACCTCAGAGCAAACCAGATACAGACGCCCACAAATTCATCCATAAACTTGGAACACCAAGTATGCAAACTCAATTAGAAAGTTATTTTGTTCAGTCTGGATTTTAAATTCACAGGAAATGTGATTATCTTTATGTCCTTACAGAGATTCATGTTATTTAATTTAGAGAGGATGTTTACAGTTGGAAATACATAAGCTAATTAATAACCCTCCCTTGCTAACGAAGCTCAATATAGGCTAAAATATGAAAATTTAGAAATAATAAAGATATTTTGCTCTAACAAAGTAATAGAGGTAAAAATGTCAAGATTAATTTTAAAGTGAAAAGCTACTTTTGACTGTAGTTCACATTAATAGCGCGTTGTTTTAATGGTACTACAAACGTTACACATGTTCTTCCTTTTTGTCATCTAACTAAAACATTTTCAAGTAGCAGGGTTTATGGATGGTGTTTAAATATTTTGAAAAGCCTACCGTTTTCTTGCGCAGGTACTCCTATGCAACTTTACTCAGTAAAGTAGAAGAAATTAATGGAAAGAAAGTGTTCTGTTTGGTCTCCAGCAGTCCCTGTCAACACAGTGTTCACCATGTGTCATTTCTCCACAATAACTACACCTCAATCCCTTTAGCAGTCGTGATGGGTTCATGACAGCGGGATATTTTATTGATATCTCTCTCTCTCTCTCTCTCTCTCTCTCTCTCTCTCTCTCTCTCTCTCTCTCTCTCTCTGTCGTATTCTCCTGTCTCTCTCGCTCGCGCGCGCGCTTTCTCTGTCGTTATCTCTGTCCTTAATTACTAATTAATTGCTTGATTGTTTGTAATTCTTTCTTAAACGCCACTCTTTAAATCAAGCCTAAACACATTTTTTTCCATTTGTGCAAAAATCCTATAGTCTGTACTTGGCCAGTATGAAAGTTATAGGACATTTTTATCCACATTCTTGGAGCAGGATTTAAACTAATGGTTTTCATAGTGATGTTACACTTATCCCAGAATCAGCTGAATTGATTTAAATGCATTTACGTGAATCAAAGCCAATGAGTTACATCAGAGAGCCTGAATAGCCCCTGGCTATGGAAATCATATGCACTGTGCATCACATACTTTTAGCAAATATTACAGTGAGTGCTCTGCTGAACCACAGCATCAGTGTTGAAATATGAAGATATTTCTAAAGCACGTAATCAGGAAATCTACTAACTCAATTAATATATACATAGTTTGGTGCTGCCTGTAAGGGTAATAATATATCAGATGGTTTCACCGGACAACCAGTAGATGGAGACAGGTCCATTTCTATTTTTATGTATTTAAGTTTTTCTCAATCGGTTATACATATTTCTTGAAACCTCACATTTTTCAAAACCACAAAATCAAAACTACAAACTCAGTATTGGAAACCTCAAACTTTATGGCAATATCAAAACATTCTTTTTTGAGTTATCTTCATTAAAATGTAAACTTTTCCTTCTGATGGCCACAGTGACACGACATCCAACGCTGATATCATGGACAACCATTACATTCTTTTAGTTCTTTCTTTGAAAAATGTCAAAATAGGTCGGGCCAGAGAATCTTATCAACATCTATGTATGCTATGTATGTTATATATTTATTGTACTAAATCATAAAATTACCATAATCTGTCATTAGAGAATTAGGAAACATGCTAAATTTAAATACTGGCTTCTCTGATAACAAGAATATTGAATATTTCTGTTGTATAGGTCAAATCAATATAAAAGTGAATTGAGGCCAGCACTTTGAAGCTCAAAAAAGCAATAAATGCAGCATAAGTGTAATCCATAAGACTCCAGTGGTTTCATCAATGTTTTCTGAATGGATCAAATTGGTTTTAGGTGAGAATAGACCAAAATATCTCCTTTTTTGACTATAGATCTTGACATTAGCAGTCTCCTTGGCGGTCAGGAGTTCAAGCTCGATTACACCTGTAGCGCCATCTAAGGCTCTGCGCATGCGTCAAGCAGTAGAAAGTGAAATCAAGCTTGAAATCATGATTGTGCCTAGAGATTGCAATGGCAAGATATTCAGTGAAAAATTAGTTACAAATTGGTTTGTTCTCACCCAAAATCAACTGAATCTGGATTTAACCAACATAGTAGTATGGATAACTTTGACAACATGACAAAGCACATGACAAAGGACACCTCTGATAAACCTTTTTCCATTTAATTTTTTTTTTAATTTACATTACAGGCAGCACCAAACTACATCAGTCCTGATGGATTTCCTTAAGCAAATAATAAACTAATAATATAATGATGACACTTTATACTTCCATTTGTCATTAACAAACATATACTGCAGGTAGGCCTAATTCTTAACAGATAGTTCATCAACATTTAAATCTATCAATTCCAACTTTCATGACATTCATAACTACATAAATATATTTTCAGTTTTAACTGTCTATTAAGCATTGTATAATGCAATAATGCGTTACGGGTTATTCATGAAAGTTATAAAATGTTAATATATTTTATATGACAAAAATACTGTGTCTGTATATGCTGTATATATATATATATATATATATATATATATATATATATATATATATATATATATATATATATACACACTTTTTTAAAAGAAGTTTGTGGAACGCTACCCAAAAAGTTTGACCCAAGTTCAACAATTTAAAGGCAATGCTACCAAAAACTAACAAATTGCATGTAAACTTCTGACCCACTGAGAATGTGATGAAAGAAATAAAAGCTGAAATAAATGATTCTCTCTTCTATTATTCTTATATCCAAAGATAAAACATACAAACACAACATAAAACAGAATCAATTATTCACATTACCCACCACCCCCCCCCAGATAGTAACACTAAAAGTTACTATCAAAAAGTAGCTAGCTACACTGAAGCTACTTAATGAGGCAATATTTTGTAGGTTACAATCAAACCAATAATATTAATAACAAAAATTACTCTAATGACATTTATTAATGTATTAATTAAATATATTTAATGTGTTTGATTAAATATATTTAATACATTTAATGAATAGTATCATTAATACAGTTAATAATGGCCATAAACTAAAATACAACAATATCAAATAAAAACTAAAAAGACCAGACACCATTAAAAATCATTTTTATACTAAACATCACACTTTTCAGTCCTGTTGTGGCCAGGTGTCGCCTACTTCCATAAATATCCAATTTTTTTGACAAACTCTCCTTGGGCTGGCATTTTTTGTTCTTGTCACATAATATTTAGTGTGGATAATATGTGAATAAATATTCAGGGCTCGTTTCTCCCCTCACCTGTGTGCACAAAAAAAGTGGACGGATGGTCATTCTAGATCGGGGGTCAGGAACCTATTTGTTAAAAGTCAAGAGGCTCACTGGGTGTCTCGCCATTCACCAACACCTGATCATTTAAAACTTTCCTGCAGAATGTGTGGGTGTGATTGCAAAGCTTGAAATCAATGACACTCTTTTGAATTTGTCGTACAGCCTACTCCTGGTGAACAAGGTTTGAAATGAACACCTGCCAGATACAAGTGAGTTGGCCGCAACTGGAGTCTGATCATCCGCCACTGACCACATGATGTTGATAAAACGCCTAATGTTATCAGAAGAGTGGCGGCTTCGAATAAACCCCACCTGATTTATACGTATAAGTGATGTCATAAATTTATTTAATCGATTAGCCAGAATTTTTGACAAAATGTTTACATCTAGCTGGATCAGAGAAATTGGATGGTAACTTTTACACTCGCTTGGATCTTTGTCCTTTTTAAGCATCAGACTGATCCGGGATTGTGTCATGGTTGGAGGAAGCTTTCCATTCTTTAATGATTTCTTATAAACTTCTAACAAAAGTGAAGCCAGTTCTGTAGCATAAGATCTAAATAATTCAGCTCCAAAGCCCTCTGGCGCTCTAGGCTTGCCATTAGGGAGGGCCTTAATTACCTTGTCAAGCTCCTCTAAGGTTATCTTATAATCAAGAGAATATTTTTGCTCAGTCATCAATTTAGGGAGTTCTAATGGTTCCACAAAATTTCTAATATCTTCATCAGTAGATGAAGACGTGGAATTATAAAGATCAGGATATAACTCTTTAAAGGCAAAAAAATTTCTCCTCCAGCAGATTTCACTGAGGGAATGGTAGAAAAAGACTTTCTCTGCTTTATATATATAGCCAAAAGCTTCCCTGCTTTGTCCCCGACTCAAAGTATGACTGTTTTGCCCCGAATAACCAAAACTCCACTTTCTGTGACAAAATAGTATTATATCTGTATTTCAAACAGGTCAATTCTCTGAGGCCATCAGACGACATTTGGTGCTTCAGCTCTGCCTCTAGACTTTTTATATTCCCTTCCAACTCCACGAGTTCTCAGGCTTTGAATTTTCTGGTAAATGAGGCATACTGTATGACCCAACCCCTAAAAAAACACTTAAGTGCCTTCCAAGCCATACCCACAGAGGTTACTGAGGAGCAGTTGGTCTTGATGTAAACATTTATTTCAGTCTTTACCATTTGTTGGAAATCAGGATTTTGCAAAAGGGATACATTAAAGCGCCAACTATATGATTTCTTTTTCTCCGGATGTGGCAACATCTCTAAACTTACCAGGGTGTGATCTGAGATTAAGATGTTTCCAATTGAGCAATCCACAACAGATGAAATGAGGGACTTGGATATAATATATATATATATATATATATATATATATATATATATATATATATATATATATATATATATATAAAATAAATCTTATGGACTGATGAAACAAAAGTCTCTTCCAGATGGGTTCAAAAGTCGCCAGATATCTCCAAGACCAACATATTTTTCACATCCTGTGAAGTGTCAATGTGTCTCTATGGGGCTTACACACTTTTGCTTCACTATGACCAGGGACTGAGTCCATCAAAAGTTTGATGTCTCCTCCCAATATTATATCATGAGGGGTGCCAGCAGCTTGCAACATCCCTTTCTAGATGAATAAAAAAGCCCCGATCATCAACGTTAGGCGCGTAAATATTTCTGCTAAAACAATAATGATTCTCCCTAATTTACATTTAATCTGTCTGAGAGATTTGAATCATAGATGCTTGCTTATCAATGTAATGAATCTCCTGCTCTGACTTGAGCCAGCACTAAAGAAATTATGTCCACCCCATATCTTCCCAAATTTTTCAGCTTCCTGCGAGGAAAGATGTGTTTCTTGAAGAAACACTATCACATTTCTTACGCTTAAGAAATAACCTTCATTCTTTTTGTGTTGTGCCCCAACCCATTCACATTCCATGTGGAGAAAGATAACCCTTTACTAAAATGGATTAGCGGATAAATGCTTTTCCGATGATTCCAGATAATCGATTCATTTCTCAACATCTGCCACTCTTGTATTCAACTCAGAGAATTTTGTTTCCATCGCCATAATCGATCGGCGTATTACAGTGAGATCCTCCAGGTTAGCAACAACCTTCATCAGCATCACAGACATGTTGGACAGTTGATGCTGGATTTCTTCTCTTGCCGCACCATCAAAATAGAGTCCCCGGTCAGCTGGCCCCTCTGAGGTTTCATCTTAAGCACATAAGTATCTTTTAACGTCTCCAGAGCCCTAGGATTTCGACTTCTTTGCCATGTTTACCTCAAAGAACAAATATATAACTGGTATATCAAATATCTCCGGATTATAACATGAAAATAAAAAATAGCAAAGTGCACAGAGCTCGTTGCTCACATGTCTGCTCCTCGCATGGCATCACGTGACCCCTGACATTTCACATTCTTAAAACTTAGTGATCCTAACTGACATAAGACAAGGAATGTTTTCTATGATTAAATGTCCCAAACTGTGAAAAACTGAGTTTAAATGCATTTGGCTAAGGTGTATATTAACTTCTGACTTCAACCGTGTAATATATACACTGGTGGCCCTTATGGAAAACATTTTTTTTCTTTTATTCACCAAAGTGGCATTCAGTTGATCACAATGTATAGTCAGGACATTAATAATGTGAAAAAAATTACTATTACAATTTGAAAACATTTTCGGAAACTACTTCAGAGTTCTCCTCAAAAAATCCTCCACATGAAGCAATTTGCAGATCCTTTGCATTCTAGCAGCCAGTTTGTCCAGATACTCACCCCGCACTTCCTGTAGCACTTGCCATATATGTGGCTTTCTTGTCAGGCACTTCTCATGTACCTTACAGTCTAGCTGATCCAACAAAAGCTAAATGGGGTTAAGATCCATAACACTCTTTTCTGATTATCTGTCCAATATACAGGTGCTGGTCATATAATTAGAATATCAAAAATTTGATTTATTTCAGTAATTCCATTCAAAAAGTGAAACCGTTTAAACACAGACTGATATATTTCAAATGTTTATTTCATTTAATTGTGATGATTAAAACTGACAACTAATGAAAACCCCAAAATCAGTATCTCAGAAAATTAGAATATTACTTAAGACCTATACAAAAAAAGGATTTTTAGAAATGTTGGCCAACTGAAAAGTATGAACATGAAAAGTATGAGCATGTACAGCACTCAATACTTAGTTGGGGCTCCTTTTGCCTGAATTACTGCAGCAATGCGGCGTGGCATGGTGTCGATCAGTCTGTGGCACTGCTCAGGTGTTATAAGAGCCCAGGTTGCTCTGATAGTGGCCTTCAGCTCTTCTGCATTGTTGGGTATGGCGTATCGCATCTTCCTCTTCACAATACCCCATAGATTTTCTATAGGGTTAAGGTCAGGTGAGTTTGCTGACCAATTAAGAACAGGGATACCATGGTCCTTAAACCAGGTACTGGTAGCTTTGGCACTCTGTGCAGGTGCCAAGTCCTGTTGGAAAATGAAATCTGCATCTCCATAAAATTGGTCAGCAGCAGGAAGCATAAAGTGCTCTAAAACTTCCTGGTAGACGGCTGCGTTGACCTTGGACCTCAGAAAACACAGTGGACCAACACCAGCAGATGACATGGCACCCCAAACCATCACTGACTGTGGAAACTTTACACTGGACTTCAAGCAACGTGGATTCTGTGCCTCTCCTCTCTTCCTCCAGACTCTGGGACCTTGATTTCCAAAGGAAATGCAAAATTTACTTTCATCAGAGAACATAACTTTGGACCACTTAGCAGCAGTCCAGTCCTTTTTGTCTTTAGCCCAGGTGAGACGCTTCTGACGCTGTGTCTGGTTCAAGAGTGGCTTGACACAAGAAATGCGACAGCTGAAACTCATGTCTTGCATACGTCTGTGCGTGGTGGTTCTTGAAGCACTGACTCCAGCTGCAGTCCACTCTTTGTGAATCTCCCCCACATTTTTGAATGGGTTTTGTTTCACAATCCTCTCCAGGGTGCAGTTATCCCTATTTTTCTACCACATCTTTTTCTTCCCTTCGCCTCTCTATTAATGTGCTTGGACACAGAGCTCTGTGAACAGCCAGCCTCTTTAGCAATGACCTTTTGTGTCTTGCCCTTCTTGTGCAAGATGTCAATGGTCGTCTTTTGGACACCTGTCAAGTCAGCAGTCTTCCCCATGATTGTGTAGCCTACAGAACTAGACTGAGAGACCATTTAAAGGCCTTTGCAGGTGTTTTGAGTTAATTAGCTGATTAGAGTGTGGCACCAGGTGTCTTCAATATTGAACCTTTTCACAATATTCTAATTTTCTGAGATACTGATTTTGGGGTTTTCATTAGTTGTCAGTTATAATCATCAAAATTAAAAGGAATGAACACTTGAAATATATCAGTCTGTGTGGAATGAATGTATACATTATACAAGTTTCACTTTTTGAATGGAACTGCTGAAATAAATCAACTTTTTGATGATATTCTAATTATATGACCAGCACCTGTATGTTTCTTTGCCCACTCAAACCTTTCCTTTTTGTTTCAAAAGTGGCTTTTTCTTTGCAATTCTTCCCATAAGGCCTGCATCCCTGAATTTTCTCTTTATTTTTGTACATGAAACTGGTGTTGAGCGAGTACAATTCAATGAAGCTGTCAGCTGAGGACATGTGAGGCAATTTTGGCAAAATTGTGATGCCTTCAGTTTGTAAATTTAAGCTCTGTGATCACTGGACTTTCCAACTAGACAATAACACCAAAGACACATCAAAGTTTTCCAAAATCTGGTTCAGGGATGGGTCGTGGAATGTCCTTGAATGGCCCTTTCAGTCCATCATTAAAATCACATTGAAAATCATTGCTGGGATTTTCAAGGAAGCAGTGGCAGCACAAAACCAAAGAATGTCAAAGCACTGGAAGCTTTTGCACATGTGAATTGTGTAACAATTCCAATACATGTGTCTGAAGCCTGAGAATACTTACCTGAAACATTTATTTGATGTTATTAAGGGTAAAGGATGCTCCACAAATTTGGGGGTTGAATATTTTTGACATGACATTTGTGGAGAGAATTAGTAATTTTTCATTTTAAAATGTGGGTAATCTGAACTCTTTGTTTGTAAAATCACTCATATGTATTAAAACTTAGTTTGATTGTTTATCGAGGTTTTAGTTGATGTGCTTTAATTCTCATCACCAGAACGTATTGCTGGTCAGGGGGGTTGAATAATTTGATTGCAACTATATACAAAAGGATTATTTCCCATTTTTCAGAGCTCATTCCACCTTAATTTTTTTTTATAGTAACACTTAAATTGCAACAACTGTTTTCTTACATAAAGCACAGAAAACACCCAGACATCTTAAATTGATTGGCATTCTTTTATTTAATTCCTCTTTTTCATGGGGTTCAATAGTCTGCCTGGACAGCCAAAATACACAGAAATATACACAGTGATGGAAAGGCATGATATTTACATGATAGTAAACTAAAAGCTTGTGTTTGTGTTAAGGTAGTAAGAAAAGAAAATCTAGAAGACATCTGTCACCATAAATTAACTTCATTTTGTGTGCTAGTACCTTAAAATATTTGTTTTTCCTCAAAGTTTTATAAACATTATAAAATATTAGGGCAATATCCAATTCCTATAAATCATGTACCTGGTACAAAATAATACAATAAAGCCTGTAAATATCTTTCAAATATCTTAAAACAATGAAAAAGATAGACAAGACAGATATTAACAAATAGACAAAACAAATTGAAGGAAATGTAATATAATAATGGTAATAAAAACTAGCAGTACAGTATAATAAATCTTCATGTAGTTGCTTACAAACAGCTTCATTCAAAAACACTATGCCCAAACAGAATTGTGTACATCTGTTTCACCACCAGAGGACGACATGACATCACCATTGTGTCATCTATGGTACAAAATGACAGTGAGCTGTCCTTCTAAACATATTTTGTTCGCCGAGTAGAAAACGGCATAACGACAGTAACACTGACATCAATATGGAGACACTGTCCTTCCTTCAACAGTCAACAAACGTCTAGAGTAAAACCATGACAATATGGTGAGAAAAAAATGAGTTTTATGCTGGCGAGTTTTCACAAAACTGGTTCCATAATAAAAGGAATAGACAACTATATTCACAAAAGCATCCAGTGCATTCAGGAAACCTTGGCAGGTTTATTATGCAAAAGTCAACTGTCACTCGCAAAGGTTAGAGCAATGCATTACTCACATTTCTTATGCATAAAAAAAACTAACACAATAATCAAAAAAGTGACAACATAAATATATACTTAAATTAATGCTTTAGGTACAATAAAAATATACAGTACTGGAACCCAGTACACAATGCTGGTTTAAACTTTTTTTTCAAAGTGTTCTAATTGAGTTTGCCAACCAGCGGCATACTCTGAGTCAACAGATAAGTATGACACAAATGTCTGTTTGCATTAACAACATCTGGATTACTTTCAAACAGCGTTGATTGGAATTGGTTTGCAGTCAAGGGACATCCCCAATTAATTTCCTCTGCTCAAAACAACTCTTCATTATAAAGATGGAAAAAGGAGTAGAAAATTCTACACAAAGTGATGACAAAGCCTGAAATATCCAGTATGAAAGACAGATAGAGAAGGGCATTGAAAATGATGCTGCTCTTTCCAACATAAAAATGCATCATTCAGCAAAATATGGATTTTCATCTCCCTTGAAAAATAGGGATACTTCTCACTTTTAGATGGGGCAAAAGGGGGACACAGCTTGCTTGTCAGAAGGTTCACTTGTTTCACAGGATTATGTCCTGTTCAGCAAAGTTGACCTACAAAGGAAAAGAGTTGTCAAATTAGTAGAAATTAGGCAAATAACATATACAAATAATCTTTCCTCCTATGTTTTGTGCTTATTTTCTATTACAAGTTAAATGTAAAAGCCTGCCTATTGACTGTTATTTCTGCATTTTGCAGTTTTGGACTCCTCATTTAGGTAAAGTAAAAAAAATAAAAATAATAATCCATAGGGGAGGACTGCTTGGACTAGGTATGTGCAAAACTCTGTACCTTCAAAATCAACTGGGGTTGACTAGTCTACTAATGTGTCTTAGGCAAGCCCTGAACAATAAATCTAACACCAACCAAACTCATTAATTGACTAGTTGACCATCGAACCTATTAGTGATGCACCGAAATGAAAATTCTTGTCCGAAACCTTGTCCGAATTTGTAATGTATTTTATTGTTATTAACAATAAAGATATTTTGGCAGGAAGCAGTGCATTACCTTGAGTGCATCATGACCCGTGCACTGTGTGTGCGTGTCAATGGAGCAGTGCTCATTCACTGAAGCACGCTGCACATGCAGACTGTATATTTACTTATTAAACAACCATTGCGATTCACATAACTATTGTATGGCTTCAAGATACTAAATAGAATGCACAAGTCATATGGAAAATAAAGCATCTACTTTGATGGTGCATTTATGCTTATTTAACAGTAACAACCATGACACAATAACGAAGCACTGGAAAACACTATTAAGGCACTAATGACCAAGAGAGCGATTAATTCACTTCTGGGGATATGGATGTAAATAATGTTTTTTTCCATGTTAAAATTTTCAAAAGATAATCTGCCCACACAAAAATCACATTTTATGCAAAAACAAATTCAGTGGACGAAATGTGGGTGCACCCCTACAACCCATGTATCCTTATTCCAGCATTGTGTACTTGATCAATCATGCCCAGACTGGTTTAAGAAGAGCAATAAAAGGCAACTTTTCCCTATGGATATTCTTCCTATACAGTGGAATTGTGTTTTTCTGGTAGTCTGCCTTGTTTCATGGACTGTGGAGGTTTACTATCCTCTGGCTGAGAGTCATGATATTACTGAGCATGGTTGAGCACGATCTGCTGATGTACACAGAATCTGGTGCTGTGACAGATCCTGTCGCAGTGGAAAGAGAAAAAAAAAGCCCCACTGATAGCCTCCGCAATCCGTGACAAAGCAACAGCCAAGAGGTCTCACCCCTTTCCAAGCACACATGTATCTATCAGTAAAACGTATCTTTGGCAAATATTCTTGGAGGATGCTTTTGTCCTTTATTTTTTTTAGATAAATGTAAGACCAAAAACACAACATATGTCCCTTCATACTGTAGGAAGTATAAGCAGTGCTACTAAATACTAAAACACTGATGTATAGGTGAGGCGAGTAGTTCAATATAGTACAATCATCTGTAAACTTTACTTTTCTCTCACGCTGTGCAGGTTCACTCATGCATTCAGCACATGAATTAGTTCTCTCATGCTGATAACATGCCCGATACATAAAAAAAAAACCTAAAACGCTTTATAACCTACATATTTTCACCTCTGACACATCAGTTTGATACTGAAATCGCGGTTTGATGTTGCACAAGTCTAACTCCCGGTCTACACCTGATGCGAGAGTTGCGTTAAAGAAAATCTATCAACCAATTTAGCGGTCTACACTGGATGTGTACGCATCCAGTATAGACAGCCTCAAGCCACTTCGTCAACAGACAGGGTTTAATGTATTAGATTGCGCGCTACCTTAATCTGTTGCTGGTTTGATTGAGTGACGCGGACGGGAGTGCTTGTTCATTTATTGATGTCATCAAACATCATGAAAACATTTTGCGTACTGGAAACGCATGCTTTGAAATCATTCATTCGTGTTGCATGCTCACTGAGTTGCAAAGCACAATTTAAATCTAAACAATGGAGTGCACCATTTATCTGTTGCTTTCGATTTGATTGATTGACGCAGACGCGAACGCTCATTCATTCAGTAAAGTTTTACGGAGACTCACTTTTGGTAAAGACAAACAGTTTTTCGAAATGGAAATAAGTGCCTTGAATTCATAACATGTAGATTATAAAACGAAGAAAATAACAGTAAAATGTGAGTAATGCTCTGGAGAGAAACTCATGCCATGCCACCTACATCAAACAGCTCAAGCACCGTCAAACATACCTGATGAAGCGCAGCCACCTCTCCTCATTAAACTGTATGCTTTTATGATCTTCTTTGAAGTGTTTATAAAATGCTCTCATGCACTGGACAACTTGGTGGGCTGTAACATGTATTTATCATGCAACCGCATTTCACTGATGGTGCTTCTCCGTGCACGCTGCCAACTAAACCAGACCAACTAATCGATAATGGAAATAGTTGACAATGAATTTCATTATTGATAATTATCGATTAATTGTTGCAGCACTAGTATCTTGTGTTCAGGACACCTGTTTGAAAGCAGATCATTTCTGTAAAATTCTGTTTGGTGACACTAGTGCCGCTTTGCCAAACTCAAAGTCTAAAAAAGAAATCTTGTTCCATCCTTTGTTCTTATTAAATGTTTTAGTTAGCAAATCAACTGGCAAGTTGAGGAGCAACATTAAAAACTTCAGTATCAGGCACATTCTATCAACCAGTGTCACAACTCTTCAGACAGGTCAAAAATAGTCTCAGTGTCTCAACATTTGCTAAGAGAGCTGTCAGTCAACAGTCTGTCTGAAAGGCCCTGATGAATGATATCATACACACCTGAGAGATTTCCATCGGTCTTTCTCAATGTTGTTCTCCGGTCCTTCACTCTCATATGATGCCAGATACAAAGCTGTTGAGAGATTATCAAGATGAGACGGGTGTGACAGCATCCGAAAAACAAAAAACACCTGTTTTCTTTCATGAGGAATGCTCTGAAGTCATGTACTCATCTTTAACTTGGCTATTTGGCATTACAGAATTTTTCACTTGAGTTAATCATGACAAATGTGAATGTCTTTTTGTCAAATGTGAATGTCTTTTGTTGCGCTTATTGCGCAACTATCTTTAGAACAGGTTTATGACACAAGCAAAACAAAGCTTGGCAGAAAATGAGTAAGCAGAAAACCTCTAGTTCAAGTCTTACATTGAGAATGTGGATGTGAGTCTCATGTTTTATCAGCAGTAGAATACTATGGACTTCACAGTCTGGGTAATTTGTGAGGTTTGGAACATCATCCATGTGAATAAATGTTAAAAACTTACATTTCTGGGTGAACTATGCTTTTAATAATCTGGTTTAATAACCACAGAGTGCATCATACAGTAGCATTCGTACCATCTTCACTGAAGATTGGTGCAGTGAGGAGATACTGCAGAATCTTGCGGTCTCTCTCGAAAGGACACTCCACTTCCTTCCATGTCATAAACTCAGTCACTTGCTTGGCCAGCTCCCAGAATTTCTGCATCAGAGTCAAGATCATTCTGTTAGGAATCATTTCTTAATAACTTTGCACATGAATACCCATCACATTAAACTCACTGAATTGATGCCCTTGAAACTTCTTCATTTTAAGAGATGCATACGTCAATAAACTAAAACGGGATCTTTGTTGCTATGAAACAGTGTTTTCTCAACCAGTCATTGTTATTCAGTAGATGTGATGGCAGTTGTTTCCATGCATCATCTCAACTTGCCTGTATGCCAAGCCAAACAGAAGAAATTACCTCAAAATTGACATGTCCGTTGGGTAGCCTGTTGGCACATCCTTCATTGAGAAAGTAAATGTCTTTAATCAAGAGGCTGAAGAAAGGAATGACAATCTGAAAGAGAAAAAAGAGAAACATTCTATTACAAAACAGTTAGACCCAACCAAAAACCTATAGCAAAAGCTCTGTAGTCTGTAAAGTAGAATGCTTTTGCATTTAGGTAGCCTCATTTGAGACCATCAAAGGGTTACCATCACGGCAAGAAAGCATTAGGCCTCTAAAAGCCTACAGGACAAAGCACAACTGGATCAACCACATTGAGATGCAACGACAATGATTCATGTCAGGAGTTATTTGTATTTTCTTGAGGGAGAAATCTCAACTCACATGCAGAAGCAAATTCTACAACACAAAATGCTGACAAACAAAGGTGGCCCTAAACAAAGTCAGAAGTGTACATACAATTAGTTTGAAGTCATTGAAACTAATTTTTTAACCACGTCACAGATTTCCTATTAGCAAACTTTTGGAAAGTCATTTAAGACATCTACTTTGTGCACAAGCAATTTTTCCAACAATTGTTTACAGCCAGATTGTTTCACTTTTAAATCAACTATTACACAATTCCAGTGGATCAGAAGTTTACATACACCAAGTTAATTGTGCATTTAAGCAGCCTGTAAAATTCCAGAAAATTATGTCAAGCCTATAGATAATTAGCTTCTGATAGGTGTACTGAATTGGAGGTGTGCCTGTGGATAAATTTCAATGCCAACCTTCAAACTCAGTGCCTCTTTGTTTGGCATCATGGGAAAAATCTAAAGTAATCAGCAAAGATCCCAGAAGAAAAAAATATTGTGGACCTCCACAAATCTGGTTCATCCTTGGAAGCAATTTCCAAACACCTGAAGGAACCACGTTCATCCAAACAGTGTTATGAAACCATAATTTCTACAATTTGCATGAGGAAACTCCTAAACTAAGAGAATTTAGAGCAGAAATTGTGTTAATTTACCTTCTCTCTGCTACTATGAGCAGTTATGGATCTTTGCGTGGCTCCTCGTAGTGCTGTTCTGTAGTTGTAGAAATTGCTAGAAGGATCCATCTGGTGCTGTGAAGGGACAAGAAAAAAAAATGAAATAAAAAAATTTATAAAAAAAGGTTTATGCACCAACTTCAGGACTTGGCCTGAACCATGTAAATATTTAAATGAACTGAAGTTTCTTATGATCACAAAATCTAGGCTATTCGGCATGGTTGTTTCAGTTAACTACTTATTTAACCAAAGGCAACATGAGTCACTCTTGCTACTATTCAGCATTGGACATTCCATGGGAACTTTTAAACATCATGAAAATTTCTGCAGGTGAGACCTTCACAATAGTACTGTCATCTTAAAACAGTTTTGAAGCAGTAGTGTTATTTGGGTTAGACTGCACATTCTAACATACAAGAAGCCCAGAAGAGTAGGGCTGGGTAACTGTATACAGATTCCTGATTTGATTCTGATTCACAAGCTCATTCACAAGCTCTCGATTAGATTCTCAATTATTTGGGTATATTTCAGTTATAATGACAATTTTAACATATGAAAAATTCTCTCTCTCTGCTAATGCTGTAAATTATATAGGGAAACATTTAATATGGTGCATTATGCGATGCAATTCAATTGGTATTACTTAAAAGATATAATAGATCAGCCCAATCAAAATTTTAAAGTAAACATAGATGGAACGATCTTATGATTAATATTTATCAAGCTCTATAAAAAGAAATGAAAACTAAAGTTATCTGAGGTGAGCAAGTTAACTTATATTGGGGACTAGGTGGATATCAGCAGGTTTAACATTCAAGGTTTTGATTCTACAGGGAAGGCAAGAGGCCCTGCAAGCCTTTTATCCTTCAATCCGTCCATCGTCTGAGTGAGAGAGTTGCGTCGTGATCTAAGTGGATACGAAGCTCACAGGCTAAACCTCCCTAAAGACCAAGCATACAGTCTCTATTTACACATCAAAATGGTGTAAGCCCCAGGACTAGACTGAAACATGTGAAGGTGTGTGCACACTGCACAGCATACACAAGTCATGTATTAAGTTTAAGGCCTTTGCCTGTCTAAATATAAGACCTAAATAAAATGGTCTCTAGACAGAAAACACAGTGAGTTGACTCAAAATTAAAGCCTGCACTGTTTCAACTCCCCTGTATCAACCCCTGCACATAATGACTTCAAAATAAACCCAGCACTGTCTCAACCCCTTTCAAATGTTGCCTAAAAAGCATCTGTACACCTACATAAAAGCAGTGTTTTAGAAAAAATAATGACACAAAAGCAACAATTCCTGCCCACTGAAGATTAAAAATGGCAAGAACTGGCCTCCCTATTGTCTAGGGTTTGGCCAACATGCATGCATGAGTCAGGGCTGGTTACTTAACACAGCATCAATCCAAAACATTGGTGTTATGCCACACTGCATGTTTTGTGCAATGTCAGCACTGTATTCACCACCATTAATTCACATTCATGTTATCACATTATCCCCTACACATTTAATACAGTGAGTACAATGTTCTGCAGAGATAAAGCAAAACAGGACAACAAGGGATATGCAAAACTACATATGTTAGTAATCAACTACTCAGTTGTCTGAATGACTAGTTGACTAGATGGTCTTTAGAAATCCCTGTAAATTAAGGCTGATGCACGAGTCACGTCCACCATACTTGTGGGTGTGATTCTAATGGGCTTTGTTTGGGATTTTTTTTTAAATATAACATGGTGTCTTAAAAACACATGTGATGAGATGTGACAGTCTGACCGCAGCTAAAGTGTTGTACACTAGAACCCTCTGAAAAGCTGCATCTCTAAATTCATCCCCTTTAAATGAACACAATACGGGGCCTGGGTAGCTCAGCGAGTCGTGAGTTCGAACCCAGGGTGTGCTGAGTGAGTCAGCCAGGCCTCCCAAGCATCCAAATTGGCCCGGTAGCTAGGGAGGGTAGAGTCACATGGGGTAATCCCCTCATGGTCGCGATTAGTGGTTCTCGCTCTCAGTGGGGTGTGTGGAAAGTTGTGCATGGATCACAATCCACCACACGGATTGAGATGAGTAAACGTGCCACCACGACTAAGTAGTGGGAATTGGGCATTCCAAATTGGGGAGAAAAAGAACACAATACAACATTTTAAAGCAAAGACTAAAAAACAAATCTGAAAATAAAATCAAGAAATTCAAGAGTTGTTTGGTGGATGACTAGTCAATAATCCAGACCCATCCCTAATGGAGATGATGAAATACAAACCTCTAGTATATCAAACTTGGCAGTTTTGACTTTGCCCCAGGTCTTCTTTAGCCGCGACACTGGACTCATGTTCATTCCAGCTGTAAGACACACACACAGAAACAGACACAGGTCAGCACACTGTGACAGCCAGCTTCCTGCAAGAGGTGCACTTTCTCAATAGCCAATAGAGCAGTTAGGCCCATGAGCCTACAGGGACAATAGCATTAGTAGGAGCATCATTTCCCTCCGACAATAAGGTCGGGCTTATATTGCAGAGGGTCACGGTGGTCTTGTGTGCTCAGCACTAATGACCATATGAGGTCATAGTGTTGACTGAAAATCATTAATGGTAAAATCAACCAAACAGATTCATCTGTACTGATGACAGTGAGCATCATTTTTCACTGGTTCTTGAAAATTAATAGGTGAAAAATAGTATACATTTTAGCAACAATTTATCATGACGTTTCCAGTCTTTTGTGATTATTGGATAAGAACAGAGGTCACAAAAACAATTTTTCACCTGAACATTACTGGTAATCATGTATATTCACTATAGAGATCTCATAATTTTTTACTATTAATATTAATGGGTTCTACAGGTCTGGAAACACATTCTATAAAAGGTACACTACAGAATTCTGGGCTCTATATCGATAGCTGTGTAAAAACCATAAAATTGCAAGTTACTTGCGGAGGAACATCGTTTGACATTTGGTCACGAGAAGCACAATAATCAATCAGGTTTAATGTTATTGGAGTGCTACCACATTGGATTCAATGCTTTTTACATGACTTGACATCAATAATTTGACTTTGTGGTGAATAATGACTTGAATTATGGTCTGTTCATCATACAAAGTGATCATGTGCTTTCAGAAGACTAGGAATTATAAAGCACGAGTCGCTTGGACTACTTTTACTACACTTTTGGGTGCTTTAAAGCTTAAACAGGAGTACCTATCAACTGATATTGTCTTTCAAAATATATCCTTTTGTGTTATGAAAAATAAAGATTAATGTGGGGTTGGCATGATGAGTAAATTAGGGGTAGAGTAAATTATACAACTAACGATTATTTTGATTATTAATTAACGATTATTAGAACATTAGGCGATTATTGCCACAATTAATCATTAGCTCTTAACCGATTATTCAGCTTGTGCCCCGACTTAATAGGTTTTAATAAACATGCTAAGTAACAATAAAGAGGACAAAATCATCTTTTCAAAATGTCTCTAAATGACATTCACTGAATTAAAGGGAAAATACTTAAGTTTAATTCAGTAAAGAAATTCACTGCAAAAACTCATTGTTATCAAGTGTTTTTGTCTTGTTTTCCATTTAAATTTGTCTAAAAATCCTTATATATTTAGACTTGCTTGACAAAATATACTATACATTCAAGATCTATTCTCTAAAAGCAACTCTAAATATCTTACATGCTGCTTCTCAGGTGAAGGCATGTTTTTTTTTTTTTTTTTTTTAAAGGATTTTAAAATTTGTGTATTTTAATATAATATTTTTACTTCTGCAGTATAGCTGCTAAAGTAAATGTATGTTGTTTTAAAAGGAGTTTTAGATATTTATATTGGAAAACATGCCAAAACAAAAACAATAAAAAACATATTTTGTAGCAGTTTGTATAATGTGGCGAAGACTACCTCTCTCAACTTTCTTTTCACTTCAATCCAT
Organism: Moxostoma hubbsi; assembly: GCA_032164185.1. Classification (NCBI taxonomy): domain Eukaryota; kingdom Metazoa; phylum Chordata; class Actinopteri; order Cypriniformes; family Catostomidae; genus Moxostoma; species Moxostoma hubbsi. The sequence continues at coordinate 29,786,713 of JAVLUX010000008.1, forward strand.
CTTTAACTCCAAAAAAAACATTATTAAAGCTCAGATCGGGCATTCGCACAACTCATAGAAGAGACTGCACAGAGAAATGCCAGTTTCAGAGTTTGTAGTTATTTACAGGATTCGCAGTTTGGTACCCCCCCCCTTCAACTGAACAATTCCAGTCGTTGCATTTACAAAATGTAATATTTAAAAGTCTGATTTTCCACCACTGAAAGTTTCCCCTGAACTTGTATTGCAGAATACGGTGTAACACTGCTGCCACTGTTTATCTCTTGACTCGGCAGGTGTAAATGCTTCATTTTACAACCTGTCCCTAACTGACTTGCAGTATTTAAATGGTCAGCAATTGACTGATACTAAACAGTACTGATATTTATTAAGCTATTTATTTTCTTTGAATTTATTCTTTAATTAAATGGTCAGCAACAGACAGATACTGAAAATACAGGAATTATGTTTATTTAGCCATTTATTGTATTTTTATTTATTCTTTATTTTCTCAATGTTCATTTCTAGGATTGGTTGACAATGTATAATAATAATAATGTTAAAAATTCTTTGATATAAATATTTAAGAAAGCATTGCATAGTCACATCAGTGCAAAATCGACATAGAAAAGGTCCGTTTTCATTCCAGATCAAAATTTAACTATATCGGCTCTAGTACTAACAGGTGTCAGGCCCAGAGCTAAAGCACACACGATAACATGAAACTAGTGAGAATGATCTTTCAGTTCTAGTCACGTGCTGAAGCTTTATTCACGTCACACAATGTTCACTGCCTCCAAACAAACACGAGCAGGCAGTGATCAACCTTTCCCATGACTTGTTTGTTCTCTTCCAGTGACTTTAATATCTGCCCTGCATCTCTAGGGAGAGAGGCTTGTGTAAGAGCCCCAGCCTGTGAACTTGTCCCCAGGGAATGACCAGTAAAAGGACAGCTGGTTCCACTCCCTCCCTCCCACTATCCCTCTCTCACACAGTCTCTCTCCCTGGCTCAGTTTATTGGATTGGTCAGTACTGACCATCTGCCTGAGGGACGGCTCTCCCTCATTCCAGCTCACACTCACATAGGCTGAACAGCTGCCTGCTCTCTCTGTTCCTCTAGCCACAATGCCTAAGGCGCAGGACTGGGTGGGCTTACGACAGCAGAGGACTCGGTCTTCTAAATGAGTGAATGATTAACACAGGGGTTAATCTCACGAAACCACGTTGGGATCATATTTCAACCTAAAATTAAAAATGTTTAGTTTTTTTGTTTTTGCATAAACAAAATTGAGCCTAGGACCATTACGATCTTTACAAAAATGCATCTGGATGTTTTACTTGAGGTTTTTTTTTTTGTAATTCTAATGATTCTCAATGGCGATTATCATTAGATTCAAATTATATTAACGCTGCTTTACTGTATTGTCAAAATTAGAGTAATACAATTATATTTTTATTAAAATGTAAAATGTAGATCAAATATTACCACAATGTATAGATACTTTAACATCATTTTTTTTTTCATATTACAGTTAAGAAAATTACACGTTTCATTTCAGTAATGATAACTGACGGGGAAAATGTGCTACAAATCAATGATACTGTCACAACATTTTTTATTTTCTTTGTTAAATATAATTTCTTATTTCTTTCCTTTGATTTGGGGGTGAAATGTGAATCCGTACATGTTCTTGACAAGTTTCATCTAGTGCATCCTATTATTTTATGTTTATATTATTGTTAATTACTGATTAATAAGGATGACCTGATACCATTTTTTTGAGGAGTTTGAGTACCAATACTTAATTTTTGGTACTTGCCGACACAGTCCGATACCAGTTTTTTTTATTTTTCCGTTTAAATGAACTCATTAAAATGTTAATCAAAATAATACATTTTCAACATTATATAGTATTACTTTTTTATTAAATAAAGTGCTGCATAACAGAGCATCAGATGTTAGATACTGCTTAAAGGAATAGTTCACCCAAAAATGAACCTTTGCTGCTAATTTACTCACCCTCAGGCCAACCAAGAGTTTCTTTCTTCATCAAAACAGAATTTAAGATTTTTAGGATTTAATTTCAGGCCTCCTCCTTTAAACAATGCAAGTGAATGTACTCAATTTTTTGATGGTCCAAAATGCACATTTAGGGTGCATCAAAATAATCCTCACAACTCCAGTCGACAAGTACATTTCTTCTCAACTCAAACAATTGATTATTTTTAGAAATAGAACAATACTTATATAATTTTTAACTACAAATCTTCGCTTCCGTACATCTCCATGACGTGCGCTCATGAGAGGGATGACGTAAAGTCATTAGTAATGTCATGCATCACGTGGAGGAGTCAGGAAGTGTAATAATGGATGTATAGTAATATTTAGTTAAATAAAGACCCAGATTCATCAATGTAAATCTTGAGGCACAACTAAACAGAACACTCTGCATGATAAATATCCAGTGAAAATAAATGCTCACAGTGTGTAAGAGGTTTTACATTGCTGTGTGTGCCAAGCATACAAGAGCAGGGATTAGAAAAGAAAACCAAATCCTGCCAAAACAGCAAACTGTCCTATTCAAACAGATATGTAGAGAACAAAAGGGCTTTCTGTGGCTAAAGAAACTGGAGCAAAGTGTTGCAAGTGACGTCAAAGCACTCACTAATGATAGCCATGAGAGAGTTGAAATTGCCAATGTTGAAGCATTCTCGTGCCACGTCGATGAAGAACTCAATGACTCTGGCTCGATGTTTCTTCTTCACAGGCTATATGAAAAAGAATACAAAAAAAATTTATAAACACCAAATTACTAACATATTTCTACCTTATGATTTCAATGCTCATTAAAAACTAAATATGTTCTTAAAACTTCCTTATGATAAAAATCTAATGCAAAATAAGCATTTTATAACTACTATGTAAAATCACATCAGAATCTCTAACTGTACAACACAATTTATTTACATGCAGTTGAAGTTGGATGAGTCCAGGTAATCAAAACAGATAATTACCATGCAGATTTCTGTCGCCACCAGGTAGCTGAGCCTGTTGAACCACTCCACGTAGGCCTCCAGATTACTTGCTTTCTTGTGATCACTAAAACATCTCTGTAAGAATAAAAAACGAATAGATCAACCAACTTCATTTTGATTACATGTAGCATTCATGTTTAAGTTTGTTCAAGAGCCTAATTTACGACGATGTGACACCTCACACATTTTCAATTTTATACTTAATTGGTTTTAATCTTAAAATCTGAGCAATAAAGAAAATTATGGCATGAATTGTCTGTGTCGGACTGGAATATTTTTCCTTAAGTGATCTCCAAGAACTTCACATACTATGATTCTTTAATAATGAGCAGTGCATTCCCAACCCAAGAACAAAGGCATCCAAGATGACTGATGATCTCCAGCAATGCACATTCAATCAAAGAACGTGTTTGCCTTGGAGACCCACCACGCTCAGTGGGCCCTGCCCTATTGTCCATTTGTGGAATGTGTGCACACACTCGTCTGAAAGCTTGGGTCATTCTAACCCTCTCATTCTTTGCATTCCAATGGTCTGACTGCACTGTCCGTCACTCAAAAGCCCAATCCACCCTGCTCCATGTTTGACAGACAACATCAGAGAATGTTGGACCCTCTGGAGCAACAACGACAAGAACAAAGGAGAAATCGCACAAAAAACACCCTTCCATAGGCTGTTGCCTAGGCAGCTGAATAGCAATAGGTTTTCTCTAGTGAGGCAGGGCTGTGCAAACTTTTGGCGGGTTATTGTGAGAAAGCTAGTTGCTAGGATTTTGCCACAAAAGGACACAGTGTTACACATCAGGAGGGAAATTTGGATGGTGATATATTGGACGTGGGTGCGAGGAATGTGCGCGAGCACTGTGTGAAAAAGGTGACACTGTTGATCCTGGGGGTTAGCATAAATATTTTGAGTATTGATTTGTCTGAGAGGGTAAGACTAATCATTTGTATTTTTAGATGACCTTGTTGACCACAAATGGGAAGGGACTGTTACCTTGTCATTATCAAGAGGGTCTTTCTGAACAAATGCCTGAACAAACTCATCTGGTCCGATGTAGCTCAGTCTTTCCTGCAATATAACGTTGATATCAACTTAATAATTGAAGTTAATCAAAATGTTCACCTTCAAAACAAACATTATTATTGACGGAGTAAATAAATACCCCACTGTTAGGTTAGCGGAGAGGAATGTAAGGTCATGCAACTTCATCTCACCAGTTCTATGTGTGTGAGTTGTTGTGCCAGGGTGAATGGGTCACTGCAGATGGTCAGAATGTCTCTTTGGATGGACTGAGGCTTGGTCTTCAGCACTGTTAATCTATCGGTCACAGAGGAGTTGATCTTGGCCAGGGCCTCCTCATATTGGCTGAGTGTGGTAAGCTTACGGATCAGTGTTTGTGTCATCTGTTGCACTGTTTTACGATAGAGCTGCAGAGATAGAAAGACAGGGAGAGAAGACGTGATTTACAACAATACTTTTATTATACAGTGCTTCCATTAATAAAATAACCATTAGTTTAAAAAAAAAAAAAAAAAGACAAATCATGTCCCACACTAACAAGACATCTGAGGGAATGCATGGAGTATTTGCTCTGCAAACATTCGATGACATGATGTTGTCACTGTAAACATATGGCACTTTTCCACTGGAAGTTACGGTTCGACTTGCTTCGACTCTACTCGCTTTACTTTTCGGAGTTTGCATTTCCACTGCAGTTTAGTGCCATCTCTACGTGGGTGGGATTATGGGTTGATCGTCATAGTTGCGCCACCTCTACTGTCGTGACATCATCGCAAACATGACACAAACTGACCAAATTAATGATACAAGCACTAGCTGTTAGCTACTAGCTCATTGTGCTGCATAAAGCAGTTGTTGCACAGTGATTTTACACAAGTGTAACAGTTAAATTGGCCTGGTTGTTTTAGAAGCAAGCTTCAAGTAGCTGGTCAACTAAATAAAGTGAAGCTTTCAAGTGGAGTATAGAGTTACCATAACAAAACATACCATCCTCCATCATGGATCAACGCCAGTCCAGGGAGCACTCCCTCCCATTGCATGCCGGTTTAGATGGCGTCCATTTGGTCGAACCACTTCCATTTTTCCTTGATGGTTTTTAACTTTTCCCTACACTGTTGGTAGGTCTGGTGGTAGCCAGCATTTAGCATAGACTCGGCTCGCTTGGAACCTCGACTGAGGTGGTACTAAAAAAGTATCAGGTACTATACACAGTGGAAAACCCCCAAAAAGCGAGCAGAGCCGAGTTGTACCGTGCAGTAGAAAAGCCCTAATACAGAGGTGGCAGCACACAAAGCTCTTTCAGGTGAAGATTTTCAGGTGTATAATGGTGGAAAAAAGCCTTTTCCTCATGACTGGTCAACTAAGATGGCACATCTGCTGAAAGGATCTACCCTTTCAAGAGAGGGTGTTGAGTGTTATATTAAAAGTTAATGCAGGATTATGAAAGAGCAGCACACTCCAATCACGTCCTTCAAAGATTTGCAAATAGGACCAAGAGTTCTGCATGCTTCACACTTTCCATTATAACTCAACCACATCCTCGTGTTATCTAATAACAAGGGCATGACACAGTTCTGGACTTCTGTTGCATTAGAGGAGAGCAGCAGTCATGCCTTATTGCTCAACATGGTCATTAGCTGAAAAAATCCACATCTTCCACCAGTAAACAGCCGATGTGCCTTAAGTAGGTCCCATAAATGCTTCCTTGGATTTGGATAAGTCAGGAATGAGAGCATTTGCTTCAGAAATGTAGGATATTGATGTCATTTCAAGACTGCAATTATATAGTTTGCTTCTCAAACTTTTATCATAATGGGTTTGGAACGTTTAAAGCCAGCAATAAACAGTTATTTCATCCTTTCTCTCAGGCTGCAGTACACTGCTTGGTGGCACAGAATATAAAAAAAAAAAAAAAAAAACTGTCCCATCAACCTGTCTTGTGGGTGGGTAATGTTAAATAATGTTAAAGCATGTTAATAATGTGCTTTTTCGCATCAGTGCTTCGTTTATAACCGAAACAAGTTACTCTGAAACATGAAAAACATGTACAGACAGAGAATAAAGTTTTAAAGGTAGCGTAATTACTGATTTGAAACAAGGTAGCACAGACAAATCAGAACCACCAAACTAACTAGAAACACCCAAAAATTTGTTCTAAATAATATGCACACAAATTTTGTTTCTGTGCATTCTTAAAAGTATTGATGCCTTGACAAGAGACTTTTGCCAAGAGTACTGAAGGAGGTGGCAAGAACTTGCAACCTTTTAAGAGATCACATAAAATATCACATAAACTTTTTCAAGGTCTATCATATGCAGAAATGTATGCCACCACACAAACATATGAAAGAAAGATTATGTTTAGCAAGTGTTCTTGGCAATAACTGGCTGACATTTTCAAGCAGCAAAGGGGTTACTCACTTGTTGTGGTTAAAAAAAAGTCACTTTTGTATGTGTCCACATTTGTAATCCTTGCACAAGCGTACAACCTCATCCTCCTGGCACAGCCTCAGATTGAGTCCAGATCTCTCTGGCATGGAAACACCACACCCAGGTCATGGGTGAAGACTCTCCAGAAGTAATGGGGCAAACAGCATTTGTACAAAAGGTGTCCAAATGTGAAGCAAAGCAGATTTACACAAGTCTCAGCCTTTTCTATAAAGCAGCCCACATGCATAATGCCAATCTAAGCTGACCAGAAACCTAAGGATCAAACTGTGGTCTGGAGACCGATGTTACAGCATCTATTCTCAGCTCCAGCACCAAAAGCTAGAGATGTAACTAGCAGCATGAAGCCAGCAAAAGGCAGGTCACTCAACTGCTGGCAAACTCAGACAAATGAGGGGTAGCAGAAATCAAAAAATAACGCCCTAACTGGATTCCATTTCATAGTAGCCTTGTTACTGTATGATGGTCTCCTAGCATGGGAGATGACATTTTAAAATGTGCACAGTGCTCTCAGATGGGCAAATGTCTGGCTATAAATACATCCATTGTGTTAATGTGACTGCTGTGAATCTCCAGTAAGATGCAGAGTCTGTGCTTTACTGTAATGGACACTCATTAATGCCATTCACATGGTGGTTTTTTCATGCTGCGAGACTGCACGCATAGTTACAAATCTATATACAAAAATGTACAAAAAGACTATAAAGAAACTGTTGAGTTTATTTTGAACCGAGAGGGCATGAACTGTGTACAACATAATAGGGTGCTGGGATGGTATTTTATAGCATTGTGATACAGTATCATGTATTAATATTCAAACAGCAAGACTCAATATTGTTAGTAACTTTAACAATTCTTCAAGTTTTTTTTTTATTATTATTATTATTATTATTATTATTATTTATTTTACTGACATATGTAACATCTGAGGCTCTACGATGAAGTAAAGCAAGCATTTCAGCACTTGCAGCACTGAAGCCCAATGAAGATTAATGAGAAACTAAGGTGATACAGATCACAATATCAATTTCGAAACACACTTAACAAAGAATGACAAATTTAGTTGTATTGCAACACATACAAACAATATATTATTGTATTACCAGGTCCCTGCTGACTCCCACCAGCAGTACAACATTAAACCCCAAAGAAAACTCTAATCTCATTATTCAGTTAGAGCTTTCTATGTTGTCTTTTGAATGTACATATGGTCTTATTAGCTTATCGCCCTCTTTCACTTTACTGAGGAGGTGGTACAACAATGTACACATTTCCCCTTTGAGCTAAGCTGGGCCACACAGAAGGTCATTGATCTTCTATGCCGGGATATAGCAGATCAATAATCACACATGCATTTACTCCACGAGTCACTAGAGGACAAGTGTCTGGTTGTCTTTTCAGGTTAATGAACATTTGTCTGAACCTGATGGATCAGTGTTCTCCGTCTTCAAAGGTCTATTCTAACTACCACCCTGCTGTTAATCATTAGGCTAATGATCGCAAACCATGTGAAATAAACAGAGCTAACTTTAACAAATATCTTTTCATTCAGACTCGCTGTACACTAACAAAATCAAGTGTTCCAGATAGAAAAGGACTGGACTAAAGAGCAAAAAGCCCAGAGGGATGCTTGAGTGCAAATCTTTGAGAGCTGCCAACTTTAACCAAATTCAAAAGGAAGTACATCCTCAGCTGTGGCTGATAGTCATCAAAAGGACATGAGCATTAAGGATGTACAATAAATCCGTTACACAAACTGATGTACTAAATAACAGAACACACAAAGAGTGCTGTTTTGTTCCTTGTGCCCAGCAAGTGTGCACTAAGCAGGTATTAAAAAAGAACCCTGATGGCATAAATTATGAACCAAAATGTGGTGAAAGAAAACACCTTTGAGAAAAATTACCTTGCCAGTAACAGAGTAACATACAAGTCAGCACTAATGAAACCATTTAAATGCATCCTGTGGAAGAACACCAGTGGAGACAAAAGCGACTGAACAAAAGAGCTTTCTTCTTGCTCCTCTTTCAATCTGCTTTAGGACTAAGCCCCAAGGATGCCTTTTATTTTGTCTATGCTAACAGTAGAGCTGAAGTCATAAAGACATGCTAATGCCTTTGACGTGAGCATTCACACCTTTCACCTTTTCTTAATTAAGACCACAGTAAAAAAAAAAAATATTATCCTTTAGTTCCTATTTCCTTGAGAATCCGAATACAAGGGTGTGCTAAGTGACTCCAGCCAGGTCTCCTAAGCAACCAAATTGGCCCGGGGTGCGTGGATGTCACGGTGGATGGCGTGAAGCCTCCATACGCAGTATGTCTCTGTCATAATGCGCTCAACAAGACACGTGATTAGATGCCCGGGTTGACAGTCTCAGACGTAACTGAGATCCATCCTCCGCCACCCGGATTGAGCAGTCACTATGCCACCACGAGGACTTACTAAATATGACAATTTTATTAAAATTATGATATTTAATAAAAAAAATTAAATCACTTTGTTTCCGATGTAACTGGTAAAGGCGGACTTACTTCATCTCCAGTACTCAGTCGATGTGTTAGTTCTTTCAGACTCTTCATCATTCTCTCATCCCTAAAGTCATAGGGAAATGTCTCAGTCCACTCAGTCAGCAACTGCAGGATCTTGGGAGCAATTTTCCTGACACTTGCCTGCAGATAAAGATCATGAACATTTATTTGTTTGTCTTAAGGAATATTCTCAGCCTCAGAGTTTAAGTTTATTGTTAAAGTTAGAACATCTTTAAGTGTGTCTCTTAGAATTTTACAAAGCAATCTATGAAACTGAAAACACAATCCATGAACTGAATCTCAGTGCAATAATACACTCGCCATTTGTGTTTGTACCTTGTCTGCCTGAGGATCACTGAGTCTCTGCTGGTCCACACACAAATGGCACACTTTAGACATCAGCTCATATGGGTGAATGAAGAGACGGGAACTAAGCAGGAATGTGAAGATGTATGTCCTCTGAGTCAGTAAAAATTAGAACAGTTAGTAGGTAGGAAATGAACAAATATACATTTGTATAGTCTTAATCTGTGACATAAAAATGTAGTTCTGAAAGTTAGATCTGACAGCAATATTGCTGATAACAGGTAGAGAACAGATTTGGTCAAGAGATCAACAGATATTGTTTTTTAATGACCATTAAGATGGTATTTCAGTCAAGTTTTCAATGCAACATTTGTCAGAAAACTCACATCAGGATAGTATTCCACAGTTGGGACCAAGTGCTCAATAAGAGCTTCCAAGGATCCTGACACCAGGTTGTTTTCATGATAATACAGGCCCCCATAGTCCTCTTCCTTGGTTTTATAGAGATTCTTGTTGTAGCCAGTCGACCCATACACCACTGGAAACGGTGGTGTTTGAGGCATTTTGTCCTGTTGAAAGTCAAAGAAACATACCCATTAGTGTGAGGAGCTACAGATAAGCCCAAATACAATCATAAACAGACAGTGATGCATGAACTGATTTGTTAATGGCAAGCCTTGGTTCTCATTCAGAAAATGTTGTTTACCTTTGTGTAAAACACAAGGTCCCCAGTATCATTATAGGAAGCGGAGTGGAAAATTACTCCACCGCGGATGGACGACTCATGGGGATGAATATTTCGCGATTAATCTCAATGTGCAAACACCTACCATGATTGAGCCTGTGAGAAATGTTATGCTTAATCTCCATTCAGTGGGTTTTTCAGAGAATGAGAATGCCTACTCACACCCACACTTGCTATTATCCACCATAATAGCAGAAAAAAGCTGAACGTACCTGCCAGCAAGTCTCACACAACCACCGATATGGTGCCTTTACCTCACGTGTACATACAAAACAGAGCTTCTTTTAACTGTGGATATGGTACAAAAACATGATGACCTATGAGAACTGGTGCCTCTGAAAAGAATGATTCTTGTGTTTCCCTCAAAACCAAAAATGTGGACCATGACAGATGAGAGTCCTATGAGCCAGTCAGTATTAGAGAAAAGGCAAAAAGCAACCAAATACAGGTCTTTACCCACACAAACAGTTCTGACTCACATTTCCTCCCTCCTTCGACTTCTGTATCTTCCAGGCTCCACAAAAATGTTTGCACATGTGGACGGATCACCTGATCATTCTGGACAACCTAGTGTACCAGCATGAGCTTTGATGCCATTTCAAAGTTTAATTTATGACTTCATGTGAGCAGGCAGATTCCAGGAGAGAGCCGTGAGCACCAGAGCACATATGGAACTCTCAATGGAGGCTTTCAGAGCCTTGACACCCCAAACAATGTGCAGCACCAATGGCTGCCTACATTTAGTCATGGATATCAGTGTCAGGGTCGGACAGGAGTGTGCAGGGGAAGGGTAGCTGTATGACGCAGTTTATCCTTTAGTCCAACGCCCCCACAAGGAGAGGTCCTTCATGAAACCACAGGAATTAGCATCAAAATGGAAGACCAAGAGGTCAAAGCAGCAATTGCATGCACCCCCCCACAAAGCATCTGCTTTACCATGTGTTATGCCATCTGAACACGTCAATGACATGAACTGAAGAAGAACAAATAGTCACAAGTGACTTTCATATCCTGTAATTGACAATTTGCCTAGCTCTGTAAAATCACTAAATCCACATCCGGTTTCATTCTCTGGCTTATAAAAAATGAGAAACACTGGCAATATTTGACAAAACTTTTCTGATTTAAAAAAAAAAAAAAAAAAAAGAAACCAACCACTGTTGACTTATTCAGTTCTCTCATTTTATGTCCAGAAACCTGCACATCTGTCCATGCAACCCTATTAGCAAAGCCCCCAGGCAACAATGCAAATCTGCTAAAACTGCAGCAGAAAAAGCAATGCTGTCAAAAAGCTTTTGAATCGGGCTAGACGACATACCAGCTGCAGCTCAATCTAATTTGGTGAAAGCACAAAACAAAACTGAGGCTGATTAGAAATAGCAGGGAATCGGGATTTGTTTACTTTTTGGTTGCAGGTGTCAAGTATGGCCAGCCACATGTCCGCTCCCTTCTCTTGCTTAAACAAACACTGTCGCTTTGCTAAGAGATTACACTTCACACCACAGGTTCTGTAAAGCATAAGCAAACAAAAAATGTCCATGCTGTCACAGAATTACTGCGCTGTCTTGGTTTCAGCTTTTATTGTAACTATGAGAGCATTTTGCATACATGTCTGCATATTAGATAGTTATGACTTAGAAAGCTGAAAACATTCAGTTCTACCCATATGTTGACTGTACTGTTAATATCTCAAAACTAACTTCACCTCTAGCACAAAAATGCTACATCCAGAGAGATAAGTAAACTGTATAAACTTCTAATATGAACATGGATTGTGAAACAACAAAACCTTGACGTTCTGGGCTGTTTTGAAATTGGATTCTTAACACAGTGTGTGAAACTTGAGGTGGATAAATATTTTATATGATAAGAAGAAAAGCACAAAATATGATGGAAACATTTACTGAGTAAACTACATTTAGGAATTTAAAATGTGCATCAAAAAGTAATGTGGCTAGATAAGTTGTTTATAACTGGACTAACCATTTCACATCTGAAATGTTGCTCTAATCATCCTGAAATACCAGTGTCCTGAAAATCCAAAGCCTGCAAAGAGTTTGCGGAGCAAATAAGTCAGATACAAATTTAAACTGTGCCGAGAGCAGGTTTATTGACACATTTGAAACATTTCCTATAAATCTGCATGGTAAAGTCCTAAGGATGGAGTAAAACACACAGTGCTTCCCGAAATGTGTCAAGTGCTGTCACTCCCAGACACGAGACAAGGTCTTTAAAGTGTTTTGTCTGTGTGCTCTAAATCAAGTCACACAGAGTATTTTACTAACGAAAGTCAGTGACTACAATTTATCTGGATGATTTTGTGCTTTTGAACATATTGTTTTGCGATATTATGGTATATTGCATAAAATAAAGTGATAACTTGGATGAAAACATAGCTATTTACTCACTCTTATGTCCTTCCAAAACAATCTCACTTCTGTGAAACATTAGGCAATATGTTAGGGACAGAGCACCTCTGTCACCATTCACACTCATTACATGGAAAAAAAATGCTATGAAAATAAATGGTGACTGAGGCATTCTACATCTGCTTTTGTGTTACACAAAAAAATAGAATTAATACAAGTTTGGAAAACATGAGTGTTAGTAAATTATGACAATTTTATTTTAGACATTTTAACTAGGTTATCCCATGTTATGCTTCATGTTATATAATGATAAGGTCCTAATAAATAGGGAGGCATAAAAACTGCTGTGATGACAAGTAATGTAGTCCTTACCACTCCCCCAAGAGTAGTCATGTCAAAGCACTCAAAAAGATCCAAACAAACATGTCTCTGCTGTATTCACTGTAAATGACTTTAAGAGAGAAATGTAACCATTGTATAGACTATAATAAACAGAGTTCAGAGGAAAATTACATTTGACAATAAAAAAGACATTTTTATGTTCAAGACATCACGGAATGAGGAAATAAACTCGTCACAGTCCAAGACTCTTTGGAATAAGGCAATATGACATGACAATGTCTTCTCTCCGTGTATTCAGAAATTGAGTCTTATGGTTTCTGTCCAAGTGGGTTATGTTAGCTTTGGGAAATGAACAGGTGTGTGTGTATGTGTGTGTAAGAAGGTGGGGGAAGGGAGCTGTAGCTTCACTAAAACTACTCAAGTGTGTTTGAGTAAATAAAGGGCTTGGCTGGCGAAACAAATTGTGTTGTCCTCACTGTAAAAGCACTTCGAGCTACCTGCAATACTGGTATTACAGAGGAGTAATCTCACTAAAGGGCAAAGTGCATCCTAATCACAGAGACCTGATCCAGATCAAAGCAGGATACAGCTACACAATATTGATCCACAAACACTAATATCAGATGAAGTCTTAAATTCTGGTATGTAGGCTACATAGGTTCTTGTGTCACGATAAATTATTTAACCTGTAAGCAGATGGTGTGTACACAGACTAGTGAAAAGAACAATCATTAAACAATTTATAATGAAAGAATACTGTATATACATAAAGATAGATAAGCTCAAAAGTCCAAATTTACCTGTATTCACCCAATCTAAATGCTAGTTTCCATTGAATACTATCAGTGACATTGAAAAATCTTAGTTGCAATGTTCATTTTTGTAAAGATTATGGAATCAATAAAAGCCCAGAAGACAAACGTTGGTGCATACACTAACTTCAGTGCGCATCATGCATATTAAACACACCATGCTATATAGAACGTTTTACTCCTATATGCTCTTAAAGCAATGCAAAGGCTTGCATTTGTTTGCTACTGTGAAGCACACCAGCAACTGTGATAACTTGCACACAAACCCTCAACAGTTAATTACCAGAACAGGGTAGAGTAGACTGTGTCCATACATTTGAATAGATCCATCAAAGTTGAAATAAGACTACGGTATACTAATCGACATACTTTCATGTTGATTTATTGGGTAGGGTTGACAGCTACTTTCCAACACAGCGATTTTAAGACTTGCACATTATCTATTCTTATTACTGACGGATACATAGCCGGCCCTAATGTGCAAAACAGCCTTCATGCACGCAACTCACGCGGTGATAAGCTATCGCCTACAACGCATCAATCGAGTGCATCTCTTGCTTGGCCGCCTCAAACAATACTCGAGTTTCTCACCTCGAAATGAAGTGCGGTTCCGCTGTAGATCAGCCCTGCAGAAGTTTGCCTTTGAATGGGAGCGCGAGCTGAACCTCCGGACACGCAAGCACACTCTCCAAAAGAAACAAATCTCAAAAAGTGTATTTCTTTAAAAAGGTCTTAAACCGCGTTGCCGAATCGTGCGTATTCCCAGGTCATACGGATACAGACTGTGGCATACAAGCGCATGAGGCGTATAAATATATCCATGCAGCGTGTGAGGTGCGCTTTCATTCCACGAGCTCAAGCGAGTGTGCCAAGACGGAGCGCGCGAATAGTATGATAGCAGTAGGCTGCCTGGAGTATGTGAGACAGCCAATCAGTGGAGAGCACCAGTCATACGTCTGCAGCACCTGAAAACAGAAATACACAAATGGTCCACGAAAAAGGCAACAGAAAAAAGAACTAAACGCCTACTCCATCGAAACTAGAAATTCCCTGCTAACACCACGATCTATTCTGAATTTATAATTTCTCCTAATTCACAGGTGAACTGGGTATTTTTTCTTAGCAGTATTATTGAGCTTGGTTGGCTCGTGTGAATGGGAAATGTTCTGAAGAATAGGGAACTTCCCTTGTGTCTTGCTTTGAAGATGGTGATAGATCAACTAATACACACCGTAGAACAAACTTCCACACATCTTTAGTTAGATCATGTTTTTAAACAAGGTTTTTGTAGTTCTAATAGAACTAATAAAAATCTGTAATATTTTTTCAACAGGATAAATTTTGTTAAACACAATGCATTGTTAATGACATGCACATCTAGTCTCATTGAAAAAGCCAACATACTATTTTACGCTATTAATTTATTTGAATTTTTTTTTTCCAAAATCCCTAAACCAACACCAAAAGTGCCAATTGTAACTTCTCATAAACCTTTCAAGATACATCCAGCAAATTTGGCACAGACATTTAGACTGTTCTGACTCTGGTTGCTGTAACTTTCTAACTGAATTTTCACAATGCTTCTCATGTATTTTGACCTACTGGAACTACCATCTAGAATGCCTGCTGTGTGCCTTTCAAATTGGATGTAGGTTTTTTTTTTTTTTCTCCATCCAACAGAAAAATAAGAAAATAAAATTATAAAGGAGAGCCAAATCATGGCAACTGCTCAGACTGGCCACTGTTATATCAGTGTCAGGTATGATACTAATCGTAATTTCTCTGATCAAATACATAATGTTATAATTTTATAATTCACAGATTTGGTATATTTATAAGTATTGTTTATTTCAGTGGGTTTATTATAAGCAACCACTTATTTAAACTCGTGTAGTTTATTTTAATAGGCTTTTAAAAATAAGTCATTAATAATGTGTAATTAATACATTAAAATTAAATGAATAAATTAAATAATTAGTTATTTAAAAATGTATATTTTTAAATAAGTAATTTTAAACTTAGTTTAACAGAAGTTAATTTTCTCTCCTAAATTAATTCAATGTGTTAAACCTTCTGTAACGGCCACATTTTGGAAAGAGACACCCCCACATCTGTAATAAACACAGCGATTTTAGTCCCGTCTGAATCAGTACATTAAATCACAGACGTCGTTTGATTACTACTGAAAATCAAACGTCGTTTAGAAAACTAGTCCTGTACAAATAGGACTAAAGGTACTGGGAATCCAAAGAACCACAGTGAGAGCCATTATCTCCAAATGGAGAAAACTTGGCACAGTAGTGAACCTTCCCAGAAGTGGCCGACCTTCCAAAATTCCTCCAAGAGCACAGCGATGAGACATCCAGGAAGTCACAAAAAAGCCAATGACAACATCCAAGGAAATACAGGCCTCTCTTGCATCAATAAAGTTCACCAGAAAGACATTGGCCAAAAATGCCAAAGAGTGGCGAGGCGAAAATCACTGCTAACCCAGAAGAACATTAAGGCTCATCTGAATTTTGCCAAAACACACCTTGATGATCCTCAAAGCTTTTGGGAGAATGTTCTGTTGACTGATGAGTTGAAAGTTGAACTAATTGGAAGACAGGAGTCCCATTACATCTGGAGTAAATCAAACACAAAGTTCCACAAAAAGAACATCATACATACGTTCAAGCATGGTGGTGGTAGTGTGATGATGTGAGGATGCTTTGCTGCTTCAGAGCCAGGGCAACTTGCAATAATTGAGGGAAACCTGAATTCTTCTCTCTACCAGAAAATACTAAAGGAGAATGTCCAGTCATCAGTCCCCGAGTATAAGCTCAAGCACAACTGAATTATGCAGCAATACAATTATCCAAAGCATAGAAGTCAACCTCTGAAGTTTTGGAGTGGCCTAGTCAAAGTCCTGACTTGAACTCAATTGAGATGCTGTGGCAGGGCCTTAAACGGGCAGTTCATGCTCAAAAACCCTCAAATGTGGCTGAACTAAAGCAGGTCTACAAAGAAGAGTGGGCCAAAATGCCACCACAGCATTGTGAAAGACTGTTCTACAGTTATAGGAAGCTTTTGGTTGCAATTGTTCCTGCTAAAGGTGGCACAAACAGCTTATTAAGCTATTAAGGGGGCAGTTTGTTTTTCACATGGGTGATATAGGTGTTGGATAACTTTTTTGCTTCAATAAAAAAAAAAAAATATTTTAAAAAGTTTGTTTACTTAGGTTGCCTTTGTTTTATGTTATATCTCTGTAGCGCGGAGGAGGGCCGTGCCTGAATAATGCACACCCGGACCCCAATCAACCTGATGAGGCGAGCGAGTGATAAAGGTGACCTAAGATGGCAGTTTGAGAGAGAGAGAACTACAAACAGCTGCCCTGTATGTGTTTATGTTTGTGTGTTTTTGTTTAAGTTTATAATGAAAATGTATTTATATAGTCAAGCCGGTTCTCGCCTCCTCCTTTCCCTTATAACCCCTTTACAATCTAGTTTGAAGATCTAAAACAATTTGGTATGAAAAATACACAAAAATAGAAGTCAGGAAGTGGCCAAATACTTTTTCATAGCAGTCTATAGATGGTTCTTTATCCCTTTGACAATACAGCCAATAGTCACCCATCTGAATATGGGTGACACAATGCCTGTTCTCAATCTTAGATATAACACCTCCACAATGGGCCCATAGTTATGTAACCTCTACACATTGAGAGTCATTGTTCATTGAATTACTGAAGTGTGGAGGTGTTCATAAAGAAAAGAAGAGCTAACACTCTTGAGCTCTCTGAAATAGTTTAAAATAAAGACAAGAGCCAGGATGGGGGTGGGGGTGTAAACAAAACATTTTCACATTTTGTTGATGAGAGAGCTTCAAGTCCATTCACACACCTAGATATAAATATGCATTTAAAACATTGGTCAGAACAGACTGTCTAAACTTGCTTCCCTTCTCCTCTAGAAGTATTCACACCCTTGTTTTGTAGTCATTGGTGGAGCATTAAGAATGCAAAAAGTGAGAGACAACCTGAATTATTTGGATGCTTCAGATGTTTGTGAAGAATGCAAGATGGTTGTTGTTCTGTTTTCAGATTTGTCTGTTTTGGTAATGCATTAATGCACCTAACAGAAATATATACAGTATTTTGAATATATGCAATAAATTACATTACTGAAGGTTAACTTTAAGTTGCTTCCAAATAAAGCATTTTTTTAATGCTAGAAAGTTATTCAAAATGTGGCATATTTTACCACTCAATTTCACAAAGGATGTCTTGCAAGACATAAAAAATCTATATCACGTATGGCATACATAATGACAAAATCTATCTACAGAAATTAATTTATGGTACATTCATTCTGGGGAAATCACATTCCATAGCATCCCTTAGAATGAATAGCACTGAGGCACAGTAGCCAGTTGAGATGCTGAGAGAGAAACTCTGGTGAAATAAAGAATTACACAGTAGCCTGGAGACTTAACAAGGTCTATATGTACTGTAGTAGTTCAAGAATACCTTTTGATTAAGTGTGTTAAATCACTGTAACTTGGGGGCAAGGATGTTACAACCAGTATTGTCTTTTGTTCTTCAGTGTCACTCTGTAATCATGGTCGCAAACTTGAGGTGTTTTATGGCTCCTTCATTCCACAAGTGCATCCATTATAACATTTGTGTTTCACAACGATGCTCCATATTCTCCCATTATAAAAAATAACACTTGAAAAGAAAGACATTCAACATGGTACATCCACCATTATCTAACTCATGTAGGCCAGATGAAGAACAAAGCAGCCAGACTACAGTCCAACAAATCAAGTGTGTGCTCCAGTTATAAAAGCACCAGATTTACCTCAGTCTACATTCTCAAGGCAAAAGCTACACTTTTGCAATAATCCCAGTCTTGCCTCCCCCAACCAAATCTTGAAAAGAAATACATACTGGTCTAAAACCAGATGCAAAGTATAACAAGCAATTCCACACAAAGGCAAAATCAAGTCAGTACAGTAAGATGCTGCTTTACCCGGTCATTATTTATAGACCTTTATTAGCAACTCACATATTACATCATGAGGTCACATGCATGGAAAAGTCAAGGCATGCTATCTGGAGACCAATGTGACTCACTGCTCAAAATTAGCTGCAAAATGAGGAAAGAGATATGTATGTTGCTTCCTGATATTTAAAGTGTTCCCAAAAATCTGTTTGTAAAAATGTCAAAAGATCCCTCATGTACACAGGATAATAGGTGACTCTAAATACTTGATGAATTAGGATTTTCCCATTGGGCCGCTGGGTAATTTGGTCCGGCCTGCTGCTGTGCAATTACCGGCCTGTCCTGCAGGCAATATAGGCTCCAACATGCCCACACAGACCTCAAAACAAGCAAAAATGTAATAAATTCTGCAAGACAAGCCAATGGCTTTTATTTTGTAATAATGTAATGGCTTTTATTTTGAAATTGCTTACGCATTGGAGCTCATATACACATGAACATAACAACTATGTACCTCATGTGGACCTCATTATTTGTCATACAAATCACAAAATTGGTGACAACCAAAACAATATATTAAGTATAAGATGAGCTCTGAATAATCACTAAATGACAAATGACTGCAATTATCAAAAAATACAATAACAGCAGTGTAAATAAAATCGGCAAACAGTAAAGCTACGAGCAGCGCATAGTCATTTGCATAATTTAATCATAATACAAAGCATTTCTGGGAGCTGAAGCGCGGCTTGCAATGCTCACGCTTGATAAACATGCAGAAAATAAGTCATGAAAAATATTACTTTGTGGCTATTTCAGGCTTTGTTTTTGCATTCCTTTAAACAAATTAAGCCTCAGTGCTTGCCAAAGCATTGGTCTTTTCACTATTTCTCAAGAATAATCTGAGAAAGGAATTAAAACACTGCAGGTATAAAGATGCCACAAACTCGCATAGAGTGAAAATATAAGCAATTAATCTGCTAAATATCTGCAAATATCTACACTTTAAGAGGTATGTTAATTTATTTATTTTACACATTTATATTTGTATATTTACGCAGTATATGTACAAATTTTAAGCATTGTCATTAAATGACACTTTCTTCATCTAACTATTATAAACAACATTTTATGATCTTGTATAGATATATATACATATATAATATCTTATTATTGTTATGCTTGTTGTTTCCACAACCTCATATTAAATAAGAGAATTAAAGAGTATTAAAACCACATATTAAAAAAATATTTATTTACACATCTAGAAAAATGTTGAAAGGTGATTAAGATCTTACAGCACTTAAAATACACACTATCCCTTGTACTTGTATCATGTATTGTACATTTTAACAAAATATCTGTATGTTGGGAAAAAGGTTCAGACATTATATTTTTATTTTTAGTGCTTTCTCTAAACAAATCCACTAATCACATTTACAGTAGTTTTATACATTTTAAAATTATGACAATTTGTGCACTGCGGGCCCATTGTAATGACTAGCAGTCAACAGAAATTTTTATTATTTTTTTTTAAACCCAAAAATATGAAATTGAGCCAGAAAATATATCAATGATTAGCTGGTGTGTTGCGTGCTGGGTTTGGTGGGCTGCTCTGGGCCAGAAATTCCAGGGCCACTTTTTAGTCTCTAATTTTGTGAGATCAGCCAGACTGTAAAGTGTGTGAGAAGTGCCCGACAAGACAGCCACATCTATGGCAAGTGCAACAGGAAGTGTGGGGTGAAATGCCACCTGTGTATCTAGACAAAATGACAACTAGAATTCCATGGATCTGCAAAGCTGACGTTGCGACACATGGAGGATTTTTTTGGTGAGAACTTTTTGAAGTATGTAAAGCGACTCAATGGAAAGGAGGCGGCGAGAACCGGCTTGACAATATAAATAGTTTAATGAATAAATAAACCAAAAGACACAAACACACAAATAGGACAGACAGCTGCCCGTAAACGTTCTCTCTCTGTCGCACCACCATCCGCAGTCTGCCTTTATCCCTCTCGGAGGCTTGATTAGCCTGATAAGGGGCCAGGTGTGTAAAATCACAACCAGGCCCTACGCTCCGTCATGTCACATTCCTCCCTTGTTCTCTCAGGCTTGGGAGCCCCTGGCATGACCTACACCCTCCCCCCTTTCTCTGGGGGAGGGCGTGCCTTATGCCCCGTCTGCCGGCAGGTCACCCCAGCCTTCCAGAATCTGGGAGGGGATAGGGGGAGGGAAACAATAATGAAAAATAGGGGTGTACTCCCTGTAACAGTGCAGTACCCCCAAACAAAAAAATTTGTTACATTTAAAAGAGGGGGAAAAGGCCAACGCGGAGCGGCAGTGGGAGAGAGAGTGGAGAGAGAGAGAGAAAAGGAAAAAAAAAAAAAAACAACAAACAAAACACTTACTCGCCGGTCCTCTGATATGCCGTAGCTTGGTCCTCGGCCACTCCTCCACACTCTAACGGACAACAGCCGTGCCTCCCCGGGCGGATCGGAGGCAGTCCATCCCCGCCTAGTTCTCGGGGCCCGCCCCTGGCAGCGGTTCTCCTGCTCCAGGCAGACGGCAGTGAGCTCTTCTCCGCTCGCGGTCGACAGTCTCAGACCCCGCTGAGTTTCAGCAGCTGGTAGGGGACTCCTCCGCCCCTGGCAGTGGCCCTGACTGCTCCAGGCGGTCAGTTAGGAGCCCCTCCTCCCCTCATGGTCGGCGGCCATTCCTCCGCTTCCAGGCGGCCGGGCTCCTCCGTCCATTGGTAGATGGCCGTGGCTGCTACGTTGGGGTGGATGTTAGTGGCAAGAACTCCACTACGGCTTATCCCTCCTCCTCCCTGTGTTTTTGGCACCAGTGTAAAGTGATTCAATGGAAAGGAGGCGAGAACCAACTTGACAATATAAATAATAGTTTAATTAAGAAATATACCAAAAGACACAAACACACTCATAGGACGGACAGCTGCCCGTAAACGTTCTCTCTCTGTCAGGCTTGATTAGCCTGATAAGGGGCCAGGTGTGTAAAATCACGACCCGGCCCACCCTATCACAAATTAGTTTAAGATGTTCTGAACACCAGTGTCATAGTGACCCTATTAAGCTCACCCAAATCTTTTTACATGCCTACCCACCCAAAGTTGTTAGCCCATAAAGTGCATCTCTTGAGAGCTTTTTTGAGAGAAGTTTTATTGCAATTTTATATATTAATGGCAAGACAATAACACCGCATATTATGTTAAAGACAGTGCAATAAAAATGGGAGTTTTGTGACTTTTAGTCCTTTTACTTCTAAATCATGATGAAATGTACTTTTAGCAGAAATGCATTAAAATTAAATGTTTATTAAACTCTCTCCTGAGAATGCAGACCAATAATCAAACTTATACAAAGTAACACTAATCATGATTCATGGCTATAATGTAACCAAGTTAACTTTTCTTTTTTAAAAGGTAGGCTGGACTTTAAATCAAGATCTAAACATTTATTTGACTCCAAGTAAAATGACAGTAACCAACAATAAAGCATTTGATGTGAAACAAATACTTTCTCCCATGCTTTGTCTATATTGGAATAAAATAAAAAAAAAACAAGTGGGCTTATGTAATATGTGGGCTTATTAAAGTCACTTTCATAACATGCAACACACTCACCCACACAGACATATGCACACAAACACACTCCCAACAGGTGTGTGCCAGACTGCCTCTCATGCAATGAAATGAACAGGAAACATGAAAATACTCCATGTTCTCTCTGTTACCACACTGATGGACAAAGAACATGATCTTCCACCCAAGAATCTCAAGGGAAAGAGAATTAGCCTCAGAGTTCACAGTAGGTTGTCTATAAGTAATTATGCAAACACGTTTGAATTACAGTGTTCAGCACACACACCATTGTTTATACAATATCAACATTAGGATAATGGCATGAATTATGAAAATCTTTTTGTTTTCTTCTTTTTTTTTTTTTTTTTTGTCAATTACAACACATAATGGCACTCCCAGCCATAACCTTACCAACCACATTTAGACATATAGCCCTGAACAACATATAAAGGATCATATTTATTTAACTGCTCCATTGTCTCTCTTGTTCCCATCTGGATGCTACAGTGAGTAGGATGTTCTGGTGGTTTAAGTCAATCAGGGGGCAAA
This sequence comes from Moxostoma hubbsi, assembly GCA_032164185.1. NCBI lineage: Eukaryota > Metazoa > Chordata > Actinopteri > Cypriniformes > Catostomidae > Moxostoma > Moxostoma hubbsi. The sequence continues at coordinate 29,809,434 of JAVLUX010000008.1, forward strand.
GGACTGTCTTATGTCCATCTGTGGCTTGACAGTCGGAGGGAGTGCTGACATTTTAATTATCTTTGAACGAGGGAATAGACTGAAGGGTTTGGTCTGGGAAAAAAGTGCTTACAAAAGTGGATGGGTTTTAAAATATGTCTGAATGAGACACATATATATATATATATATATATATATATATATATTATATATATAAAATGTCTTATTAAATTAAAATACAGAAAATACATAAATTCATGCAAAAATACACTTGACTTGAAGAAAATGTACAATTAATATTTTCCCCCTCAAAATTACTAACTAAAACTATTTAAATAAATAAAATCCACAAATGTAGAGCCATTTTTGTCTTTTACTCAACATTTTATAAATCCAAAATTTTACCATTCTAAATGCATTATCTAGGATTTATGGGATACTTGGATACAAATTCATCAATATAACTAAAATAAAAAATATATGTATACCCCCAAAATTTAGAAAAGAGGACAATCAATATGAGTTTTCCAGGGATTGATTGTTACAATCAATTTTTTTTTTTACATTTGTTCTTCTCCTATCGTAAATATTTAGTTGCATCATTGGATATAACAAATGGCAGAATGACTTTAAATCTACTAAATACCACTAGTTCCATCAAGCATCCTGGAGGAAAGCTGTTCTAAATCGTGTTCTGTGCTAAGGGAGGGGCCCTAATGCATGATATAGAGCAGCTGGAAGACATTGCGTGAGTGAATTCATGTGTGTGTGGGGTGGCATTGGTGTATGGGGGGGAAGGTTAGGAAATGGAGGAAACTAGAAGACAACACCCAGACAAATTCCCTCTGACCCACATATACCCTCCCTTTTCCTCCCCAGTCACCCCTCCACCTTCTGGATAGAGACGGCTTGAGAGCTGACATTCCATCCCCACCCCCCTCTGTCAAAACAAACAAGAAGACCACCTGAGGAAAAGGAATTGTTTTGTCACATTTTCATGGGACTATTCTGAACCAGTCAGGGGATCACATTATAAATATGCATACTTATAATGCAAGTATACTTATGTATGTAATGTTGAGCAAGTATGCATACATTCCTCTATACTATATTTAGACCTTTGGGTACAAGATATGCCAAGGTTTAGGGCAGTATAATCAAAATCATATTGCAGTATGGATAACTGTATGTCACAGTAACATGATATAGATATTTTCGCAAATTCATCCCAAAATGTTTTATATATTACATAACCATGAAGTTATGCCTATTTTTGATAATTCAGTTATTAAATACAAAATATTAACCTAAAATGGGTTGTATTATGTAACATCTTAATGAACTAGTTTGATTCAAGACAAAAATATTATTTAACATGTCTTAATCAACCTGAATACATTAGGTTACACCAAACCCATTTTAAGGGTTAGATCAGGTAGAAACAGCTCTTTAAAATAACAGCTGCAGTTTACCACTTTTTACACTGTTCTATTCAATGAAATGTACTTTTGTATCTCATAAAAAATGTATCTAATTTGACTTTTTTTTACTATACTTGATAGATGCAACCACCAGGAAAATATTATTCAAATTAATACAAAAACAGCTTCATATATAACATTTAAGCAGAAAACAAAGAAACAGTAGTAGATTATAAATATTATTGGATGAGCCAAATTCAAAGCTGTGATATAAATGATATAGCAGAATCTCTACCAGTTGATCAATATTTTCTGTAACACTGTATATACGTCATTCTGCACAAACCTACATGGGATCTATATGTACTATTAATAAATACATTGTTGAGTGTAAGACACTATTGTATTGCATTGAAGCATGCTGGAAAAAGGGTGTTGTCTTTCATCAACAAGGGCTGTGAAGATTATGCAGTTCATAGAGTAGGATAACTCAATGTTATGTAATGGGACAAATGTCACAAACATCAGTAGTTAATTTAGTCTAGCTAATGTTATTGTCAAATTATTTTGAGGTAGCCAATCAGAACATATATTCCACCGAACCTACATAACCATGATATTCCACCCACAGGTCTCAGATGTTGTTGTGAACAGATATGGTAGCAAAACAATCATAATGATGTTCCCAGTAAAGGGTGTGGGGGTAGTCGCCTTTTCCACCATCCCTACTGAACAGCTGAACAGGCCTATTTGTGTATTTGCACTCTTTCATTTATTCCATCGATGCAGAAGATACTTGCTCACTCAAGTGGCTGCATACACTCTTATACATGCTGGGTTATTTTTTTAGATCTAATCACTAGGTTGAGGCTGTTGAGTGAAGAAGTTGGGTTGATTTGACCCAATCTGGGTTGGTAAACATTTTTAACTTGTAACCCATTACTGCTGTGTTGAGAAAGCGGACGTGAAAGAAACCATATACATCGTTACGAACTGTTTCAAAACTTTGTGAAGGATACTGAACAAGAGAAAGAGCACCAACACTGGAAAATGGACGATGTAAGCTACAAGTCTTTAATTTAAGAATCTTATTATAATTTTAATCATATTTTTATATCAAGTGTTTATAATGTTAGAAAAGTGTGGAATGGGGTCAAAGATGACAGTTGTAAAGACCACTGATTATTTCTCATAATATTACAGAGCTTGAGGAAGACTTCTCTAACAGCTGATTGATGATTAGCATAACATCTCTAACTTTAAAACGTAAGGAAAAGAAAGTGTTAATTACCTGCCAAGAAATGCAACCTCTATTGATTCAGTGGATATTATTATTTTAACAGAAGTGATATTGTGTGATGAATACAACTCATACAAGAATAATGGCAGCTTTGACAGCAATGATATATTGATTGGTGTTTCAGGGTCCCTTTTGACTTTGTGCGGAGTAAGTGAAGATCTGGTGATTCTGGTCACATTCAAAACACGTGTGTGCTAATGCTATTTTCCTGGTGATGTGAGGAGTGACATGGAAGCTGTACACCCTGTCCTAACCAAAACACAGCCCCCTCACACATATCCTGCCTATCATAATCCCTCTGCTTTGTAAAAACCTTTTATATTGGTTCTGTGGATATTTATAGCATTGCCTCTAACAACATACATGCACGTATAGCACACCTCACTGAGATGTCTTACAGTCTCAGCAAAGACATTCCCAAATAAAATCAACAGGACCAAAATACTAAACATCCCTAAACACTATACAGTGGCTCCAAAAAGTATTTGGACACTTTTGGATAAGTCAGACTATAAAATGGCTGGCTATCATTGCATTAGACACAAAATATCAAACCAGAAGGCATCTGCAAGCAAATTAAGTGCAAACATTGATTCAGGAGGAGCTTGTTTATATGCCTGCCTCACATCCCAAGGATATACAAGAAGCTGCTTCCCCCTCTCTTGAGATGATTCTTCCAACATCTCACACCCTCACCATCTCCACCTTTATATTTCATAATGTCTACACCCCCCGCGACCCGACTTCGGATAAGCGGTTGAAGATGGATGGATGGAATGTCTACACCAATTCTTATTTCAAAAATTGCCTTTCTATTCCTTGCTCTAGTTAGGTTGTACAGGGGGGATCTCCGAGCTCAAGCACAGTCCTGTGTTTGAGCCCTTCCTTCATGAAAAGCATGCCTAATCCATTAACCCTACAGCATTTCAGGACAATATGAACCAGTGAACTCGTGAAATAATGTTAGTGAACTAAATTAACTTTTCTTATACATTTTTTCAATGACTTGTAACCAACCACTCTCAGGGTGAATTTTCTTGGATGAATGAATTTTATTTTCACCTCAAGATCACACTAGTGTCCTAGTAGAGTAACCACAGATGTAGTTCATCACATTAACTGTGAACATGTTCCACTAATGCTTCACAACTAGTAAGTGTCCAAATCATTTAAACCCAACAAACATTGTTTTTATGAAAGTGTCTTTAATTTTAGCACTATCTTTATTTATAATAAATGCTACATAGTTTGATGTTTTGTTTTATAATGCAAAGAGATTTGTACATTTTAAATATTTCTTAAGAGTCCAAATACATTTTGTTGACACTGCAGCTGTCTTGTTATATGTCAATGTCTCTTTAAAAAGTTTGGCTAATCTATATCAGTTATGCAAAATCCTGTTCTCGTCACCCCCTTGTGCAGAACAGGGGCCTAAAAGAGAAGAAAGGGCAGCAGGGAGAAGGATAATCCACTTAGATTATTTTCCAGTTTAAAGACCATTTACCACAGACTGATATTGTAGCTCAAAAAGTGCTTATATTAACTGGGTACTTCACTGATATGCCTAGAAGCAATAATAGTGTTTTTAAAATGCTCATCTATTCAAAGGAAATTCAAAACCTTAACAGAATGTTTTGGTTGTCGCATCAATTATTCATTTGAAATATGTGAATGCTGACATTGACTTGAATTGTCCATTATTAATGGATGACATGTGACGTTGGATGTATTCTGATGAAATTTCAATGCGCTCGGTGATTGTGCTCGGTTAAAACATTAGATGACACTAATCTTGAGTGGGTTGCCTTTTATAAATGCCTTGGTATCTGGCTTGATAAATTGACTTTTGGTATTAATATTGATTAACCTCCTAAAAAAACTCAAGCCAAAGTTAAGTTTTTATTTTTGTTTAATAAAAAATACAAAATTTACTGCTAGAAAATTATTATTTCAAAGTACCTTTTTGACAGTATTAGACTATGGTGATGTAGTTTATATGCATGCATCCTTGACTCTTTAAAAAAAACTGGATGTAGTCTATCATGCTGCTTCACGATTTGTAACTGGTGCAAGTGTCTGTACACATCATTGTAACTAATATGAAATGACAAAAATGGACTTCACTGTGCCTAAGGAGAAAACCCCATATGTTAATTTATATTGTAAAATATTTATTGGGAAAAAAAAATTCAATTAAAGTTTGTTTTTAAAGAACAATGTCAATGCTTTTAACATTAGTTTATAATCTATATTGTTGTTTTGTTTTTTTTTTCTTTAGTCCTTGATCCTGGTATGTTTTGTGTTTGTTTACTGTGTGTTTTTTTATATCCTACTTTGTATTTCTATGTAAAAAAATAAATAAAAAAAGATGTATGCTGACAGGATCATCTTGACCAAGACTCTCTGGTAGAAGAGATATTGTATCTCAATGGGACCGTCCTGGTTAAATAAAGGATAAATAAAAAAAAAGCTATGTGACCATACTGAAAAGAATCCTGTCTCAAACGAATCTGCCACAAATAAAACAACTTACATAAGGGGACTGTTAGTGTTTATAGAGGTATAATTCATTTAAAAGCACATATCATATCTTTAGAAATGGGTCATGATGTAATGAACATAAAAAAAGCTCCAAACTCAGAATCAGGATTAATGACTAACATAAAATTTTGATTCATGGAACAGTGTAACACTATGTTACATGAAGACAACAGAATGTTACTTGGCTATTTGTCAGTTAGCAGGTTCTTTTATCCAAAGCAACACAAAATACAGGGGGAGAGGGGCGTAGTGTTTCAAATCATTTTGTATTACTGAAAATTTATAAAATATTCAGAATATGAAACCATTTCCTGGATGGTTTTTGGATGTCCTAAACCATGCACTACCAGTTCAGCATTTTTCACAGCATGCATGTCTGCAAACTTCAACAACTAAGAGATATCTTGCTGATATTTCTAGCTGTAACAAACTGTGAGAAGGTAGGAGAGCATGCCAACCACTGCACACATTACATAATACACTGACGCATAAGCCAGTGCTGTGTAATGCTCATCCATTCTTTCTATGCAAGTATTACATTTTTGGTACCATCAAAGTGTATTGGCCATTCAGATACTGGGCAAAATCTAATGGTGTGTGATGGTGCTAGTAACATCTAGTTGAGGATGACACAAATGGATTGACATGTTTATAAGCAACGGGTGATTGCTTGCAGCTGTTTTGACTGATTTTCATTAATTTCCCTGAACATTGTTGTTGTTTTTTGGTAATGAGCTTTTCTACTTGTTCAGGGATCACATTCATATGATTTAAATCTTAAATATCTTTGAGGTGACCAGTGTCCATAAGGAACCTGTCATTGACTTAAATTTGAATGACTAATGCACTTAATTATGCAATGTATTAAAATGTAAATGACAGTAAATTACTGTCTTTACTATGTATATAAATCAAATAATTATTTCATGATTGTAAAGACTTTTTTCAAACATGACCATAATAGTTTTCATGCATTAGTGATGACGCAAATAAACATGACCTTCTGAGGAGCTTCTATGCTACAAGATGCAGTCAGAACAATTTCAATGCAAGGCAACTGAATGCTTAATATTTGTATGATGACTAAACATAGCTCTCCATATGTCTGTTTGACTTTGTTTTGGAACTAGCTGTGGTTTTATTAACGGTTTCCAATGGTTACTTCACTCTCCTCTGTTTAGACAGCTCCTGTTGCGTAATGTTGCTTTGACTGATGTTTACAGAGCAACACTCTGGGTCTACAGCCGTGGCCAAAAGTATTGGCAGTGACATAAACTTTGTGTTTCTCAAATTTTGCTGCTTCAGTTGTTGTGGTGTTGATTCACATTGTTTCTAGATTATTGTGCAGAGTGATCAGATGCATTTAAAATTGGCCAAAAAAAATAAATTTAATCACAAAAACCCAAATTTCATTGTTTTTTGTTCCTGGCACAAAATGGCCAGCTAACATAATTTCAGTAATCATATCAGCAGCACCTGGGAAAGTGTGAACCAGTACTAGTCAGGTGAAATCACTATCATACTGATTGCTATAAAAGGTGGGAAGAAGTGCTTCCAATCATTGTGTTCTTGTTAGCATTGGTTACCTTTAAAGAAAAATGTGCAGCCATCATCGCTTTGCATCAAAATGGCCTCACATGCAAGGAAATTGCTGCAAAGAATGTTGCACCTGAAAGAACCATTTACCAGATCATCAAGAACTTCAAGGAGAGAGGTTCAACTGCAGTGAAGAAGGCTTCAAGATGTCCCGGAGTGTCCAGAAAGCACCAGGACCATCTCCTCCTAAGGAGTCAGCTATGGATATCATGTCAACACCAATATTGGCAGCAGGTTGGTGCGAATGCATCTGCATGCACAATGTGGCGAAGACTTTTGGACAATGGCCTGGTGTCAAGAAGGGCAGCAAAGAAGCCACTTCTTTCCAAGTAAAAACATCAAGGACAGACTGAAATTATTCAGGAAGTACAAGGATTTGACAGCAGAAGACTGGTGCAAAGTTATTTTCTCTGACTGTTTGGGACATCTGAGAAGAAAAGGTGAACGCTACCATGAGTCCTGTGTCGTGCCAATAGTAAAGCATCCTGAGACCATCCATGTGTGGGGTTTCTTTTCATCCAAAAGAGTGGGCTCTCTCACAATTCTGCCCTAAAAACACTGCCATGAATAAAGAATGGTATCAAAACGTCCTGCAAGAGCAGCTTCTCCTAACGATCCAGGAGCAATTTGGTGATGATTTCGTGCATTTTCCAACATCATGGAGCACCATGTCACAAGGCAAGAGAGATAATGAAGTGGCTCGGAGATCATTACATTTAAATTTTTGATCTGTGTCCAGGCAACTCCCCAGATCTTAATCCAATAGAGAACCTGTGGTCAATCCTCAAAAGGTGAGTGGACAAGCAGAAGCCCACAAATTGTGATCAACTCCGAGCACTAATAAGGCAAGAGTGGATCGCCATCAGTCAGGATTTGTCCCAGAAGCTGATTTCCAGCATGCCAGAGCGAATTGCAGAGGTTATGAAGAACAAGGGTCAACACTGTAAATATTGACTCTTTGCATAAATTGAGTGTTTTTGCCAATAAAAGCCTTTAAAACTTGTGAAATGCTTATCATTGTTTTCCAGTATACCATAGAAACATGTGAACAAATAATCTACAAATACTGAAGCAGCAAACTTTGCAAAACACAACATTTATGTCACTGCCAATACTTTTGGCCACAGCTGTATGTATAGCTGTCATGTGACAGCCATATACGCAGTCATGTGACAAAAGAACAAACAACTCTGAACAAATGACTCGAGGTGAAAAAATAATTTCCGTTTTCTGTTTGTGTGCATAGTGTATATGGCTGTCACGTGACAAAGGTACAAATGACTCAGACAAGAAGATTCCAGAGACTAACTAATCTATCTGTTTCTCATAATTCGTCCTTGGCTGCATTATAATTTTTTCCTTATTGGGACAATAATCAAAGTTTGCATAAGTAGATTTGTTGGGGGGGGGGGGGGGGAATTTATCAGCTTATGCCAAATAGAGTTTCATGGCTGAACTTGGGTTATTGATACTTCAAATGTGAATTTTGAAAAGTAAGTTGCTAACAAGTTGCTGTATGAGGACTACAATTATCGTCATGTAAATTAATTGGATAAAGATTGTAGTCCTTATGGTATTGTTCATCACAGATCTTATTTAACTCATATCAAAAACTTATATTCTAAAACCCATTAGAATTTAGAAGAGTCCATGCCTCAAAAATGCTAATTGTCTTCTGGATTTCAGGAGTACAAACAGAACAGCTCTTTAAGGGTTTTCTTAACGTAAGGGGTTTGTTGCAATGGGCTGCATTTTTTAAGTCCAATCTTTGCTGGACTGCTCAATTTTTACTAGGGCTGTTGATTTAATGCGTTAATTCCTTGCGATTCATTTTCTAAAAAAAATAACGCGCTAAAAAAAACAATTACGCAATTAAATCCCAATACCCCCGGACCGTAATAAGGAAGATTCCTGAGAAATGCAAGTTTGTAGTACCACCTGTTTATTCCAGAAGGCAGTAAGTGAAATTTCAGTTGTATAAGCAACACACAGTTTATACAGTGAACAAAAAAAAAACATCCAGCAGCAACACAACACAAACATGCGTTACGTTCTTGCATTCAAAACACTTAGATCACATCTTGAGATCTCTTAGTTCGAATTTGTGCTCAGTGACCTAAAAATTTATGTTTATGATGCAACGCACCCGAGATGCTACACAAGCATGTCTGACGCAGGTGTCCTTAAACAAGCCATCATAATAAATCTCGAACTGACTGACAAATTCACTTGTGAAATGGATTGCTGTGAACTGTGTGCCAATGATTGTCTTATGATCAATAATATGGTAGTAAACAATACATTGTATTCTAAAACCGCTTTTTGTATTGTCTTATCAATAATTAACTCTTCTGCCAAAAGAATGTAATGCATTGTAATTATCTGAACATTTTCCACACACACACACACACACACACACACACACACACATACGTATACATACATACAATCATGTATAATTATTTCATCATTATATATTTAATTATTGTTATATGAGGGGCTTTCTCAGCAAATATTTGTACATGCGATTAATCATGATTAATTAATCAGGACACCATGTAATTAATTTGATTAAAAATTTTAATCAATTGACAGCCCTAATTTTTACAGAATGATTCTCTGTACAATGTGAGGCCATGGAATAAAATCTTTGATCATCTACCACAGTGTTTCTCAACCTTTTTTGAATGAACACCCCCCTACTTCATTCCCAATTTAATAGAGCTGAAGTAGTGATATGATATTTATTTTCAATATATTTCTGCCTAAAGTACAGTTAGTGATACTATAGTAAATTGAAGGGTGGTGATGTAGAATTCTCTGCTGAATTCAAATGGTTTCCGAATCTCACGCCATGCTTCTCACTGGTTCTCGCAGCGCTGTAATGATAAACGGTGATTGTTTAAGATTTTGAGACCAGTCTGCAAGTAAAAACACCCCTGCTCTGTACTGTACATTGAGCCATATCCAACTACAGAGCCAGACATGTGCATTAGCGGAGGTTGTGACTCTGCCTGTGTATTTGTCACTGCTAAACCCAGACACTTCAGATGCCTTACTAGACTTCAGAATCTGATGAACTGCATTACAAATGTGCACCAACCCATATAAAGGAGATCTGGTATAATCCAAGTCTAGATACACTTTTTTATGCAAAGAGGAACTTGACGATCGATTTGATTAATATGACTGATAAAATGCCCTCCCATTTGTAACCTAACGCCCCTGGCATCCTTTGAATGCCCCGTTGAAAACCCCTGATCTACCATAAATGTGCAACCATAGGACATAATCACAAACAAAGAGAGATTTCAGATCAAGTTGCAAACAGAACCTCATATTTTCAAAGAAAATTTTCAAGAAGGCCTTAAAACCCACAACTGAGCCCTTCTGCGGAACTTTCCAAAATTGCATCAGTTCCCTAAATCCCAACACAATATCTATAGAGACAGACATCACAAGGTTAGCTTGACAATAGCCGCTTGGCTCAACGTCTTTAGCGTGTCAATCAGACTTGACGGAGAAGAGGAGAAAAGAGATGGAATGCTTTTGCACCCACACATTAAACAGCAATATAATGTGGTATGGGACCTATGAGAATTATTTACGCATATCAGAAAACCAAGAAATCCCTCACAAATTTAGCAGTTGGTGGGTGAAATCATTTCTCATCCAGCGGCTACCTATTGGATTCCAAAGCTAAATGATTTGCTATGATGTAACTGGATATGAGCTCATTATGGAGACAGACAGTCAGAGAGGATTGAGAAGAGATACATTTCTATGCTTCAGTAGGCTTGAAGACAAAGTGCTTGCACACACACATACAAATTTTGACGGCAATCATCTTTGAGTCTGCCCCTTCTCGCTATTCAGACAGCTGTAAAAGCTGTGCCAGTGTCCCCAGCGAGACCTCTAGAGAGATGTCTCTGAAGTCAAAAGGAAATAAAAACAACAGCTCAATCCACCGGCAATGTCTGATGTGCCTCACAGCGGTGCTCAAAGTTTCAATTGTCCATGTCTGTTCAGTATTTGGGTTATTATACCATGTCACACGAATTGTCCAGAATGTTCTCCATCTCCTGGATCAAGGTTATCTCTATCAAGGGAAAAAGATTTGGCTGGTTTGCATGTCCCAGTTAGCCCATGGCAGATGCCCTAACTATACAATCTGGGGCAAAAAGCATGTTTCTCCATTGACTGTTACTCAAAATTACCCATGTGTAATGACAAAAATAAATGTTTTGCAAGCAACATATTAATCACAAATGCAACATTCTATTATAGTATATGTTTTGGTAGTGATCGATTGTAGGTCTCTTAAAATCATGAAATGAACTATTTGTATGTCACAGCTCTGGACAGTCGCTAGCGAAGGCCTTGGGACTCTGTTGTCAAGGTAATTTTCCTGTGAATCCTGAGTGATAATTCACATGGCATTAACAGTTCAAGTGATTGGCCTGAAAGAAAAAACTTTTCCAAAACAGAGCACCCATGAGCACAGACATTTTCCTAGATTTAATTTAAAAGAATGTCTTGAGTATGTAATTTGTCCATCACTTGACAGTGAAAGTGAGCACTTCATGCAGTGTGTATAGTAAAATACATGCTCCCACAAGTCTATGTCCCTCAACTCCCCTTCCTAAACCACAGTCATCCTCTTCTCATCGTTTCTCTGTCCGACTCTGCCTCCCAGTGCCATTAGTCACAGTCCTGAGAGCACAGTCAGGCCTAGCTCCTGTCCTGTCCAACTCTGGATCACACACCCAGGGGAACTATTATTACCCTGGGAAGAGCTATCAGCTTGACTGCTCCGTCTTTAACCCTTGATCAAACACTGGCACACTCAAAAAGCACCCAGAAATATAAAAGCAATCCATACAGCTTTTGTGTCATACTGCAAAAGTTCTTAAGGCATATGATAGGTGAGAAATTACATGAAATTTAAGTAATTTTTTTAATTTAAGTCAGAAAATCTTGGCATTAACTGCATGTTAATAAATGCTTTGAGATGTTCGTTCAAAGAGACATGTGAGAATTTGCATTGTTTTAAGCACTACAAGTTCTCGCATGAACACATGAGGAACTGTTAATGAGATAGTGCTCGAGAAGTGCTCGTGAACATGCAGTGGACATCAATATTTTCACTGTAAATAACTTACTGTACATTTTGGGTGGTTTCTCACCAAAATCAGAAAGACCTATTCAGAAGACTTGCAATATGACACACGGACAACTTTAATGATATTTTTAAGCTTTAATGCGAGTCACACACACAACTACATTGAGAAGACAGACAGGGATATTCATACTTTTTTTTTTCTTTTTGTATTACCGCATAAGAAAGAAAGTCAGATGGTTTTAGGACAATATAAGTGTGAATCATTTAAAAAATACATTATTTTATCGCTAATCGCCTTCATGTGCTTTTGGAGCGTCACAATTTTGATCACCAGTCACTTGAATTATGAACCTACAGAGCAGAGATATTCTTCTAAAAATCGTACTTTGTGTTCTGCTGATGAAATTCAGTCATACGCATCTTGGATGGCATGGGGGTGAGTAAATGATGTGAGAATTTTCCTTTTTGGGTGAACTATCACTTTTTTGAACTGAGCCACATTTGACATTCTACATATAAAATCTAAAAGGCCACATACTTGATGGAAATTATTTATTTTAAATAAGTTTGAAAATTTATAGTTGAAAACAATAACTATTACATTAATACTATTTCATGAATAACCCACTAGACTCAGCATGCAATGTGTAACTTCCCTGGTTAGAAAAGGGCATTCCTGTGATACAGAAACATGCAGATTGATTCAGTAGATTCTGCCACGTAAAGTTATTTTCTACCCATAACACAGAAGTTTAAGCAATAATTCCATGGCACAGGTTTCCACGTTTACAACTAAAATTTGGTTGACCTCATTCTCTACAACATTAGTAGAACTAAGAGAAAAAGGAAATGAAAGAGAAGGGGATTTCACAAATATCAAAGTTACAAGACATCGCTGTGAAAGCAAGTGGTCAGACACATGCTATCAGGTGGACGTTAATTCAGAGAGCCTGAATCTAAAGTGAGTGGGATCGAGGGGCTTTCCAGAACTCTTATAAATTTCTAGGACTGATGTGCAACAAGTGAATCTGGTGGGCATGTGACAGCCATCAGGTGTACCACTAAACATAGAAAGGCAGTGAATTCCACATAATACAAATGTTAAACGTGCATAATATGCGTTAAAAAAAATTAACTTTCTTAGAAATGTTTACAAAATACACATTTAAAATCTACTTTCTTGTAGAAACCTTTTAAAAAAAAAAATACACATTTAAACTTTCTTTAAAAAAAAAAGAAAAAAGGTCAAAATAAATCTTATGAAATTTAGTAGGCATTATAAATTGAATTGTATTGACAGTCCAATTAAACAAGGTGCACTGATTTGAGGTAGACTAAGGGCAGCTGATGTGACTTGCTTTTATTTCTGTTTCAGAATATATATATATATATATATATATATATATATATATATATATACACACACACATACACATACACACACACACACACACACACACATACATACATACATACACACTTAAAACGTACAAGCTACACTTAAAACGTACGTTTTTATTATTGCGTAATGGCTTGCATTAAGGTTCAATAACAAAGACATTGATTCTCAATATATTAAAAATGCACTTTTCAAACAAAACTTAAAAAAAAAAAAAAAGAAATGAGGTTTGTTAGGTTTTTAATGATAAATCAATAACTATTTTGTTCAAAATTACAACAAAAACGTATCTGGAAGCTTTTTGGTTTTCAAACATTGTGTGACATGTCCATAGTTAATGTGATGAACTACACCTGTGGTTACTGTACTCTGCTAAGGACAAGCTTTGATACGACACCCCTGGAGCAGATAGGGTTAAGGGCCTTGCTCAAGGGCCCAACAGTGGCATCTTGGTGGTGCTGAGGCTTGAACCCCCGACCTTCTGGTCAGTCACCCTGAGCCTCAACCACTGAGCCACGACTGCCCCCTTATTTAGCCTAATTTAATACAAGGAATTTTGTCGGCAAGTCTAAACAATTATTTTCTAGAATTAGGCTGTTAGTGTTCTGTTACTGTTTGCACACTGAAGCTTTTCTCCTAGTATTGTGTATTTATTTTTTATTTAAATCATCAAATGTGCACAGAAATTATATGTTGTTTTTGTTTTATTTTTGTATTGATGGCTAATTCCATGACTGCCGTCTATTATTTTGAATGGTGTGGAAAAGATAATAAATAAATAAATGGACGGCTACTGTGATTAAATTAATCACAAACAGTGGCAATTCATTTGTTGTCTATGCACTTGTCGATGTGCATGATGAGATATTTGTGGCACTCCTGGATGTGTCATGTTTGCAGCATAAGGTCTGCACCCCTGAGTCTTCTCTTTACTGTTGTACATGAAACTGGTGTTGAGTGGGTAGAATTCAATGAAGCTGTCAGCTGAGGACATGTGAGGCCTCTATTTCTCACACTAGATTCTGATGTACTTATCCTCTTGTTTAGTTGTACATCTGGCCTTCCACATCTCTCGCTTTCTTTTTTTTCATATTTACATTGAAGATCTGAAGAAAAAATATTTCAGAATATATGATTGTGCCTTTAAATATTTCTGTATTTACACATTTGTTCACTACATGTTTGTTTATATGCACTTGTGTGATTTACATTTATATGTATAACAAGCATTAAAATGGCACTGTCTCTTTAAGAGAATGGCTGCTCCATGCGTCTTTGCACACACAATACACAGGATGAAGCAGAAGGAAACTTTTACTTGCATAATGTGTATTGACTTGCATATATTATTGCATAAGTACTCAAATTCAAATCTACACATTTTTTTCGAGTTTTGCAACACTGTTACCTTCTAACAGACGTCCAAAAAGATGCATCACCTGTCCGTAGCCATGCTGTAAAATGGAGAATGTTGTGAAAACAATCCTTGTAAAAGTTGAAAATGTCAATGCCATTTAATTACTGAACTAAAGCAATGGTGACAGTACAATCAAGACAGATCTGGACCCACTGCAGCCAAATAAGGTCAATTTCCTTCAGGGTGCGCGCTCATAAGACACAATATGCAGTAAAAGACGAGGCTGAATCCAGCTTCTTAATAGCCAGCTTATTATTCAGTTAAAGTAACAGATATATTTTCGTTGCACAGCACATAATTTAGTCGCATATGCAAGTGATTTACTCGCAATGTAGAGGGTGTTTTTTTGTTGTTGTTTTTTTCAGTGGTTTGTAACAGCTCACCTGGGTGAACTTTCAGAAAAACTTCTTCCCAGCTGCTAAACACCTTCTTAATGCCATTGGTCAATGTCATCACTAGGTGTGACATGGAGCTCCACCTACTTTGAGGCTAACAACCATTTCTTGTTCAGTCAGTTAAAATCAGCCAACATGATCACAAGGGTGCGGAGAGTTATTAGTATGCTGGTGCAAATGTACCTACATCTGTATGACTGTTCACGTTGACACACTTTCCAAGAACATGCAAAGTGATTTTTTTGTTTAATTAGTCTAAAAAAGCAATCAAATCTACTCAAATACTCGTGCCCATTCATGCTTTTGTTTTATATGCTGCTTCACTCATGTGCCTTCTGTAGCGAAAGCCATTCACACATCTGCCCGAAGTATAATATGCCTCTCTTGTCATCATTCTTTTGTCTGTATTCTACACATTTAACACATTTTCATACGCATCTTTGCAGTAGTATCAGTGTAATCATATATTACAATAGCGAAGTGTAATCGGTGCACATTATTGCTGCGTATAGCATGTTAGCACATTAGCTCCATGAATTCAGAATGTAAACAAGACAACTTATACATTTTCTACTGCATATAATGTATATTACTTTAAATCCTCATTAAGTAGTTAAAACACTATAATCTTGTGGGCTTCTACTCATAGAATTAGTCAAGTCAAGTCATTGATAACACATTTTAATGTCATATTAGTTGATGCTTTACATGTAGTCTTGAGTGTCCTCATATTTAAATGTTCCTCTAAACGCTTTCCACAGCAGTGTGGCAGGCATCTGAATGTTTGCAAACAGTATATTGCTGCTAAGCTGTTCCAAACTTTTTTTTGCTCTGAAAGAAGAATGAAGACTCATTTCTCTGCAAGTGTGCTGGGGCCTTTAGTTTGGACAAGATTCCTCTCGATCATTCTTGCAATAAAAACAGTTCTGTGCCTTATATTTATGACTACAATTCACTGTAAATACCTTTTAGATGTTAGTTAATCCTTATAAACTGCTCACTAGTGTCTTGGCCAGTGTTATTTCTAAGCAAGGTCAGTAAATCTCTAAGCCAAATTAATTTGCTTTTGGATGACTGAATAAAAATGTGTAGGGGTTGGAGACATTCAAATTAGAACACTTCTGAGGGTGATTTTCATTCAGCCCTGGATGAATGGCTGAAAGTTAATTTATGTCAGACAACATCATGCTACACATGCTGGTTTCCAGGCTGCTAGGTTGTATTAGGAAGTTATATCCAGACTTTATCTATTGGCCACACCAAAGTCATGGGTTCGATTCGCAGGGAACACTCGTACTCATAAAAATATATAGCTTAATGAAAGTGCTTTGTAAAAAGGTGTCTGATGTTTTGAGGACTAAATGCCTACATTTGGCAGTGTACTTGGATTGGAGCAGGGGCGGGGCCAGAAGGGTGGCACAGGGTGGCAGCTTCCACCCTAAAAATTAGCTTTGCCACCCCAACTCGGCCCCGTTCATCCATCATTTGACCTCAATTAATTTTTTAGAACACACATGCAGTTTGAATGTTCGGAACAAAGATCTAAAGTCTTGAAGATGCACTGAATCAAACTTCTAGGTCGTTATGTACAAAAGGTTGTGTGTTATTACAGTTTGAACAGGAGAGATTAGTTTTAGGGGGAGTCAGGGCTGTGGTAGCCCATCCATAAAATGGGCATGACATAGCCCATTCAAAAGTGCTGAGTCAGTTAAAAAGACAAAGTGAAAGACAAACATCCTAAGAGGAAGGTCACTTGGTCCCGTGTTTACGAGCAGAACTGCTTGTGCATAGGACCAACACTTTGTTTTACAATGTCATTGCCGTGTGAATTTAAAGCCTTCCTATTTAGTTTTTTCCCCCTGATACGGGATCGAACCAATCAACGGTTTCTTTTTATGCATCTTTGTGTTGACATGATTTGGTGCAAAGTGTGTTTGTGCCAACACTATAATGCAAAAGCTGCTGTCAGCGACAGATGTGTAAATCTTTTTCATGAGAGGATAAATTGACTTTATTGTGCAAGGGCAGAGGGCCAAAGTGAACACTGCATTGTGTCTGTAAAAACAATGTTAAATATAGCTGCAAGCAGCAATGACGGGCCCAAGCAACATGGGTTAATTTCCACCTGGTGGCTTTTGGAAAAACTGCAAGGTGGACACATGCATTTAGCATTTTACATTATTCTAAACCATTTTGTAGCAATTTGAGCAAATATAAGAGGACTATAGTCTGTTGAAAGAGCCACACTTGCTGCTGCCAGGTGGTGGGACTATGACCGTAACCCAAAATAGTCACTTCCATGTGTTTAGCCCCAAGACTAAACATACATCTAAATTTTGATCTAAATCACACAGTGCACACCAAAAATATGAGACACTTCTTATTTCCCATTTTCACACACATATACGTAGTGCAAATCTAAAACATATCGGTTATATAAAGTACACAAATACAGTATGTTATGTACAGTGCAATGTATGTAATGGCAGAAGATGATATGTTAGATAATATAAATAGACTTAAACTGTGTATTGCATATAATTATTGCTCAATGGGGCGGCTTTAACGGTTTATGAGATTGATAGCCTGAGGGAAATAACTGTACTGGTGCTCAGAGCTCTGAAGCGCCGGCCAGAAGGCAACAGTTCAAAAAGGTAATGGGCTGGGTGAGTGGGATCCAGAGAGATTTTTACAGCCTTTTTCCTCACTGGAGTGTATAGTTCTTGAAGGGGGGGGCAGAGGGCATCCAATAATCCACTCAGCAGTCCGAACTGACCTTTGTAGCCTTATGATGTCTGATTTCATAGCTGCACCAAACCAGACAGTTACTTTAGTACAGAGAACAGACTCAATGACTGTTGAGTAGAACTGTATCAACAGTGCCTGTGGCAGGTTGAACTTCCTCAGCTGGCGAAGTAAGTACAACCTCTGATGGGCCTTTTTCACTATGATATTCTTCTCACCACAATTGTACAGAGCGGTTATCTGAGTTACCATTGACTTTGTCCATTTGAACCAGTCTGGCCATTCTTGTTGATGAGAGAGGTCAACAGAGAATAGCCAGACTGGTTTGAACTGATCATCTATGTAGAGCAGAGGAGGGCGGGGCTGGGCAGGAACAAAGCACGTCCGGTCCCCAAACAGCCTGATTGGGGCGCGTGAGGGACAAAGGTGGCCGGTGACAACGGGTCGAGAGAGAGAATTACAGGCAGCTGCTCTGTGTGTTTATGTTTGTGTGATTTTGTTCAGTTTAATACTAAAACTGTTATTTATATTGTCAAGCCGGTTCTCGCCTCCTCCTTTCCATATAATTACTTTACATTGGTGCCAAAACTCGGGAAGGAGGAGGAATGCCCGTCGCAGGAAATGTTGAGCGTAGCTAATGACTACATTTATGAAAGTTGTCCAACAAAGTGAGAACTATATATGTACCAACTGTGGTGACTGTAGGAGAAAATGGGGTGCCACAGAGCCGCCCTTACATGCCCATTTTCAAGTAGGTGCAAACCGAAAAACCTTGAAAAAATCATTAGAAGAACAATAGGGCCTCTGCGGTTTCAGTACTTGGGCGCTAATAATCCTTAGATCAAATGGGTCAAAATTCCAGCAACTTATTGTGAGAAGCTTGTGGAAGGCTACCCAAATAATTTGACCCAAGTTAAACAATTTAAAGGCAAGGCTACCAAATACTAACAAATTTTATGCAAACTTCTGACCCACTGGGAATGTGCTGAAAGAAATAAAAGCTGAAATAAATCACTCTCTTCTTAAAAAAGTGATCCAAACTGACCTAAGACAGGGAATGTTTTCTACAATTAAATGTCAGGAATTGTGAAAAAATTAGTTTAAATTTATTTGTATATAAACTTCTGACTTCAACTGTACCTGTAGCTAGTTGTTCCACTCTTTGCTCAAATTATTTTTCTCAGAGGTTTATTTTGAAGGCCAATCATTATAGGCAGATATCTTAAAGCATTCGTAACAAAAAAACCCTACTGAACATTTACACAATTATCATCTAGAAAAAGGAAAAAGAACATACGTTGACTTTTTTGTGAAACATGCCCCAATAGTGGCTGGTTTAAAACGACCATCATGATCAAATTGTCCCTCTCCTAAAAGTATACTAGAGCTATTTTAGTGTTCACTTGTTGTTTACCCTCTAGCAAAAATATGATATTGTAATTTTTGTTTAGCATAAAATTCAAAAATATTTTTAAAATGGTTTTTAATTGGATGTCTGAAACTGACATGTAAAACCACTACTAGAGACACATTTGTCTAATAAGACTTTTTACTCAAAGCCATAGTTACTATGAACCTGTGACAACTTCATCATGTGACAATTCGCCCCGGTCTGCCCTTTATATATTTAAATATAGAACACATAAGCACAAGATCTCTCTTTAATATAATTAAGTTCTCATCCAATGATAACATTTATAAAAGTACTGTTTGTAGAACTTGTAAGACACTCTCCAGTTCTGTGTCACAGTGAATAGCCTATTGCTGAGTTTGGTCCTTTTATTTCGCTGGTTACTTCTGTATTATTCAGAAGGTGAGTGAATGTAACCTAAATATAATTCTGGTCCTTACCTGGTACAGGGAATAAGTCTCCCCCTCAAAACTCTCAACCACTGAATAAAATTCCAGTACTCCAGCCACCCAGTCCAAGCTGTTCTGCCCTTATATTGTCATGGGACACCAACCTACATTAACAATCTCTGGCAGATAGTCAATCATTAAATCACATGCTGATAAAACACTAATGGCACATAAATTGTCCATCACTTATTAGGCATTGGCTGTGGCCACTGTGCATCTCATCCTCTTAAAAAAAAAAAAAAAAAAAAAATCACTTCAGAAATATGAAAATGCATGGTGGGCTAACATAAGACATTGAATATAAAAAGAAAATTGATTGGTCTTTTATACATTCCGTGCCAGCAGACATATATTTTGAAGTACATGACAATATTACATTTCGAAAGGGCTTTGCACACTGCAGACTGTCTATTCTTCCTCCATGGTGTTACATTTTAAACAACAACAAATAAAATACGTAAATATATCTCCCAACTGAAATCAATATTTAAAGATTTTTTTTTTCTGTGTGAATTTATAGAGATCATTTAAAAGTGTGTAATTTCTGTGACACTATCCTCACCAAATGGAACTGCATAGATAAACATTGTTTTCAAGCATACAGTGCATTCATAATTCAGACATCTGTATTCAGACCCCTTCGTTTCTTTTTTTTTCCCACATTTTGTCATTACAGCCTTATGTTAAATGCTTTAAATTACTTTTTTCCCACATCAATATACACCTCCATACCCCATAATGACAAAGCAAAAAAAGCAAAAACTGAAATATCACATTGACATAAGTATTCAGACCCTTTGCCATGCCACTTGAATTTGCCTTGAAGGTTCCCAAGAGCACAGTGGCCTCCATAATCCTTAAATGGAAGAAGTTTGGAACAACCAGGACTCTTCCTAGAGCTGGTCACCTGGCTAAACTTGGTGTTGGTATGAGAGTTGACCAAGAAGCCTCAATTCCAAGCGTCATGTCTGGAGGAAACCACTCACTGCTCATCACCTGTGCAATACCATCCCAATGTTGAAGCATGGTGGTGGTAGCATCATGCTGTGGGGGTGTTTTTCAGTGGTAAGGACTGAGGGACTGGTCAGTGTTGAAGGAAAGCTGAATGCAGCAAAATGCAGAGATGTCCTTAATGAAAACCTGGTCCAGAGCACTCAGGAACTCAGACTGGGCTGAAGGTTCACCTTCTAACAGGACATTGACCCCAAGCACATAGCCAAGACAACAGAAGAGTGGCTTAGGGACAACTCCGTGAATGTCCTTAAGCGGCCCAGCCAGGGCCCGGACTTAAACCCAATCGAACATCTCTTGAGAGAACTAAAAATGGCTGTCCATCGACGATCCTCATCTGTGGAGAAGAATGGAAGAAAATCCAGGTGTGCAAAGCTTGTCGAATTACACCCAAAACAACTTGACGCTGTAACCGCTGCCAAAGATGCTTCAACTAAGTACGGAGTTAAGGGTCTGAATACTTATGTCAATGTGATATTTAATTTTTTTCTTTTTAATAAATTTGCAAAGTTATCAAAACTTCCCTCCTTTATCAGTCTGCTCTTATAATCCAATCTCATTTAGAGTGATTACACCTGACTTTCCCAGGTGCTGCTTATAATGATTAGTGAAATGATGTTAGCTGGTCATTTTGTGCCAGGGCCAAAAAACTGTGAAATTTGTGTTTTTGTGATAAAGTTAATCGTTTTAGTCAATGACGCTTTTTGCAATTATTTAAAATGCATCTGATCACTCTGCACAATAATCTAGAAACAATGTGAATCAACACCATAACAACTGAAGCATCAAAATTTGCTAAACACAAAATTTATGTCACTGCCAATACTTTTGGCCACGGCTGTATACTACATACATTTTCCTTTTATGACAAGAGTTTTTTTTTTTTTAATAAACCTCCCAATAACTGTCTACATCCATATAGCAAATAGATAATGCGTTACAACAGAAAAGGTTGACAAAAGATTTGACAACTGTACATTTGCGGAGAACAAAGCTCTGCAATAAAATCTATTTGGCTTTGGCACATTGTAGTTACATTAATCCTTAAAGCTCATCTCAATGGAGTTAAGCCTTCTGACAAAATCTCATGTATTGACTGCCTTAGGAGCACAGTCCTGTGGAGAAAGCCATCGTTCCACAAGCATATGTTAGCATAATATTAGGCCTTGATCCTCCTGTGTGTCTGAGGGAAAGCTGGATTGTCCCAGGTATCATTAGTCAGAGAATGCAAGCCTGGTGAGTCGAATATGATCTCCTAATGTGAGCATCCGCAGTCAGAACTATGATGAAATTTAAAGAGCTATGGGCCTGTAACCTAAAACACATCCCAAATTAACTGAGTTGGGCAGCATTTAGAATTTAAGAATTGGCTCCCATTAATGAGTTGGAATTTAAATTGAATTGGACACACCCCAAAGGAAGTTGTATTAGAATGTGCATTGGGGAAAAAAACAAAAAATCATATAAAGGAAACATAAAAGTAATCAATTCGACTCCAGTGTTTAAATCCATTACTTCAGAAGCGATATGTGAGGGTGAAAAACAGAAACATATTTAACTCCTTTTCTAACCTAAATCTCCACTTTAACTGTCACTTTCAGATGTGAAAGGGAAACTAAACAGGCACCACAAGTGACTTTCAGATGTAAATGTGAAAGTGGAGATATTGAGTAAAAAAAGGACTTAAATATTGTTCTTCTGAAGATATCAATTTATCCACTGACACCTTATGGATTATTTCTATGTTTCCTTCATGTGACTTTTGAAGTTATAAAGGTCTGGTCACCATTCACATGCATTGTATTGACCTACATATTTTAGATATTCTTCTATTTTTCAGCTGAAGAAAGTCATACACATCTAGGATGTCAATTATGTAAATGCATACATGATTTTACCCCAAAATACTGAAGTATGACTGAATGCACAGTCTTTGACGTCAACAAATAAAGGGATGTGAAGCTGTTTCTCTTCCCTTTAAAATTATGAGTATATCTATTTTCCTATCTTCACTATGCTTAGTTGCATTTCATTATTTGAATTGAGTTATTTCTTTCCTGTTGTATGTGACCCTATCAGAACAGACCCATAACTGATTTTGAGCAGCAAATAGATTTTTTGCTCAGCTGTTGAGCAAAAGCTTGTCTCAATTTCAAATATCAAACACAATCCCAGGATTTACAGCAACAATATGTTGGTTAACTGAAAGAAACATTTTCATTGACAGTAAAAACAGTCAGTTAGTTTTGTTGCAAATGTCCAGATGTTTGGTGAAGTAACTTGAAAATCTTCAAACATTAATATGCACAGAACAGAGAAAGTATTGTTTGCTTACGGAGTTGTGATCCCCCAGCGGTTTTTCAATCAGTGTCCCAAATATGGTGGTCTGCAAAAGAAGGTTGAAATCAATCAAAAGAGGAAATGTCAGCAAAATCCAAAGTTGACAAGAGAGATCGTGATCAACATCTAAAATGATTAAGTTTACTGATTTCTAATTAAATGAAGAGGTGAAAAGATCACATGAGTGTCATGATTAATGTTCAGAAGATAACAAATAAGCAGAGAAGATGCTTACAAACCAGATTAGAAGCTAGAAAGACATTAAACAAAGTTAGTTACTGTAAGCATAGATCTCAAGCTAGGATTTCCCTTCACTCATTTAATGCTTGTTTACGGAGGAAAAAATACTGGCAAATGCTATTTTTTGTTTTGTTTTCTAAATGTGAACTTTTATATGACATTTTCATGATATTAATTTTTTTTTTTTAGAAGTTGTGGATTGTTGCATCATTGTTTTCTTTTACTGCACTTTGCATAATGAATTATTTATCATGTTTTGCATACTACAGAAGTATTTTAATGTGAACCACCTATACTGCTATGCAAACAGTTTTATGGACCTTATTCAAATGAGTTCCCATGCTTGGTGGAATGTGTCATGTCTATTATATTGCCAAGATATTTCAAAAGTGGCACGATTTCAATAATAACACTAAGACAAATGCTGACGACTCATGAGAATGCTGAGAATAATTTTATGCATTGTTTATTGAACATTTTGTACTCAAAAACAGAAAGCATAATTACAGAGAAAAAAATTAAGCAATAATTATCTTCTATCTATATGAGTGAAATATTATTAAATCAGGTTAACTTGAAAGGATTTCAGGGCATATTTCCAAGCACAACACATTTCCAGAGGCTGTTATGCAGAACACAGGACAACAACACCTCTGATATTTAATGACTGTGGCCAAGGAATAATGACCATAATAATAGAGTGGAATTCATAACCAATATGAGCAGGTGTCTACATCAAAATGAATGGAAATCACATGACTGTAATGTTGGCTTGTTTGGCTAATTAAAGTCTAGACCTTTAAATAACAAATGAGACAAAACAGCAGAAAGGGCCTCACCCTGCAAGTCAATTGGCGAGTGATCAAAGGCAATTATCAAAACAACTGGGCTGCGTTAGATAGCCTGGTAGCCATGGCACAGAACGAGAAAATGACAGAACAGGCAAGCAAAACAAGTCATGCATGTAATTGCAGTAAAACAATTTCATCAATACAATGGCTTGAATCACAATGAGCTACACTAACAATCCCCACACTCCTGCAAAATACTTCAGTTCAAAGTCCTGTCGTGCTTGGCTTGGTCAAAGAGTACTCCATGTGGATGAAATTGAAAGTTTGGCACAGCTGGAAAATATGTGACCCAATGTATAATCTGAGCTGAATCATTTATCGGTTTATTGATTATAATCTGTTATTAGTTCAGCATCCTCTTTTAAATCCTTAATTCTTAAGCTCTGAATACATTTAGAGACAGTGTAAACTACAAAGGTTGCCATAAAAATAAGGGCCAATGACACAATTTTTTGTGCAGATGTTGCATTTTTCAAAAAACAATTATTTAAATACATCTTCTGTGATAAACATGTTTTCAATTACTGAGTTCAAAGTCATTTTGATATTTTTTTTTTATTCTGGGTCTTAAAGTAATGTCATGTGGTGTAATCGTTTGGCAGTGAAAAAAAATTACAAATAAAAGTCCCATTAAAGGTTGACAATATTAAAAAGAAATATACATTTTGGCACAAGTCATAATAATATTTTTAAGAAATAATAAAACATTTAGCACTAAAATAGGATTATTATTTGAAAAACATTTGTCCACCAAATCAAAAGTCACGTTTTACCAACATGTAGGTAAAAACATAACAGAAGGCCCCTGTACACCCACATATCACTAAATATTAAAAACAAAATATGAAAAGGGACATTTTGTTCTGTTCATTCGATGTAACCCTTAGATTCTTGATTTAAAATATTTTTTTTATTTAATATATTTTCACCACAATATAAGTTTGCTAAATCTTTTTTTTTTTTAATTAATGATTAAGTCGCGTATACTTCCGTTTCTCGCGTTTTTTCAACCCTCCTCCCGCTGTACACCCGATTTACAATTTCTCCCTATAACCTCACAATTTTCCGCATCCACATTTTGCTAATGAGAATGTATTGAGCTGCCTTATCACTGCATTAGACAAACGACAGACCGGAAGCGATTCATTTCCAATGGAAAGTCGCACGGGGGCTGCGTGAGGTTCCAATGTCTCCGGATGCGACAATTTCAGATCCGATTTCAGCTTCAGCTATGTTTAAATATTTCAACTCCTGCGACTAGACCGTATCCGACCGCCTGACCAGAAGTGCTGTATTCATGCAAAACACAGCGCGGAGAGAAACATCAATAGATTTTGACCTAAAATTTATACTAAATGCCTGCTACTTCGGTATTTTGGACAATTGTAAATGTAGAAGTCAGAAATTATTTCATACGTCGCAAATTTAGCACAAAAACTTTTTTATTACAGTAAATGAGTGATAAAATGATAAAAAAAAAAAAAAATCACATCTATGAATTTCTGCTTTATATTTGCTTAATTATGGCTGTTAATTATCATAATATTAACTATACAGTAATAATGATAACCATTTTATTACTAACAAAATCAGTAATATAATTCTGAGGTAAACCTTTGGTAGCTTCTCCCTCAATGAATCAAATCCATTGCAAGCAAAATGACAGTTCATCACAACTGCCACTAGGGCGAGAATTTTGGCAGTCATATGCGAATGTTGGAGACAGTGAAAAGGCAGCTTTAGACCTCCAGGTAGGGTTGCCACCCATCCTGTAAAATACGGCATCGTCCCGTATTTAAAAATGAAATAATGCATCCTGTATCGAATCAATACTGGATGTGATTTGTCCTGTAAACTGGTCAGATGGTGATATCATTCCAGACCATTCATTTAATCGTTGGACATTTTTCACGGTGGTAAGGGGTCATCTGAAAAGTCCACACATTGTGCTGAAACATGTTAATACTGTAGTTAAGACTTGAGGCTGTAATCGTTGCCAAAGGTGCTTACACTAAATGCGGAGTTAAAGGGTTACTTCAGGATTTAGCATTAAGCTTTGTATCAGTAGAAAACCAGTAGTATTTTCGAATTACTGAGCTCCCCCCCCCTCATATCCCCCTGAGACGAGAGATTTATTTATTTTTAGTCTGGAAAAAATCCTCCGATGACGCAAAAATCGTCATTTTGCGTCATCGGAGGATTTTTGGGCCAGAGGCTTAAAACTACAGCCAGTATTCCACATGTTTTCACCACGCCCATATGGGGCGGGATCTCACTCACAGAATGTGAAGATGGTGTCAACCATCTTTCTGTAGAAGCTAAGAAAACAGGCTCTTGCTCTGTGTAGAAAGTTTGTATACAAGTAGACTAATCACGATGGCGGAAGGTAGTTTTGAAGTTGAAATGGCAGAAGGGGATTTCGAAGATCTGTTGCAAGAATCTGATGTTTGCGGCTACCTGTACGAGCCGCAATACAGCGATGAACAGAGGCTGAAGCAGCTGCTGTAGCAGGGGAGAAAAACCTGCTTGGTGGTCAGGAGGAAGAGCCCGGCCAGACTCGAGTTGGGGCGGACTGGTGGTGTCAGAGCTCTCGCTGTGCGCCTATGGAAACAGATAGAGAGTCCTATTGCTGTCGTGAATTTCAGAGATGCCATTTTCTTCTGGACGAGATCGCTGAATCCGCTGATGAAACTGCACCGATAACATGAGCATGTATAACTGAGCACCCAAGTTTTGTACCACACATGGACAGGGGAGTCCTGGAAACTTATTTTAGGATCCCGAAGATAAATTTGAAACGCCAGCCAAAGCCCGCAGGGACAAACGGACGGCTTAGTGTAAAGTGAGTATTTTGTTTGTTTTTCTTTTTGTTACTAAGACGTCATGTACAGAGTTTGGACACCCGGAATTATCATAATGTTCTTCCCACGTAGTCATTCAATTTATCAACTAACTCACAATTTATAGAGTCACGATGTATCAAAGCAAGCTTAGTTGTATCATATTTTCAGATACTGCCGCCTGTAACTGGTAGGCGTGGTTTGGGAGTGGCCTCGTAAGGGCAGCAAAGCAAGTGCATTCTGGGAGTTGTTGTCTTTCAGCCACATGAGTAAAAAATACATTTTCTGCCTTTTCTCAGTATAGAATGCTTCAAATTCAAAAATAATTTCAAATTTATACTATATAAATGACCAATTTTAAATACACATTCATCTTCCCAGAGGTGAAGTATCCCTTTAAGAGTCTGAATACTTACATCAATGTAATACTTTAGTTTTTTTCTTTTTAATAAATTTGCAAAGTTATCAAAAATCTGTTTTTTGCTTTTGTCATTATTGGGAATGGAGTGTAGATTGATGTGAATAAAATACTAAAATAATATATAAAATAATAATAATAATAATAATAATAATAATAAAGCATTTTAGCATAAGGCTGCAACATAACAAAATGCAAAAAAATGAAGGGGTTTGAATACTTTATGAATGCACTGTATACTGTAGATATATACATATAAAAATTTACAAGTATTGACCAGTTACGTAGTAGTAGCAGTTGATGAATATTTTTAATATACAAAGCACATGTAACATACAGTACATGTCCAACAAATTAAATGTGATTGTTCCAAGGTCCCCTTCAGAAGTTCCAAGTGGTGTATTCAGTACAAGTGGTACTGGAGTGCAGAAGCAGGCTATAAACATTTATGTGCTGTATTTATGCTAATCAGTCTTGTGTAGACAAGGTTCTTAAAGGCATAGTTCAATTATGTCATTATTTGCTTACCCTCACGTTGTACCATATGACTTTCTTTCATCCAAGTGAAAAAGTAGACTTAAGGCAGAATGTTGGATGATAGCCTCAGTCCCCATTCACTAATGGCACTTTTCATGGTTCGACTCGACTCTGCTCACTTTACTTTTCTGAGCTTGCTTTTTCACTGCAGTTTAGTGCCACCTCAATGTGGGTGGGATTATAGGCTGATTGTCATAGTTGCAGCGCCTCTACTGCCATGACATCATCTTAAACACGACACAAACATTACAAACCATAAACAATAACACATCTGCTAGCTTTTAGCTAGCAGTTGTTGCACGGTGATTTTACACAAGTATAACAGTTAAATTGGCCTGGTTGTTTTAGAAGCAAGCTTTCCAGTATCTGTTAAACTAAATAAAGTGAGGCTTTCAAGCAGAATATAGAGTTAAGGTAACCAAACTTGCCCTCCTCCATCGTGGACTTCAATAACGCCATGGCCGAGTCCCGGGCACTCTCCCTCCCATGGCTCGCTGGTCTTTTGCCATAGATAGCGTCCATTTGGTCGAACCACTTCCACTTTCTTCTGTTTGAACCACTTCGGATTGTGTTACTTGATGGTTCTGCAGTCACTTAAGTTTTTTTTTTTTTTTACTTTTCCCTACACTGTTGGTAGGTTTGGTGGTAGTCGTGTGGCCAACAGCTAAAACACTTCCTGAAAGACTTTTTCGTTTTACATAGTTTCATTCATTCATTCATTCATTCATTCATTGCTAACGAGAGGAACGTCTGCACCTTGTTTATTGACCACAGCATGGTTTCGCGCACAGCCATTTCATTTTACAATTCGAAAGTCGCGTGAATAAATGATTCTACTATAGCTTTTGCTAACTTTAAAACTAGTGGGTTGAAGTACCGTGTCACAAATCCAGTGACGCAGGTAGTGACGATTCTCTCTGACCAATCAGTGATCTGCAGGGTTTTGATGTCACATTTAGTATCAGCTCAGCTCACTTGGAACCTCGACCGAGGTGGTACTAAAAAAATTACCAGGTACTATTCACAGTGGAAAACCCCCTAACCCTAAAATGTGAGCAGAGTTGAGTCGAGCTGTACCGTGCAGTGGAAAAGCCCAATTACATTGTATGGGTGTCATTACCATTTTTCAAAATGTATCTTCCTGTGACACTGAAGAATGAAAGTCATAAAGGTTTGGAATGACAAGAATGTGAGTAAATGACAACAGAATTATTTTTTGGGTGAGCTAACCCTTTGATACTTTTAGATTTGCAGTTAGTGAACTTGAGTTTAATAAATGAAGTTTGCTGCAGCAATTCGATGCATGTCCGAACACAAGATTCAAGTTTTCCAATAATCTTCATAATCTTCAGCAATGCAAAGATCGCAGTCTGAATCGGGGTCAGGGTAGGGAGTATTGATGCTCACTGCCACCCCTGGAATCACAAGTTCGAATCCAGTGTGTGCTGAGTGACTCCAGCCAGGTCTCCTAAGAAACCAAATTGGCCCAGTTGCTAGGGAGAGTAGTCACAAGGGGTAACCTCCTCGTGGTCAAAATTAGGGGTTCTCGCTCTCAATGGGGCGCGTGGTGAGTTGTGCGTGGATCGCAGAGAGAAGCATGAGCCTCCTGTGCTGCGAGTCTCCGCGGTGTCATGCACAACGAGACACGTGATAAGATGCGTGGATTGACGGTCTCAGAAGTGGAGGCAACTGAGACTTGTCCTCTGACACTCGGATTGAGGCGAGTAAGCGCACCACTACAAGGACCTACTAAGTAGTGGGGATTGGGCATACCAAATTGGGAGAAAAAGGGATAATAAAAAAAAAAAAAAAAGAACAGTCTAAAGGGCAGAAAGGGAACGCTTTGTCCTCAGGGGCAAGGAACCAGACACACTGTTTGCTCATAGTAACATCAGACTCAGGCATTGAAGGAGCCAGCAGTGTCTGGAAGGCTTTTTGCTTTAATTCCAAACATTGAGGGAATCCATGCTGTTGTTAGAGGTGCGCCAGCCCCCTCTAATCATTCAGACGATTTGCTCTTCTGCCATAGTGAAAAACAGTTGTTCACCACTCGCCTACATATTATCTAAGCAAACAGAATTTCACCTAATTTAAGATTCAACTAAAAAGTCTTCAAACATGGTAACAAGCAAAGACAAGCACAAAGAAATCCTTTGAATGCATCCTGTGGTGATGTGGCCATGGTCTAGCGACGTCTGTGTAGAGCGATGCCGGGTGGAGAACGGTAAGGATTGACACCTGTGGGAAATGGTCTCTAACAGCTGTTCGGTGATTCAGTGAGAGTTAGAGGGGTCCAGACTGCCAGAGGAGAGAGAGATGCACAATGCTGACTGTGTGCTCATGCATTTTGTTTTGCTGATAAACAGTTTGTTGATTGATGCTGAAAAGCATAGAAATAAATCTCACGTTGGATTGTTTACCCGGCTCCCGCTTCCTCATTCAGAAAGAACAAGAAAGTCCGAGAATTTGTTACACACCCCCATTCGACTGCCACCTAAATTTCAAAGTGGTAAGCTTAACAAATTCAACTAATCACGTTGATTAGGAGTTTATCATGTCACACTGTAGGGTAAGAACCAATATATGAAACAGCTTATGCACCCATATGCAAGTCTAAAATAAATAAAGAATGTGATTGCTTATTTGGCAATGTAAACATGGAACAAACGGTCTGAACAAAACTTGGCGGTCTGAACTGAAATTCATACAATGAATATGATGGGGAAAAGTGAAAAGTGATTATAAAACAGATAGTTCAGACTATAAATTCTGACTAGATGAGATGCTTTTATTCCATATTTATTCCATTTTCCTCATGGGCCGACAGGTCAGAATCGATGCTAAGCACTGACTTCCAAACCTCTGTCTGAGGGCATACATCTTAATTAACCTTCAGACATCTGAAGGGTGTCTGGCTGTCTACCTGGAGTGTTCCGTGTTTTCAGATATCATAATTTAAGAATATAGACCATTTCAAGGACTGTTCGTCAGTTTAAGGAAGTGACATCTTTATCCCTTGAGTGTTTCTGGCTAGTTGTCAAACTCATTCAAAACAAAAGCAGGAGGCGCTTCACTCATAGTGACTTTAATAATATTAATAACATTAATCATGTTAAAAGTTAATATGATGGTAACAGAATGTCATTATTCAAATTTGGACCATGTTTTTCGGTGGCTGAATGCTCCATGGATGCCTGGAATTGAAATGAAAAGTGTTTAGATTTCTGAAAAAGCAATCACATGTGGATGCATGAACTGCTGCAATGAAGTGAGAAGGCTGGATACGTGCATTATTAACAGCTGTAGCAAACATCTTATCTGTTGAATGACATTTTTGCCAACTATTAGGAAGTTTGATAGTTAAGAGTTAAGCTGGATAGTTAAGTCAGAGAATTTCTTTACGGGCTCTAAAAGTGACTATAGATCTTACTTTGACTGTAAGTCACGTGGTTACAGCGTTAACAGCTTAATTGATTATAATAGGAGCGATCCAATATTCCCGATCTAGCCGCTGAGTAAATAATTGTGAGCATCTAAACTACGATACACTTTTATTGGCTCTCTCACATAGACAAGCTCAGTATAAACAACGCGTCAGTCACTTCAGGTAAACATTTGATGTTCTTTGAGAAAATTTTGTAACACTAATGATTTAGTGTTATTTAAAGGATCCAGTAATAACACCTCATTGTTCTTATTTTTATTTATTTATTTATTTATTTATTTTTTCAGTACCAGTTTTTGCACATATCTTGACTCAAAGTGCACACTAGTTCTTTTTTTTTTTTTAAGGAGTTTCTTCTTAACAGTGGTGTTTTTGATGTAAAATAAATAGAGGATAGGCATAGGATTAAGCTGCCTATGGTAACTCTGTGGTAACACTGTCCATGTTTATGTTGGGTCATAGGTGAACGCAACCTCCCACATTAGCAGAGAGCAGCTGCTACAGAAAAAATAAAGGTCTTTGTGTGTGCGTGTGCGTGTGTGTTCTCCAGCAGTAGTTTAGATTGTGATTAAGACCATTCCCTTAATGTAGACCCTATCTGTCCTCATCCAAATTTGCAAAGGAAAACAAACAGGAAAAAAAGAAAAAGCCACAAATGCAGAGCATAGTTTTGAAATCTTTCCTACATCTTCTAGAAGCATAAAACACACACAGTTCTTTCACTTTTAACTGATCGCCCCAAAAGTAACGCATTAACATTGTGATATACAACAGTTAGTTCTAGTTCTCAAATCTGATTGGACGAGCTGCGTTCCATGAGTGCTGATATACAGTTTAACAGAACTTGGATGCTTCACTATTTGTATGACTCCACTTGTCGTTGTTTGTGTGTTTCCAAATAGTGAGCATCTTTTATGCCAGGGGCTTTGAAACTGGGGTCCGGGACCCCATAGGGGGTCCATGAAAATTTCAGAGAAGAAAATGTAAATAGATTAATAAATGTTTCTCCTCAGGTTTATACATCTATTGTTACTCTAATAGTGGGGGGAAAGCATAAACTTAATACAAAGTAAATAATTTCCAGATAATAATTTTAAAATGTTTTTATTTTAGGACAACGGCAAGGTAAAGTTTTGGCAAGCAACACGTTATCTTTATAATCATGCTTACATTTTTTCTCTGGGTCTTTATACATAAAAATATCATGTTTATAGCTTGCGTTATATTTTAGGAAGGGAATGGTTTACATTTGGTGGGTCCTCAGGATCATAAAGTTTGAAAACACCTGTTTTATGTTTCGAGTGTGTCATTTAATCATTGAACCAACTGATTTATTCAAAAACATTTTGTTCACTTAAAAGATTCATCCAAAAAACTGATTCTTTTATGAACAAAACTCCACTAGTGCTAGAGCAGAGTAGACAGTTGTGGTTGATGATCTGGGATTTTTTGTAACTGGCCAATTTTTGTCCAAAACATAAGTTATTTAATATTATTTACTTGTTTGTTGAACCGTTGTATAAAAGCAGTATCACAAACACAATTGTGCTGTTGTTCCCTGTATCAGCAGGGCTATGCCAGCCAAACAAATCTAACACTGTACTGGTCAGGAAACAATTTCACTCTGACATGAAACATATAATGTCGGTTCTTTACCACAAGTGGACACAGGTTGCCGTAGATAATCTTAGCTACTGCCACAGTAGGAAAACAACGAACAGCCTCAGCGGGAGCTTAAAGCCATCTAATCAAGCCAGCCATCCCATTCTTAATCAGCTGGAGTAGAGTCCTGGCAGAGAACAGTGCGTGAAACACCACAACTGCATGCATTGGCATAATGAGGGTCCGTTAAACTCTTGTTCCCTTGTGACATGATAAAGATGAAAATATATTGTTTGCCTGTTTATAGCATCTCATTGTAGTACACTCGTGCCTGAATAATACAGCCTAGCACACATGCTGATGTTTTAAATCCAATCAAAGTTACAGTGACAAGTTAATGCATTTATTATGTGTTCAGCAATCTCTGGTAGTGATGTATCGCTTTTGTGAGTGCTGTCATTTTAACAGGAGTAAAACATGTTAATGTATCACTATGCGACTGCGGATCCTCTCTTGAGGCCTCTGACCTCTTTTATTAGTTTGGTGTTGAGTGCAATGTGTCATCACTTAGATTTGAACTGACCACATCTGGCTTGACCTATAGGCAATCCACTTACATTTTACATTAACACAAAGGAAAGAGATTTGATCAATCAAATCCCAGCGATTGGGGACCTTTATTCCATCCCTTCATCCTCTCAGCTGCAAATCCTTATTCATTTTTCAAATGTTTATTTTTGCTGGTCTAAATATTTACTTGTTTTATGGGAGTACACCAGCTTCACTACACATCACAAATCAAAACGGACTCCTATTCAGATGTTCAGATTTAAAAACAACAACATGTTCAGATTTAAAAACAACATACATACATACATACATACATACATACATATATATACACACACACACACACACACACACACACACACACACACACACACACAAAACACCAAACAAGTAATAACCTGCATGAACCGGCATGGAAATTCATGCTGGTCTAAAAGGAGGCCGGTTGCACCTAAGTTACAACTTAGCCTAGTTTTGGTGTAAATGGGCACAAAGTCCCAATTTACGCACTACGAAATATTCGAGTGTTGCACCACTAAACTTAGGTAGAACATAATCCTATAAACTAAATTTTCATGGAAGCCTCTGACCTGGAGCAATGGTTGGAAATTAAAAAATAACTGTACATTTACAAGAGAGAACATTGTTAAAAAACTGGCTTCTTAGCAGCTCTTCGGCATGAAACTGATCTAATAATGTACTTTCCAATATGCATTGTTTCAAGTTTCAATACATACAAAATTTAAGAATATTCAATTGAATAAATGTCTGTTTTTATTAGTATTTATTTATTAGCCCTTATTAATTTTAAATACAGTGCCTGAATATTGTTTTTTTTTTTTTTTTACACTTCTGTTTACAAATTTGAAGGCTGCATATTGGATCAATACAGGTAAACACAGAGGTAAATTCTCAGGGCCAGCAAAGCATTCTCTGCTGGCCTAACGAATATATTTTTTTTCATCCTGTCATTTTCATTCACCTTTTTGCCTGTGTATTTTTAATCGCTTTCCACAATTACAAGATGATACAAGATGGTGCCGCGGATGGCAGCCTCAGTGTGGAGCTCTCAAATTCTTTTGTTGTTTTTGTTTGTTTAGCTTGTGTTTAGTAATTTTTTTTCAGTTTTACCAGGGACGAATTGCTGAACATTCGGAAGCACATTCCAGACAATCTTTTCCCGGTTTTTGACTATTCTGATGTTTTGGTGTACATTTAAGTTGGAGGCGCAGCGGTGTTGTTCAAGTGCACCATGAGACGCAAGTGAGGGTGAGCCGGCGCGCTGGTCAAGCTCCCACAGTGCGGCTTATGCACATCGCTACAGAGTATTCATTTAGCGAATCTCCACTCTCTTCCTAACAAAACAGATGAACTACATCTCCTCACCCACAAGTAAGGGCTTTTCAAACTATCTGCTTTGTGCTTCACAGAAACCTGACTGAGTGAAGCCATTCCGGACAGCACGTTACATCTGCCGGGCTTTCAGCTGTTCAGAGCAGACACACTGCAGAGCTAAATGGGAAAACGAGAGATGGTGGAACATGTTTTTACATTAATGAAAGATGGTGTACAGATGTAACAATGTTAAAGCGCTCATTTCCAACTTTAATCCTTTCTACTCGCCAAGGGAGTTGTAAAGCGGACTGTAAAGAGATGGACCAATGAATCAGAGCTGGAAATATAGGCCTGCTATGACTGCACTGATTGGAGTGTTTTTGAAGCTGCAGACACCAATCCGGATTAGCTCACAGGTACAGTGACATCATATATCAGTTTCTGTGAGGATATGTTCAGTCCTACTGGGACTTATTTAACATTCAACAATGACAAACCATGGTTTACAGCGAAACTCGGGCAGCTTTGTCAGACCAAAGAAGATGCTTACAGAAGTGGGGATAAAATCTTGTACAATCAGGCCAGAAACACACTGACAATAGAGATTAGAGTGGCTAAAAGAAGCTACTCTGAGAAGCCAATAAACAAGTTCAGATAACGACACTGCATCAGTGTGGAGAGGCCTGAAATACATTACTAACTACAAGACACCATCAACCAACATAGTAGTGAATCAACAACTGGCTGACGAACTGAATGTGTTTTACTGTAGATTTGAAATGCCCAGTCTCACACCCTACATCCGCTTTGACCTTCACTTCACACAAACATCAACATCTCTTGCAACCACCCACCTCCCCATTCCTACTACTCAACATACAATTAAGATCTGTGAAAAGAATGTGTGCGGGTCTTCCAGAAACAATAGACAAGGAAAGCACAGGGCCCAGACGGTGTTTCACTCACTTGTCTAATATCCTATGCTGGCCAGCTGGCACATATCTTCACACAGACCTTCAACAGATCATTGATGCAGCAGTGTGAAGTTCCCTGCTGCATCAAATGCTCCACCATCATCCCTGTCCCAAAGAAACACAAAATCACAGGACCTAATTCCTACAGACCTGTCACTCTGATGTCTGTGGTCATAAAGTCATTTGAGGTACTGGTGTTGGCCCACCTGAAGGAAATCACTGGACCCTTTCTGGATCCCCCTTGAATTTGCTTATATTAGGATGTCTTGAGCATTCAGTGAAATGTATTTCAAGCATCAATTAAAAATCACAAATATTATCAGATAACTTTTTTCAGGTATTATAGACCTCCTTGGTAGATTCAAATGAAAAATTATGATTTTTTTAAATGTCCATTGGAGACATATCCAACACATTCAGTGTTGTTTTACGTTTTGGCTTTCGTTCGTGGACAAGTTTTTTTGATTGTCATTTGGTGATATAAGTTGGCTGCAATGTAATATATTATGTCCATAGGTATAGGGTGACTTAATAATTGTGAAAGTGTTTTTTTTAATGGCATAAATCGCACTGAAGGCCAAGACTTAAAATGACACATGCCACCACTGGGTAAACCTTACTTTTACGGAGAGCATATAACCTACTAACCAAATCTTGCCTTTGGATCAGGTGCAACCAAATTAAGAACTGACTTAGTTACCAACTAAAAAGTTAATAAGCCCTTAAAGAGTGAGACCTTATGAACATCTGGTGCAACCCTAATCAGGTCTTTTGAGACGGGAAGTCAGTATGTAAAAGTAGCGAAAGCCTATTCGGAGTCTACGTATTATAGGAAATTTAATGCAATATAGTGCCCTTTCCTGAAGTTGCTAAAGCTGTCAGAGCAAGGACAGATGGGTGGGGAAAAAAGCATTTTAGGAGAACATCTGTTACGTATGTAACCTCGGTTCCCTGAGACGAAGGGAACGAGACACTATTTACTAACGCATATGGGGAGTGCCTTCATACACGACCTATTTGAAACCTCTCTACAATAATGGCAATATTCTAATATTGGCTATGGTGTTTGAGCCCCGCCTGTTTTGGCGCAAAACTGACCACTATAAAACAAGTGCACAGACACCATTTCCTCAGAATTTCTGACTGAGAACAAGCAGCACATTGCTTGTGCCTCAAGAACTCTGAATCGTGTGGTTCAGCTAGCGTTTGCAATGTCTTGTTCCCTTCGTCTCAAGGGAACTGAGACATTCCACACTTGACACGGTGTTTACTAACGCATATGGGGAACAGAATCCAATCATGCCGCACTACAAGACATAACTTCCTAGAGAGGATGCATGGCAGCACAGTCTTATGGGACGGTGACCGACGCGTGTATGCCGCTGTGAGTGAACCTCATGATGTCCAGGAGGAGAGCACGCATAATAAATATATGAGCTATAGCCATATAGTATGAAATACTCCTTGTGAACCCGGCAAGGAAAGGAGTTTATTTATAATTAAGTGCTTCTGACTTATGGGAATTATAACAGCCTGAATGCAGACGGTTGTGTAAATGATCCGAAGCCCGTACTTAAAAAGGGGGCATATGCACACACACACACACACACACACACACACACACACACACACACACACACACACACACACTCACCTAAAGGATTATTAGGAACACCTGTTCAATTTCTCATTAATGCAATTTTCTAATCAACCAATCACATGGCAGTTGGCAGTGTGGTCCTGGTCAAGACAATCTCCTGAACTCCAAACTGAATGTCAGAATGGGAAAGAAAGGTGATTTAAGCAATTTTGAGTGTGGCATGGTTGTTGGTGCCAGACGGGCCGGTCTGAGTATTTCACAATCTGCTCAGTTACTGGGATTTTCACGGTCAACCATTTCTAGGGTTTACAAAAAATGGTGTGAAAAGGGAAAAACATCCAGTATGCGGCAGTCCTGTGGGCGAAAATGCCTTGTTGATGCTAGAGGTCAGAGGAGAATGGGCCGACTGATTCAAGCTGATAGAAGAGCAACTTTGACTGAAATAACCACTTGTTACAACCGAGGTATGCAGCAAAGCATTTGTGAAGCCACAACACGCACAACCTTGAGGCAGATGGGCTACAACAGCAGAAGACCCCACACCGGGTACCACTCATCTCCACTACAAATAGGAAAAAGAGGCTACAATTTGCAAGAGCTCACCAAAATTGGACAGTTGAAGACTGTAAAAATTTTGCCTGGTCTGATGAGTCTCGATTTCTGTTGAGACATTCAGATGGTAGAGTCAGAATTTGGCGTAAACAGAATGAGAACATGGATCCATCATGCCTTGTTACCACTGTGCAGGCTGGTGGTGGTGGTGTAATGGTTTTAGGGATGTTTTCTTGGCACACTTTAGGCCCCTTAGTGCCAATTGGGCATCGTTTAAATGCCACGGCCTACCTGAGCATTGTTTCTGACCATGTCCATCGCTTTATGGCCACCATGTACCCATCCTCTGATGGCTACTTCCAGCAGGATAATGCACCATGTCACAAAGCTCGAATCATTTCAAATTGGTTTCTTGAACATGACAATGAGTTCACTGTACTAAAATGGCCCCCACAGTCACCAGATCTCAACCCAATAGAGCATCTTTGGGATGTGGTGGAACGGGAGCTTCGTGCCCTGGATGTGCATCCCACAAATCTCCATCAACTGCAAGATGCTATCCTATCAATATGGGCCAACATTTCTAAAGAATGCTTTCAGCACCTTGTTGAATCAATGCCACGTAGAATTAAGGCAGTTCTGAAGGCGAAAGGGGGTCAAACACAGTATTAGTATGGTGTTCCTAATAATCCTTTAGGTGAGTATATATATATATATATATATATATATATATATATATATATATATATATATATATATATATATATATATATATATATATATATATATATATATGTATGTGTGTGTGTGTGTGTGTGTGTGCGTGCATATGCCCCCTTTTTAAGTACGGGCTCCGCATCATTTACACAACCGTGTAGAAAGACACATTACGTCTAGGTTGTAAAACCTGCTGCAAAACATATCTCTTGTAAGGACACACCATTCGTCCATGCCCATGAGGAGGCCATGACTCTAGTTGAGTGTGCTTTAACACCAATTGGGCAAGTCTGACCCTGCGATTCATAAGCCACGGTAATTGCATCGACAATCCAGTGAGAAAGTCTTTGCTTGGAGATGGACATTCCTTTTGCGTGTCCTCCATAGCATATAAAAAAGCTGATCAGACAGTCTGAACTGGCAAGTATGCTCAACGTATGCATGTAGCGCCCGCACAGGGCATAACAAATTAAATGATTGTACCGACCCATTTTTCTGAGGCCAAAGCCAGCAGTAGTGGAGTCTTAATAGAGAGCATATGCAAATCAACAGAGTCCAAAGGCTTGAAGGGGGGCCCTGCGAGAGCTTTTAGGACTAAAGTTAAGTCCTTAATGTGCATGCGTTATTGGCACCAAGCACGTAGCGGCATGTGGATGCCGATGCCACAAATTCCAATGCTTTCTGAAATGCTTTTCAGTGGAAATGTTCTCCCCAGTTTGAACAGAGAGG
Source organism: Moxostoma hubbsi (assembly GCA_032164185.1). Taxonomy (NCBI): domain Eukaryota; kingdom Metazoa; phylum Chordata; class Actinopteri; order Cypriniformes; family Catostomidae; genus Moxostoma; species Moxostoma hubbsi. Next base: position 29,848,970 of record JAVLUX010000008.1, read on the forward strand.
GACACTGTAAAATGGCTGAAGCAGTAAAACTGTGCTGGCATAACAAAGCTTCTGATTGTGGCAGTAACAGCCAATTGTCGAGGTAGTTCAAGATGTGCATGCCGCTCAGTCTCAGAGGGGCGAGAACCGCATCAATGCACTTTGTGAATGTACGAGGAGCCAAAGACATTCCGAAGGGCAGGACTTTAATTTATACGCTGTTCCCTCGAACGCGAATCTCAAAAACATCCTGTGATGTCGTACGATTTGGATATGAAAGTACTCATCTTTCAGATCTATCAACACAAACCAATCGTGTGCACATACATGCGATAAGATCCTTCGAGGAATCATTTTGAATTAGCGCTTTATAAGTGCGCAATTTAAATGTCTCAGATCCAGAATTGATCGAAGCCCGCCGTCTTTCTTTGGAACAAGAAAATAATGGCTGTAAAACCATTTTTGTGCTTGACAATTTGGCACAATCTCCATCACGTTTTTCATGATGAGAGGTGCATTTCAGCTTGTTATGCTGGCGTGTCATCGAACGAAACCGTGGAAGACAGAACGCCGATAAAACACATTCTGAAATACCTGTTAGGGCTCGCCACGCATCCACGTAATGGGACAGAGGGAAATTTGGTTTGCTCACCGTATATAATATGATGTGGCACTCACTATAGGGAAGCAGTTGCGCATAATGTGTGTGCTTTGAAGAGGAAAAAGTGTCTCTTTATTGAGAATGTGAGCATCTCGTGCATTTGCAACGAATGCTGTATTCTTTTTTGCACTTATTGCATTTTTTATTGCATTTATTTGAGTGCAAGACACAGAAACAACATTTTTAACAACAAGATCACTTTCCCAACAAACAAAAGTGGGGAGATGGGTAACAGCATTTTGTGTCCCTCCCCTTTTTTGGAGCAGACCCGGAGGGAATCGGGGTCTCTGCTTTCTGCTTCAAAGGGTTGTGCCCGTCAGGAGGGCACATACAGTGCTGATACAGCTTGTTTTGCTGCCGAGTAAGCTTTTCCTGCCAGTGCGGACATTTGTCGACACGGTTTGGAAGGATGTACATGTTACTCACTGGGCAATGGTGTGCCACTACCGCCTCCTTCACAGGGGGTAATTGGGTATAACCGTTTTCTTTCCCATGATCCACATTAAAGAGGATGGCGTCACTGCGCGAGCATGCCATATAAGGTCGCGCGCCAGGACTTGAATAGCTTGTTATGAACTTCGGGGAAGAATTGTGAGGGATGCTGCCGTTTGACGGCATCCAGACTGCTGGAACCATTTATTGAGGCGAGACTGTTCAGGTTCTTCAGGGGGAGACCAGTCAGGGTGAAGCTCTTCTACTGCCCTTACAATTACGCGGAGCATCTCCCAGTCAGTGGTGCATGCACGTTCCTCTGCCACACTGGGGGGAGGGGTGGCAGCATCATCCACTGACCATTTGCCTGATATGGTGAGAGACATGACAGTCATCATCCCCAGCATCAGATCCACCAAATGAGATGAGGGCGCACACTCCTTCAGACGGCCGGAGATCGTCTCGCACATAGCGTATGGGGAAATATGCGCTTCGTGGAGATTGAGGGGCTCGTGTTGCATGTGCCAGCACAAAATCCACCTCAAGTTTGTTCTGCTCGACCTCGCGGCCCCGCCGTGCCCCCTTGTGTGATCCCTCAGGTATCACAGAAGAGGTGGGTGGGAGGGCGTGAGAGTCTGAATCGTCCCTCAGAGTGAGCGACTTGAGACTCAGTGAGGATAGTCTGTCTCCATGAGTGCTAACTAATATTTATAACACAAGTACAATTTTGCTTTAAAAGGATACTCTACACCTGCCGACGTGCTGCGGAGAATTAGGATGCTGAGGTCCGTTCACCAGCGAAGTGTCAAGCAGCTAGGCGGGTTGTTGTTCACCGGAGCACTGCAGGGGAGCGGAGAGTCTTTTTGCTGCCATGAAGATTCCGTCTGCTGACTGCTGTGTATCAATCGCTGTCTTGAAGGAAGAAATTCTGAGGAAATGGTCAGTTTGCGCCGAAACGAGCAGTCAGTTTCGCACCAAAACAGGTGGGGCTCAAAAACCATAACCAATATTAGAATATTGGCATTATATTCTAATACTCTCTGTTTACTAACGTTTGTTAGTCAACGCAATGTCAAGTGGACTGAAGTTGTAAGGGAACTGGTTGTTTGCCCGCAAAAAAAAAAAAAAAAACTTCCTCTCATGTTTTCATTGTGTTAGTGGCTTGGATACTGCATTAAAAGTTGTGTTAGGTGCTATTCATTTTTATAGCTGAAATTTATTTTGATCATGTGTTATGTAAGGTTACCGAATAATGGTTGGAACATCAAGGTATTTATTTATTGCCGTAAAAAATATGGACACTTTGGCATTTTGCATTATTTAACAAAATATCAAACCAAGTGGCATTTATTTTTAAGAAAGCTAGCATAAGAACATTTAAATTGTTTAAAATTATGACCAAAGTATTAGGACACTGTCTGATTGTCAAACTTAGTGGAACATATCCATAGTTAATGTGATGAATTACTATCTGTTGTTCTTCTGCTTCATAAATCCTGACTTAATACACCCACTAAAAATTACCCGGAGATCAGTTGGTAAAAAGTAATTGAAAAACTGGCTAAGAAATATGACATAATTCCAGCAAAACTCTAGCATAATTTGTTCACAGATGACAATTTGTTTGATATTTTGTAATTAAATACACTGAAATGCATTCATTTTAAGTGTGGCTTAAGTGTCTAAAAATGTTCAAGTACATTTTGGGGCCAATCTAATTCTGTTACGTTTTTTTTTTTTTTTTTTTTTAAGACAGCAAGAGGAAAGGGTGCAACCAAAAACACTAGTCCAGTCCAAGGAGTCACTCAGAGCCCTTTGATGTATAACAAAACCACACACAATGAATCGTGGGACAAGCCCATACTGCTAGTATCCTACACCCATCTCAGGGCCATAGTCCTTATTTATCTACTGTGAGAACAGCATCAGAGTTTTTTATTTAATCTTCTGAGTAATTCAGGTTTGGAGGCAATTTTCACAAGGTTAATTGCTGTTCTGGCTGCATAAATGCTCCTTTATGTAACTTTTTAATGATGTGCTTATATTACAGTTTGGCTCTCTCTGAGCCAAATGTAAAAGTTAAATGGATCTCATCAAAAGCACTAGCAACACAATCTGCCATATTCTCAATCAGTCTTTTTAAACTCATCTGCTAGTCTCAAAGAAATGCATATTATCAAAGCGTCAGATAAACCCAGTCAACCCAGACTGTGGTTGAGCCGGGGAATGACTGCCTTAAGAGCAAGTGGACTTGCACATGCTGACAGAAAAATAATCTGAATTTGTAAAGATGAAAGTCATGTTTGAGCATTCTGTGATGCTCTCTTCAGAATGTGTGCTAGGATCAAAGCCTTGCCTCCAGTTCAGGGCTGATGGTGTAGTGTGTGAGGGCCGCCAAGTTCCCTGTGTTAATGGGGACAGGGGAGAGCTGTGGGCTTTTGAAGGAGAGCTTGTGCCTGATCCCTCTTTATCACTGTTGCATTGTCTGAAGAGCAGGGAGAGTGGATCAGGCTACAGTCATGCTATACTAAGTGCTGGGGTGTCATGGTGTTCAAACAGGAGTAAGAATGAGCTTCTTCAACTCCTCGTTAGACAGGTGATGTCATTTGACAAACTGATTGATAGCAAGAGTTCTTTCATTCATATGAAGCAAATTAAAAGATGAGTATAAGATGAAGTGTGTACATTTTGTGGTTAAAATACTTTCTCCTATTCCAGTTTCTATTTCTAGTAACTAGTAATAAGTCCCTACATACATGCAGCAACATTTAATCAATGCCATGAGAAAAATGGGGAGTGATTGGGCAACCTGTTTGAAATTATTACCGCTCTTTTTTTATATTAATTTTAATAACTTCCACATTACAAACTGAATATTTTTGCTTTGTAAAATTATTTAAAAAAAGAACGGATACCATATTTTGATACCATACTACATCTACTGTAAGATGTATTATAATATTCAAATATAATTGTGAACTTTGTATGGCACACAGCAGGATTGAAAGGATTTTTTTAAACGATTAATCTAGCCATTATTTTTTCAATGCATCGATTAATCTAACGATTCATTTTTTCAGTCCGATTCGATTTCGATTCGACTATAAAATAAAACATCGCCGGGAGTTTATAGTAATGGATTGTAGGCTACTGTACTGACGTCTTTCCGCGGTTAAAACATTAGTCCTTCTGATGTAGGCTACTGTAACAAGTAGAATTAGGTACTGCGCCTTTAAGATGGAACGTACTCTGTTACTCCCTCGCTCAGAGTGGGCAGTTGATATGGGAAGAGCGAGCTGTGAACATCGCATGTATGCGTGTAAGCCCGTTTTGTGTTTCTGTTGCTCTTATTCTGTTTTTATTTCTAACCAGTAACGCAGTTGTTGTTAGCTGTGTGTTTTGCAAACTGCCCATGTGTACGTGGGACCGACGACAGCTGATAATAAATCACTACGGTGGAATATCAGTTACGTCTTGTGTGTCTTTGCTTACACCTGACTACAACCATTTAGGCAAGCTATCCGGCCCCTTTTGATCAAGAGCGTTACACTACATTCATGTTTAGCCTACTTGATGCTATAAATTAACCAAGAAAAAGGATGATCGGTTCACGAGCAGCTTTAACTGAGGCAATCTGTCACGACACATTAAAGAGCCACAAAATAGTAGGCCTATTTATGGTTTAATTTTCTTTGACTGACCAAATTTGAAAGTTGAGACTTTATTAAATGTTACCTGCTTGGTCCTGTCTGTCAGCGCGTTGTCAGTGTCCTCTTTGTATTTTTCCCGACATTCATAGCTATAAGCACATTATTAATAGCTATAAACAAAAACTTTAGGTGTCGACAGTGTATTATAGCCTACTCCAACATCAAGTGCAAAGTGGGGAGTTGGGGGAAAAAAAAAACAAAAACAAAAAAAACTTACGGTGCTCTGTCACCTGCAGCTGCTCCCGGGTGGCGCCTCTTCAGGTGCTGGTGCATTGCCGTGGAGCTAGAATGGAAGGCCATCTCCATTTTGCAAAGACGACACATCACGGAATTGTTTCCTTTTAAATTAAAGAATTCCCATACTTTAGAGGAACGAGTGCATGCCGCCTTGCACTTCTGATAGTCTGAGGAGCCACTCGAGTTGCTAATACTCTCCGGCGCCGCCATCTTTGTTTTGGGTCTGACGAATCGACGCGCATATTTTGCATCGGTTTATTTTTTGCGTCGATGTCATCGATGACTTCGACGCGTTGTCCCAGCCCTAATTCACAGCCTTTGCCATGACACTCAAAATTGAGCTCAGGTGCATCCAGTTTCCACTTATCCTTGAGATGTTTCTACAACTTGATTGGAGTCCACCTGTGGTAAATTCAGTTGATTGGACATTATTTGGAAAGACACACACCTGTCTATATAAGGTCCCACAGTTAACGGTGCATGTCAGAGCACAAACCAAGCCATGAAGTCCAAGGAATTGTCTGTAGACCTCCAAAACAGGATTGTATCGAGGCACATATCTGGGGAAGGGTACAGAAACATTTCTGCAGCTCCCAATGAGCACAGTGGCCTCCATCATCCGTAAATGGAAGTTTGGAACCTCCTGGACTCTTCCTAGAGCTGGCCGCCTGGCCAAATTGAGCAATCGGGGGAGAAGGGCCTTAGTCATAGAGTTGACCAAGAACCAGATGGTCACTCTGACAGAGCTCCAGCGTTTCTCTGTGGAAAGAGGAGAACCTTCCAGAAGAACAAACATCTATGCAGCACTCCACCAATCAGGCCTGTATGGTAGATTGGCCAGACGGAAGCCACTCCTCAGTAAAAGGCACATGACAGCCCGCGTGGAGTTTGCAAAAAAGCATCTGCCAAAAGGCACTCTCAGACAATGAGAAACAAAATTCTCTGGTCTGATGAAACAAATATTGAACTCTTTGGCCTAAATGGTAAGTGTCATTTCTGGTGGGAACCAGGCACCACTCATCACCTGGCCAATCCCTGTGAAGCATAGTGGTGGCAGCATCTGCTGTGGGTATGTTTTTCAGCGGCACGAACTGGGAGACTAGTCAGAATCGAGGGAAAGATGAATGCAGCCATGTACAGAGACATCCTTGATGAAAACCTGCTCCAGAGCACTCTGGACCTCAGACTGGGGCGAAGGTTCATCTTCAAACAGGACAATGACCCTGAGCACACAGCCAAGATAACAAAAGGAGTGGCTACGGGACAACTCTCTGAATGTCCTTGAATGGCCCAGCCAGAGTCCAGACCCTATTGAACATGTCTGGAGAGATCTGAAAATGGCTGTGCACTGACACTCCCCATCCAACCTGATGGAGCTTGAGAGGTCCTGCAAAGAAGATTGGGAAAAACTGCCCAAAAATAGGTGTGCCAAGCTTGTAGCATCATACACAAAAAGACTTGAGGCTGTAATTGGTGCCAAAGGTGCTTCAACTAAGTATTGAGCAAAGGCTGTGAATACTTGCGTACATGTGATTTTTTTTCCCCCGTTTATTTTTAATAAATTTGCAAAGATTTCAAACAAACTTCTTTCACATTGTCATTATGGGGTATTGTTTGTAGAATTTTGAGAAAAATAATTAATTTTATCCATTTTGGAATAAGGCTGTAACAACAAAATATCGAAAAAGTGAAGCGCTGTGAATACTTTCCGGATGCACTGTATATATAATTGACATGTTTTAGGTCTGACTGTAACGAATACAATGCTGGGAAAATATCATTGATGTTTCCTGCCTCAATGCGGGTGACTGCTGCCCCCCCCTGCATAAATCAATACCTTGTGCTCCCTATAGGACATGACACAGGCAAAAAGAGGAGAGAATTAGAGGTACATACCTGTTGTTTGGTGACATGCCTCAGTCCAATATGCGGCTGACTCCTGCACTGTGGAGATTAAAAAAAAAAAAAAAGAGAGAGAATTAATTTATTGTTCTAGTATACATTCTAAAGCTTGAAGAGAACATAACTGACTCAGAGAGGATGGTTCTTTTCACAAATCTAGTGAGCAGTGTATGGCCTACATAGGCAGCAGCCTACTAGGAAGTATCCAAAAAAAAGTGACTAATTTGAGAAACTTTACAAAAGGCAGCAACTTAGCGCTCCAAAAATGAGTTTTAATTAGCAATTGGTTTGCATGTTAGCATATTGCTAAGCTAAATGCACGATACTAAAACAAAGCCTTCTTGAGCAAATATGACTGAAGCAAAGTATTTTAGAAGGCAGTATAATTAAAAAAAGTCTTTACTTTCTTCGAAGGCTGAGAAAAGCACATCTCCCACCCCTATCCTCACTACGTTCTATAGAGGGACTATTGAGAGCATCCTGAGCAGCTGCATCACTGCCTGGTTTGGGACTTGCACCGTTTCGGACTGCAAAGCCCAGCAAAGGATAGTGAGAACAGCTGAGAAGATCATCGGGGTCTCTCTTCCCTCCATCAAAGACATTTACATAAAACACTGTATCCGCAAAGCAACCAGCATTGTGGACGACCCCACACACCCCTCGCACAAACTCTTTACCCTCTTGCCGTCTGGCAATAGGTACCGAAGCATTCGGGCCCTCACGACCAGACTGTGTAACAGCTTCTTCCCCCAAGCCATCAGACTCCTCAATACTCAGAGACTGGTTTGACACACCCACACACACACCCACACCCACACACACACCCGTCCTGAGTTGCACTTTAATAACTGCCACTTTATAACTGTCTGCTACCTCAATAACACTATCTCATAGTATGTTGTTTAAATTTGGCATTTTTAGTAACTCATCTTTCTGTACTACTGTGTACTGGTCGGCACAGCACTGTCTATCACTGTGCCTATTGTAATTTGCCCGTGCCCGTACTTTTTCACACGTTTTTGCACGTGCACTTTATATAGGTATTTTTATTTAGTCTGTGTAGTCTCATGTGGTTCTGTGTTTGTCCTATGTTGTTTTATGTAGCACCATGGTCCTGGAGGAATGTTGTCTCGTTTCACTGTGTACTGTACTAACTGTATATGGTTGAAATGACAATAAAAACCACTTGACTTGACTTGATTATGCTGCCAACCTTCTGCAACAGCCTTCATGTCAGGTGTGCATCTATGATGTTATAAAATGCTACCCAAGTATGCAGGCTACTAGGTATTGTATTTTGAAGTGTGTTAGTTCTCTCTTGATGATGCAGACATGTAGTCTCGCTTTCAAAGAAATGTAACATCTTGCAGTACCTGCTAATATTCTGAACTTGGTCAACAAATGAGGTAAAGGCTTAAATTACCATTTAGATATCGAAAATAATTTTAAATTTAGCTCTAAATTGTAAATCATATATTACTGAATTTGTGCAATCAAATTTAGATGGAAAATTGTGAGATGAAGTTTCATTGGATCCCATTTCAGTGAATGTTATCTGGAATGGCGTTTGTAAAAGTACAGTACCATAAAACACATGACAGTTGCAAACACAAATCAAACATGGCAACAACTCAAAGGTCATCTGATAACAAACCATTACAAAATTTGACTGCACTGTTTATTCTTGAATAATTAAATCTAGCAATGCATTGGAGAGTATTACATAGTATGGGCAGTGGACAGGGATTTAAAGGGATAAAGAAATAACAGAGACACATACACAAACACTAATATGAACACTAAATTGTTTGCGTCAGCTGCTTCTTTAGCATAACTTTTTAAGGGTTTGTGGTTTAGGTTTTCTGTTGGTGAATGTGTTTTGTGTGTGTGCTACTGTTTTGATACCTGTACGTCACATTTCAAACATGGCATGTGAAAGAAAACAAGATTGTGCTTTCCTGAGAAGAGGCTCTTATACAGAGTCCGTTACTGTTCATAGTCCCCCAGCTGCATAAACACATACACAAAATGACCCCAACTGACTCCTCAGAATGAACACCTAGCTTATAAATACAAATGACTATTTTTAACACATATTTATTAAAAAAATATTTTATCTATCAATCTTTCTTTTCCAAATGTCCCCAAAAGAAAGTTGTCAGAACTTCTGGGGACAAATTTGTCTCAAAACTAAAGCTACAGTAAGTACACGCCTCTCACACAGACACACACATTGTTGAATTGAACTGTATTGTTTTAAATAAAGCAAATTATCATTATTACAGACTAACTTTTTTCTTTGCATTTTAACAAAAAAAAAGTATATTATTATTATTATTATTATTATTATTATTATTATTTAAAAAAATAATTATATTACTTATACTGTATATTAATGAATAATTGTTCAAACATAAACACACACACACACACACACACACACACACACACACACACACACACACACACACACACCAAACCAATTTGACTACCACACTCAATTCATGTCTGAAGTTAAGATTTGATTTTGAACACACTCACCTGAACCACAGACCACTCCTCTCATTATTGGTGGGACAAAGTAATTACCTGGGAAATAGGTGACAGCTGAGAAGACATGTAAACTCTAAAGTAAATTTATTCAGCTGATGCAGACTAAGTGTGAGCCTGGAGTAACAACATTTGATCCAACCCATCAAAATGATGGACCTTTGCTTGAGAGATGAAATTTTATTTAGCTAAAAGACCACAACATAATGAAAAATAAACTATTACCCCATCAGTGTTGTAGTCAAGTAACTAGATCTCGAGTCAACAATATTGTGTCAGAGTCGAGTCTAAAACAAAACAAGAATTTTTTTTTTTTTAATTTGCACGCACGCACGCACGTGTGGCTATCATTGAGGACTCTCCGTAGACAATGGATTTTATACTGCACAAACTATAGATTAAATCCTGTAACCCTAAACCTAACCCTCAAAAAACATTCTGCATTTTTACATTTTCAAAAAACATTGGTATGTTTAAGTGATTTGAATTATGGGGACTCTAGAAATGTCCTAATAAACCACATGTATTGCATAATACCCTTGTGATTACCAGTTTGTAACCTAAAAAAAGTCCTAGTAAACCACATAAACCTAAACACACACACCCTTTCAAAGTGTATTGTACAAGAAACCATACACACAATAACAATTCAATCTCTGTAGTTTTTTTCTTAATGTTCATTCAAATCATTTGTTTCTTTGTTCTTATTTTTGTACTAATGGTTTCCTTGTCTTGAATAATTACTTAAGAATTAATACAATTCTATCTATCTGTCTATCTGTCTGTCTATCACAATGTTGTATATAGGCCTATACAATAAATCAAGAAAATAAAAAAAAAATTGATGTCAGAAAATTAACTTTCAACTGTAAACAGCAGTGCCTTCTTGCCATTTATTTTAAGTGTACTTATTTATTTTTTCTCAGTTATAGTCCTCTAGTGTTATATTATCAAAAATCATTATAATTCAGGTGTTGGAGCAATTCTTATGATTTTGAATTATTTTAATTTTTGATGGATGTCCTTTTAACAATGGGATTACTTAACTGTTTTAGCCTACAATTGTGATAAACTTGCATCATACAAGCCAATCTCCATGTCTATGTAAAACTGCACCTGTCATGAACACGTCAACATGATCTTATGTTCCTGTTATAATTATAAATAGTCCACATATTTAAAATTGTGTGTGTTCTAGACAAACTTGTATCTTTCCAACCGAGGTGAAAGTTGAGGGGTCTTAAGTCACAACGTGTTCTTTGTTAATGGTCCACACCACATCTACAGAGGCAGAATATCTGTATGAATAAACAGAGGCAGAGTTATTTTGCATTTTAATAGATTTGTGTGTACACATTTCATGTCTTGAGTGGCACACGCACTCTCTGAATGAGAGCAGGAACATTTGAGAGTGCGTGTTAAGTTGAGTGAAAGCAAAGGAAATCCGCATGTGAGCACAGAGATTCTCACTAGCACAACCGATACATGGCATGACATGCATGTAATCTCATGCCATAAAAGAGCAGAACGCAAAAGTTAACAGTTGTAATGAGTTCTCTCCTCCAAGTCAGAATGCACCCAATGCTTGAGTGTCCAAGTCAGAGTCATTAGTGTTCAAGTTCGAGACGAGTCGCAAGTCATCAACATCTCAACTCGATTTTGACTAGAGTACTACAAAATTGCTATCCACACTAATTATACTATTAGAAAGAAACACCAACAATGCTGTCACCCCTTTAACTCATCAATAAACTTAATACTGAACTCAAAACGTAAGGGCAGACAATTTCTAATAGAAAAAAGGGACCTTGTCACATAAGGATCTTTCATTATATGAGAGCCCGGTTGCCTAGTTACCACAACAGCCTGCTACGTGCATGAACGGTGTTTGGGCAGGCCTAGAAAACTGTTGCCCAATAGGCTTCCTATAAGTAGCGCACATGTGTGTGTTTGTGTGTGAGAGGTTAATGGGCTATTGGTGACACAGCCATTTCCAGCTCTACAGTTGACCAGGTCTTTGGCAATGTGGGTTAAGCATACTAATTCACTGGGCAACTGATGTCTGCACGAAGGGGACCAAAGGCAAGACGACATGACCCTAGGCAGAATTTGAAGGCATGATAGGGTAACACCTAATTATGCAGCCTTCTAAAATACTTAATTCAGCCAAATTCCAAGACACCTCTGCATGTATCCTTAGCATAGAAGGAAATCACAGAATACTTTGTAACAAGCTCAGTGAAAAAACCCATCCAATATGGCAGGCGAAAGGAGAGAAATTTTTAGAATAAATTCCATTAAAAAATTTTTTTTTTAAATTGTGTCTAATAAATTTAATTAAAAAAGACTATAGCAACATTCTAACATCAATGTCTACTGAAATCAATTGCAAGTAAAGACACTTGTGCACTTTGTGTGAAGAGCACTATATGTTCGACACACAGAGTTTCTGCCCATGTAGAACATTCCAAATTGGCCACTTATAATGTTCAATTTCAGTTAGGATGCTGCCTTAGAGTCCAGTTGCCTATGTGACTCTGGAACAGAGCCATTTTTTAAGAAGCCATTCAAAGAGCATATTTAAACATTTAGTCTAGTTTGTTATGAATAAAATATTCATCCACATGTTTAGAGTTAGTTTACTGCTAATTGACATAATGATCCATTAAATTTGTTTGTCTTTTCCATTTTTTTATAATAGTTCCAAATAAAACGATCACTCAAACTACATTGACTCAAGTGGGTAAAAAGGCAAACGTTGAAAATGCTGGACAAAATCAACAAAAGCAGCATAGATTTTCTAAAAGTGGGAGAAAGGCTTTTACTTTTTAAAATGGAAATACTAAAGTGATTTATCAATGTTGCAGAGCATCACTGTACACACTACACAATTTAACTGAAGTTTTGCTCTATTAAGTATTCATAAAACAGTTGATAACTTGTGAGTAGCAGCCTATCTCAAGGACATGGTGAAGGGATGACAGCTAGTCTCTGATCTAAGATATGTGTGTAAAAGAAATGAGAGGAGATGAAGGACGGTGGTAAATCTATGAGCAGTGCATATAAGCCCCCCTGGCAATGAATGTTTGATTGGTGTCATTCTCACACACACACACACACACACACACACACACACACAAACACACACACACACACACACACACACACACGAAACCCAATTAATGAGCTATCAGCTGTCTTTTCTTTGGCTTTCTATCTTGTTTTTTAACAACAATCTAAATAGAGCAATTCTGTCAAACCTAAATGTTTCAGTTTAGGAGCCAATGGCTCCTTAGTCATCTTTTTTTTGTCTGGAGCCTTGTACACATATTTATGGTTAAATAAAAGTATATCATGGTCTGTTCTAATTCTCAATTCTGATTGGCTGTATTGTGAGCAGTTCAAACCATTGGATGCACAGGTAGTTCCGGTCAGTTTTAATCACCATTCAATATTAATGTGCCGTTTGTAACCATAGCAACATAACATTACAGTGCAAGCAGGGTGAGCATTAGCAATTGCTCATACATTTCCTAACCACTTTCATCAGCATAGCTAATATATTGGAATTCAGCTTGTTTTACACAAAGGGTGAGAAAAGGAAATCAGGACCTATTAAATGTGTCTTTCGCTGTCTGACAAAGTGATGCAAGACGATTAATATGCTGTGTATGTGCACAACTAGCTGGGGATTATCCATTACATATATAATTATATTTTTGTGTTTTAACATCAATGTTTGTCACATTGTCTTGGTCAAACCTTGAAACTGTCATATGGTGGGACAAATCATATAAAGTATATTGCATCTTTAACCCTTTTAATGTCAAATGCCAATCAAATTATACCACAGACTGAGGAGATATCATGGAGTGAAATGATCCATATGCAGGATACAAATGTCAAGGAGATAGAGGAGGTTCAAATGGCCATATATATTAGAGGAAGTGGTCACACTTTGTTAGGTGGTCTTAACATTTAATACATACAAGACTATGTATTTGCTGTGTAACTACATGGTGATCTGCAGAATTCCCACATTTTCTGCTACCGAGGTTGAGGTACAGGTAGGTTTAGGATAAGGAGTTAATGTCAGGTTTTGGGGTAAAGGTTGGGTTAGGGGTAGGGTTAACAGTGTAACTGCAAATGTAATTAAATTCTGTGCTACAACTACATGTATATACATAATAAGTACATTGTATCAAATTGTTAACTACATAGAAGTTAAGGCCACCTATTATGTAGGCTGTATATATATTAGGGCTGTCAATCTATACAATTTTTTAATTAAATTTAATTACATGGTGTCCCGATTAATTAATTAATCACATATACAAATATTTGCTGAGAAAGTCCCTCATATAACAATAATTCAGTATATAATGATGAAATAATTACAAAACAAAACTACGTAAAAACAAAAACAAAAATTCTCCAAAATACTACAGCGTGGACACATTCCAAAAAAAGGTGAGGGGCAGATTCATCTACAGCATTACAGAAGGAGCAAAGTGGATCTATTTCAGGGAGCATGTTTCTTAAATAAAGACTGACTGGGTAAAAACGGTGTAACAGTTTAAAGGACACCTCCTTAACCTTGTTGGCAATTAAATATTTGTGAGGTAAAGACCATACGACCTGCGTCAGACATGCTTGTGTCACATCTCGGGTGTGTTGCATCAAAAAAATTAAATGTTTCGGTCACTGTGTCAAGTTAAATCTAGTTTAATACTCAATCTTTAAACACATCTTGAGATCCCTTAATTTACATTTGCGCACCTCCAATTGTTTTGAACACAAGAACGTAAAGCTTGTTTGTGTTGTGTGGCCGCTGAAGGGTTGTTAATGTTTTGTTCAAATGTAATAAACTGTGTGTTGCTCACACAGCTGAAATTTCACTTACTGCCCTCTGGAGTAAACAGGTGGTACAACAAGCTTTCATTTCTCAGGAAAGCATTGCGATTAAATGTGTAAATTTTTTTTAACACGTTATTTTTGTAAAATTCATCGCGTGTTATTAACGTGGTAAATTGACATCCCTAATATATATAACTTAGATATAACCAACCATGGTTTTACTACAGTAACCATAATTGAACCATTGTATTAGTAAAACCATTAGTAACCACAAAATTATTATTTTATTACCATAAAGATTTCGTTTTCATATATTATTACTTTGATTTGACTATGAACATTATGGTTAAAACTTGTTTATTATAGTAAAACCATGGAAAATGTTGTGGTTGCTATGGTTTTACTACAAATGCCAAAGTTTGACTATGGTTACTGTTGTAAAACCATAGTTAATTTATTGCAAGTTAACACAAAACTATCAGAAAAAAAAAAAAAATTCCTCCCTGTCTTATAACGGGCTCCTTAGTGAGCCAAACTGTATAAGGTAGTTTGATGTTGGTTCAGTCCAATACTTAACCTGGTTATCCTTACTATTACATTCTTTGAATATACTGTGTTTACTTTTTCATTAGTTGATATAATATTAACCAGATTATTATATTTGTATAGATCGAATATGTACAGATGAAATGAGAGTTCAGTCATTATTTACTTATACAACTTTCTTCCATGGAACCCAAAAGGCAGAATGTTTCGTTAAATTTTTTTTAAAAAAAATTTTCATTAAAAAAAAAAAAAAAAAAAAAAAAAAAAATCATCATACAATGATATTGATTGGGGACTGAGACGGTTAATCTCAAACATTCTGCCTAACATTCCCTTTTGTGTTCCATGAAAGAAAGTCAAACATATGGACCTGAGTCTATGAGTGATGACATAATTAAAAATTTTGGGGGATAAACCAATTCTTTAACAATTTAGCCACATCCTAGAAAACCGTTTTTGAAAATTGTTCAAATCAGTTTGTATTGTTTTTCTATAATCTTTCTCTTTTCATTTAACAGTATTTCACAAACAAAATTCTGATGACCCAGAGATCCATTGCCCCTCATCAGACTAGAATATGGCTATTATGCATGGATTAATGAATCCCTTGACATCACCTTAGAAAGGCCTGGAGCTCCAGACAATATTATACTGTGATATTATGCAGACTATGTTCTACTAATTTTGTTCTAGATTCAAACAAACACAATTCACAAGTAGTTACACTTTATTAGTTTACACCGGACTCTTTATATAAGTCTATGACTAGCATTCCATCAAATACATGTTAATGCCTGATATTGCACTCAGTCCCACATACAATAGAATGTATACTTGGAAGGGAAATTGCTTAAGTTACAGATACATCACTAGGAAGGACCCTTGCATCAGGCACATTTCATTTCAAATTCAGGCTAAAGTTGCTTGGCATTTCTTATATTAACATAATTTATGCTTATAAATATACTTGAGACCACTTGAAGATATAGAAACATCATAAGTGTATTTGTAAATATCTGTTAATCTGTTGGCTGTTTTAAAAGAAAGAATATGGAACTTAATCTCTAGACCAGACACAGAAAACAGAGTTTTCTGGATGATGAAATATGATTGTCAACTGATGTCTGAAAATGAACATGAATGATAATTCTAATTCATAAGGTCTATTACTGATGATTGAGGTTAAGACGTTTCAAATGATATATGGTTAGTCCCAATTAATTTAATTGCACTGGACAGTGAAATGTACAGTACAAGAACACTGAATAAATGAAAAGAAACAAGCCTCTAATGTGTTGGTGTCCTCATGAATGTTACATTTAAAATTGTGTAACACATAAAAAAGAAATGTGTATTATTTTATGTACATTGTATATTATCTTGTAACTATGATATGCAGTGTTTGTGAATCTGCACTAATAAAAGTGGTTTGATTTCCACAACAATTTTAATCATGTTAAATTCATTCAAACTTTAAAATCAATCATTCAGCTGGTTTTGTAACATTTAAAACAGTAACAGTGTTAAAAAAAATATAAATCAACAAAACCATTCTTTGGATTGAATACCCACGCAATTCAATGCCACTGAATGTCTACAACCAATAAAAAGATTTTCAGTTTAAATTCTTCAGAATTAAAAAATAAATAATAAAAAAAGAGATCACATGACCATGGCATTCATCTATGCTGCTCCTGAAGTATAATACTTCCAATCCCTCAAAATAGTTGTGGGGAAAAATACAGATAATGTACAAAACCAAGCTGCTAAATATATCACTAAATCACAAATTAATTATGAAGCCGCTAACGGATTCTCACACTTTTACACGCAACACCTGAACCAGAGCCCCTTCCAGGTTAACTCCACTTCCAGGTCAAAGAACGGTCACTCAGAATCTCACAAGCCAATGAATTGTGCCAGAACTTCAAATGAAAACTCCGGGAGCATAAATGAAAACTTTGTAATTGTGGCTGAAAATGCGAGCAGCGTCCTGATCAGTGAATGCAAGCAGAGAATTATTTGAACAGTAAGTGCAAATTTTGCCTTTGAATAATTTTTTTTTTCCATTTCAGTTTGCTTTTATTCACTTATACATTTATATTTGTATTTGTTTCTTGAAAAGTTATGTTCAAAACAATTGGCACAAATGTAATCCCATAAAGTCACTACAGTATTTCACAAGACACTGAAACCAATGTGAATTTACTCTACAATTAATAATGAAATATTTTCTAATTGGCCTATGGAAGACACTATAAATATCTTAAAAGAATATTTGGGGTTAAGCTAAGCTAAATCGACAGCATTTGTGGAATATTGTTAATCACCACAAATATTCATTTTGACTTGACCCTCCTTTTCCTTAAAAAACCCTGCAAAACTCTGGGTTAAAGTGAGGCACTCATAATGGAAGTGAACAAGTCCAATCCATAAAAGTTTCAAAAGTATAGACACATGACATATAAAATATGCGTATGACAAAATTGCTTACCAACCCTTTTTATGTAAAGTTATATCCAATTTTACAACATTGTTGCCATGATGATGATGATGTTATTCTGTATACAACCATAAAAACTACTTAACTTTACAGATCAAATAATACACCAACAGAAGAATTGATGCAAGTGCTATCAGAAAATGATATGCTTCACCAAGTGGGGTTGCAGCAGGATGCATTTACAGGTTTCCATTGATCATGGTATAAATAATGGGGGGCTTGTTCTTACTTGTTTTGAATATTTTGGGGTTACCTCCTAATAAATAAGTAAATAAACATAAATACAATAAATTGTCCACAAAAGTAATTTACCTGAATCAGACTCTTTGTGAATGCATACTAATTAAGTGTAGTGGGCTGCTTTATGAATTGGCTTGAGATCTTTCTTATGGGCCAAAGACTCACTCACTCACACTCACACACTCACACACAGCGAGCACAGCTGTCATATAAATCTACATGTAACTCAACTTTAAGGTGATTTGCCTTTCCTGGGACCCCATTAAATCAAAATCAAAGTTGTGTGACTATTTGTGCATGTATATTAGCTTTGAGTCCATATAGTTTACTTTTAAAGTTGACAAAATAATCTTTTAGCAGATATGCACATTTCCTTTCTGAACATATAGACCAAACTTACTGTTCCACTAGGATATATCAACACAGGAAAAAAGGGACTCATCATTAAGTGATTACATCGAGAGTCAAATTTAAGGGATGTTTATATAAAGGAATGAAACTGTTGCTCAAATTCTTAGCAGCAATTGTTTTGGAGACACTTGTAGATAATCAAATACCAAACTATACCATCATCAGGGTCAAACAAAGCTATTTGGAATACTTCAAGTGATTCCAATCCAGTATGACTTTCTTTCTTGTGTGGGACACAAAATGACAGGCTCAGTCACCATTCATTTTCATTATATTGAGAAAATAAAAAAAACATTAAAATGAATGGTGACTGAGGCTGTCATTTTGAGGGTTTTAAAAACAACATGAGGGTGAAAAAACTATGAAAGAATTTCCATTTCTGTGTGAAATGTAACAAACTATTCTTTTGTTTCCTTTCTTTTCAATCAGATGAGCACCAGCTCATACGAATAGCTGACCATGGCTAACACAACCTGCCAAGCCTCCTGAAAGTCTTCAAAGCAGCACAGAGGCAGCCACTCCATCCAGTGGGCATCAATTTATCAGCGTCAGGGTGACAGAGTGCATGGCTGTCAGACAGATGAGATATGGCAGAATGCGGCCCCATCAGCACACTAAAATCTGATGTCCTGACAGTGTCTGCTCACCCCTGCCATGCCCAGTTGTGAATGCTCTCTCTCTCTCAGTATGTGACGGGGTAGAGTCAGAGGCAGCTAATGCGCAGAACATGCCTCATAAAACAAAAGGAGTGAATGATGTAGATGGTCTTTTTTTCTTTTTTTTTTAACAGTTCAGGATAAAATTACCATGACATCCTGAGAAAGGTCTTGAGGAAAAAGCAATATAAAGTTTTAGGAATATTTAGGTTATTACAAAAAGCAAACCTTAAAGTATGTTTATGGAATGTTCTACAAAACAAAATCTCATTCGCAAAAAAATGGAGATTTGTACAACTAAGGGTGGCAAAGTCCTGTCTCCAAATATACATATTTTCTTGAATAAAAGACAAAACATTGCTAAAACATTAATCACATTTGATTTAGCCAAGGGGTCAAGGTTTGTCTGGTTAGCATGATCTTGTTAGCCCTTGCTGGTAAATGCAGTAATTCCACATTCAGGGGCAAAAGCCATCCTTTCCCACTGATGGCCAATCAAAAGTAGCAGTGTATTCTGATCAAATAAAGCTTTAAAAAAGGTATTTTAGACTGAATTAGGCACTTGCTTTAGAAGATTGTTTTCTGTCCATTTCATTAGTCAAGTGTCTTGAAAGTGTTTAGAAATGTTGAGACCCCCTGTGGCTTCTCAAAGCAGTATTGGTGAGAATTGAAACAAGAGTTTATACAAATTAACAAACGATTGTGCAAATTAGCCTCTTATTATTTAGGTTGAGGGAGCTTCACATGATTTAGAAACATAGCTGCCTATGAAAGCACAAGAGACGTTCAAAGACATTCATTTAAAAATGTGGCCACACGTTTTCCATCATAAGTCATCTCACGTAATTCAGCGCCAATATCTGCGCTGATTAGCTTGTAATGTGTGAGTGACATGTCTCTCTTTTGAGACCTTGAGTCTGATGATTTCCCATTCCAAACAGCAGGTGGACTGTGCTGGGCCTTTGTTCATGACTAATGATACACAAAGAAGATTGACACATTGGGAGGAAAAGGTCTCATAGGGAAAGCATTGTTTGATGAGATTAGGCTCTGGAAACAAAACCGAGGCTTTCCCCGTTTCCCCTGGAGAAAAAAAAAAATCTTCAAATGAATTTGTGGTGAGAGGAAAGGGGAAATTTGTTATATAAATAGAGCACTGACTGTGTGTCAGATCATCCGAAGACAATCACATCTGTGTAGTTTTGGAAATAATAATGCTCAAAGCTGATGATTGATCAAATGTAGAACACAAAAGAGGGTTAGGCAGAATGACAGACTCGGTTATAATTAACTTTCTTTGCATAGAGAAAAAAGTTGCAATGAAAGCGAATAGTGACTGACTGTCATTCTGCCGAACATCCCCTTTTGTGTTCCATGGAAGAAATGCATAGGGATTTGAAACAATATCAGGGTGTGTCAATAATTACAGAATAAGAGAGTTTCGGGTGAACTATTCCTTTAAGAATGAAAGGTAATCAGCATTAAAGTATATTTATACCAGGGGTCTGTTTAATGCTTGATTCAGATTAGTTGATGGATGTTCTATGGTGTGCAATTATTTTTCCAAGTAAACACACCTATGAAGTAGTTCCAGGTCAAGACCACATAACGGTTCCATATCACTTCACAAATAATTTCAGTTATTTCAAAGAGAAACAAAATAACCACTTGAAACAAAGACAACGGTTTAGCACATTGGATAAGAATGACAAATAACATCCGAACGAGCAACGAAGGCTTGAGCTGTATCAAAGCTACATACACTTTATTAATACAACAGATTCTATACTATCTGAAATATATCATGCAACATTGTTTCCCACAGATAGAAATATCTTTGTGAAAAACCCTCACGCTCCCCTCCTCCTCTCTTAAGCTCTCACACAGGTGGACACACATACATTACACACATTAAGGCAGATTTACACGGGACGCGATGGGCGTCAGGATTTGCTTGTGATCTTGCCGCTTCTTGTTTGTATAGGCATTTTCCATTCACATGAGAAGCGGTGCAAAATGCGCCAGTTGAAGTGCAACAATGCCACCCACAGCTTCTGCTCAGATACTGGGTCTCTTGAGGTGATTACAGTAAATATTTTAGTTTAGCAGGATTCGATAACGAGCTTGGAAAGCAGCGCCGCTTTGATTGCCACCTCCATTACACATGCATCTCAATGGGATTGAAAACAATTGTTGAGGTTTACACCGGAGAAGCTATATACAAAAATGGTGATACTCGCTGCTGCTGAGAAGGCCATAAACTTACATCTTGCTATTTTTTAAGCAATGTTATTTCTGACAAGTTGCAACAAAAAAGGTAATCCCAGAAGCGATCTCTATCAGTTTCTGAGTTTCTCTTTAATCACTCAAAAATAAACTCACAAAAACATCATCTTTTTACTCCAGTAAAGCAGCATAAGCCTCGCAATCCTCCGTTGCTAGTTCTAAAGTGACGTCTTCAAACTAGCAACCAAGGCTCAGACTGAATAAAAGCAAGATGCTGAATCTGTGGCAGAAGAAATTAGTTCCCCTAACAAGAGCGTTTTAGGGATGAAAACCAGAACGTTTCTTGAAACAAAACCCTAAATGATATCTTAAGGTGTGGTAACCGTGGTATAAGTGGAATAATTGACTCTGGCCTGTTGAATTATTAAAAAATAATGGACACCCTCTGTTGCGTGTCGTGACTGCATTACCACCTAGGGTGTGCATTATTTTTCAATAATTTAATGGTTCATCATTAATTATTCCTTACATAATGATTTTTAAAATATATTTTATCAGTATGGTTAGGTATAAATAACAACCAACCCAAACATTTCTCAAATACGTTTTCTTTTCAGTATTAAAATGTTTTATGTAAAATGTCACACCAGCACAATATATCCAAGAAAGAGAGATTTGTTATCCCCAAGTCAAAACTCTGTAATTAAAATGGAAATTGCCTCAGATACCAGTCAATGAAGTTCTAATAGGCATAGAGATAAAACCTTCAAAGTCCTTTCACCAGAAAAAAAAAACTGCAGATACTGTATGACAATTCCAAACTTCAGATAATTAATTTATGTAAATGCAATCATTCCCAAGTACATAAGACTATAACAATCTAAATGTTGCAAAGCCAAATGTAAAGCACACCATTATATTAATTATTGTCAAGATCATAATTAATATAAACCATTTTATCTTTGGAACAGTTTTTCATATTTTTTTTTTTTTAAAGAAATGGTAATTATGATGATTTTATAATCCTAAATGGTTTAAACAGCCATTAATAATTTACATACAAAAAAGGCTTTGAAAAAATATTACTTAGAAAGCTGATCATGTAAATGAAACCACAAATGTTAAGAACACAAAAGCATAGCAGCCATAATGACCAAGATTTTGTAGAAAGAGTGGCATTTATCATAATTGTTAAACCTTATGGATTGCAGATGCGGCCAGGGCAATAAATTGCAGTGTCCGTAATGTGAAAGACAGCGCTAAAGGGAGACAGGAAGGACAGCTGATCCTCCTCACAGTTGCAGACCACATGAAACACCTGCACAGGATTGTTACTTCCAAATATAAAATTTGTGGGATAGGTACAAAATGGCAACAACAACAACAACAACTGCCCGAGTTACACCAGAAACACACAATCCCTCCATCAGTGCTCAGATGGTCCACAATACCCTCTGCAATGGGCTGAGAGATGCTGGACAGAGGGCTTGTAGGCCCTGTTGTAAGGCAGGTCCTTACCAGACATCACAGACAACAACGTCGCCTATGGACACAAACCCACCTTCGCTGGACCAGACAGGACAAGCAATAAATGCTCTTCACTGACGAGTTGTAATTTTGTCTCACCAGGGGTGATGGTCGGACTCGCATTTATCATTGAAGGAATGAGTGTTACACCGAAGCCTGTACTCTGGAGCGGGATTGATTTGTAGGTGGAGGGTCTGTCATGGTCTGGGTGTCACAGTATCATCGGACTGAGCTTGTTGTCATTGCAGGCAATCTCAACGCTGTGCTTTACAGGGAAGACATCCTCCTCCCTCATGTGATACCCTTCTTGCAGGTTCATCCTGACATGATCCTCAAGCATGATAACGCCATGCTCATTCTGTGCATGATTTTCTGCAAAACAGGAATGTCAGAGTTCTGCCATGGCCAGCGAAGAGCCCAGATCTCAATCCCATTGAGCACATCTGGGACCTGTTGGATCAGAGGGTGAGGGCTAGGGACAATCCCCCCAGAAATGTCCGGGAACTTGCAAGCGCCTTGGAGGAAGAGTGGGGTAACATCTCACAGCAAGAACTGGCAAATCTGGTGTAGTCCATGAGGAGGAGATGCACTGCAGTACTTGATGCAGCTGGTGGCCACACCAGATACTGACTGTTATTTTTGACTGATTATTGTTTATTTTAACCCCCCCTCCCCCCCTTTGTTCAGGGACACATTATTCCATTTCTGTTAGTCACATGTCTATGAAACTTGTTCAGTTTATGTCTTAGTTGTTGAATATTTTTATGTTCATACAAATATTTACATATGTTAAATTTGCTGAAAATAAAAACAGTTGAAAGTGAGAGGACATTTTTGCTGAGTTTATATGGAAGACAAAAAAGTTGTTCTCTTCAGTGAGGACAAACATGCTTAAAGCTAAAGCAAACTGGTTTCAATTAGGTTACTTTTTACCATAGAGAACCGCCTGCAGCAGCTCCGCTAGTAAGCACATTCAAAGCTGAAGGATAATTACTGGTCTGTAAATTTGCATTTCAAAAACACACTTGTGAACAAGCATAAATGTTTGTACTATGTCTAAACATATGTGAAAACGGATATCAGTCTAAAAGATGTTCTTCATTGATGCATTCATGAGTAAAAGGTATATAGAAGAAATTAAAAAAAAAAAAACAACACTTTCAAAACCTCCTGAGCTGTTTATTCAACAAACACTGTAAAAGTACTAAGCAAAATATTCTGTTAATCATTCACTCAAATGACCCAACCCCCAAAGACAGAAAGTATGATCTGAATATACTACCAATATTTATGATATTTTGTGAACGGTTTCGTAACTTAAAAGGTCACTTCCGCTGTCTGGAAATCTTGTTGGCTTGCAGTTTTTAATTACAGTGTATGCAGAAGTGGAATATGCTGATCAGGACCGGCCAAGAAAAAGGCTTCCCTTATTGCTTATGCTGGGAGCATCACTGATCACACTGATCTCTGCATCTATAGCTGTACAACTTCAAATCATTTTAAGTTGATGAGATGGACGTAAACAAAATTGTCCAATTAACAAATGTTTTTGTTATTCATGAACTAAATATACAAGCACTTCTGCATGACACCAGTATATTAAGCTGTTTGAGGTGTCAAAATACAAATAGCACAATCAAAATGTATGAATGTTTTGGAAAGCCCCAAAGTTTCACAGAAAAATGTATATTTCTGTATTGTGTTTGCACTTTTCTTGCTGATGATGGAAAGTCTTTCACAAAAGACATTTAACTAAAAGACATTTCAAGGTCTGAGGATATCTTTCTTAATGCCGTCTCAGAGAAAAATCATTGGGAGAAAAATAAAACCACACCCAAAATAAAAACATTTTAAAAACCCATTCAAAATTTTAGCTAATTTGTGCACTACGGTTGAAATAACAATATGCACTTTGCTTCTAATAAATTACTTTTTGTTGAGCCTCATTTAAATGAATGAAAGTTTTGACTGGCAGCATTTCAGTCTTCAAAATAAAATTGGCCTGTGGGTAACATTGACTTCCTGATGTGACTCTGATGAGGAGCACAGAGTGAAGCTGAGAGAGAAGATACCCTCTAAAACAAAATTTCTCGTCTGTCCCTTTCTAAAAGTCTGATTATGAAGTTCACATATTTGTCTAGGCTGTCATGCCCACTGCCATGTCAAAGACAATATACAGAAGGGAATTGTAAATTATGTAACTGCAATATGCATACAAGCTCCTTACATGAAATGAGACCATCATTTATTTGATATCTCCTTTTGACTTTATTAGTTGCATCATCATCATCATGTGTCAGTTGGTATGCTAGCTGATTTAAGGCTATAATGGCTCATAATGTATGTTTCTAAAAGTATGTTGTTGAAAAAAATGTTTTTGAGAGTTACACAATTATTTAATTGTAAATAAGACAATTAAGAAACATAAATTTGCTATAGTCTTGCTTCTTGTTGTTCAAGATGGTGCAGAGTATGGCTGCTGCATTGCGAGCTCCTAACCAATGTTGCCGTTTTTTGTTTGTTTTGTCTACAATTCTAATGTTTTTTTTGTCCTGGATGTTGTCTGCTTTATTGTCTACGATAAACACATTTGGACATCGGTTCTGCAATAGCACACTGAAAACCGGACTTTAAATACCTCAATGCTGACCCGCTGTTTACAAACACAACAGCGGAGCCTTTTGTCTGGGCAGCCGGTCGCGGAAACTTAGCCGGAAAAGGGGAAGGAGAGCCAGCATTCTTGTCAGACTAAGACATTGCGCAAATTGACCCCCTCTACCCAGCAAATGTTCAGTCTCTGGACAACAAGCTCTGCGAGCTGAGTGCGTGGATCTGTTTCCAACGAGAGACAAGGGACTTCTGCATTATCTGCCTAACAGAAACTTGGATGTCTGTGGCGGAGTCTGTAGAGCCATCGAACCCGTGTGGTTCTCCGTGCACCAAGCGCACAGAGCGAAAGACCTCTCAGGTAAAAGCAGAGGTGGTAGTGCATGTTTAATGATCAAATTCTGGTGTGATCAGAGAAAAGTACATTCTATCAAGTCTTTCTGCTCTCCTGATCTGGAATTTCTCATGCTTCTGTGTCGACCATTCTGGCTACCAAGGGAATTGACTGCAGGGCAATGAACTGTATTGAGTATAAGTGAGCAGGAAACCACGCTCCCTGAGGCTGCGTTCATTGCGAACAGGGATTTTAACAAAGCCAACTTCTAGTCAATAGCACCGTAATACTAACAACACATCAGTTTCAACACACAAGGGGAACGGGTTTTTGACCATTGTTACTCTCCCTTCCGGGATGGCTACAAATCCCTCCCATGCCCACCATTTGGCAAGTTGGACCACTCTTCCATTCTGCTTCTGCCCGATTTCAGGCAGAATGGAAGCGTGGCCCGATTTGCCAAATGGTACTACAAGACGACATCGAGGTCTACGCTGATAACCGTAACTTGTTTCATCAGGAAGTGCATAGATTATGTAGTGTCGACCAAAACTGTATGGATCTAACCAGAAACCATGGATTAATACATAGACTGTAAAAAAAGATGGACGACGCCCCTTCGCTCTTTTCCATCGGAGAGAACTGAAGCCGCCAGTGTCCCGATATGGCGCTGACATCTTGGAACTTGAGTCTGCGCACTTGCGTTTTCGGGACCAGTCATGCGCAGTAGTGAGCAGGAAGTAAAGCTGCGAAAACAAGGCCCCGCCCTCACTCTCGCAGAATCAATCGCAAGCACACGCCCCTGCCAGATCGGTTAGCACATTCTACTGCAGAACAACCCATTATGTCGGTGTGAAATAATTAATTATAGAAATTTAGATATGTAATTTAAAGCTCCAATCTCCTCAATCCTCCGAATATCCCGAAAAAAAGTCCGTTGGTGCTTCAGTGACTACTTCGCTCAGAGAACCTGTCAATCACAGCTGTCAATCATGACGTAACAGCACCGTTTTTATAGCATCAAATAACTAACTAAAAACAAACTTATTTTAAAAACAAACACTTGAAATTACATCAGCGTGATAAAAACTACAGTAAATGACAGAAACTGTCTTTGGAAAAAAGATATGTGAAGTGTAATTTAATTGTTTAGTTGGTCTCACGTCCCGTTGAATAACATGGGGAGGCGGGGTTTATGACCTATACTAGGACCGGCCTCTGGGGGGCGATCGAGACGTTTTGGCTTCACTTTTGAGGGCTTGTGCGGCACACTTGGATTAATAGCGATGATCGTGCAGCACTTAATGCGCGGACCTCTGCTTTTAATTCCGGGAATGCGGAGGAGCAGAAACAAGCTAGTTGTGCCCTCCACAAACCTATCAGAGCAGCCAAACGCCAGTACACAACAAGATTGAAGGACAATTGAACACCTCCAACTCTAGAAGCATGTGGCAGGGAATTAATATCATCCCGGACTTCAAAGGGAATAAAAATTCCACGTGAACACTGCTGCCTCTCTCCTGGATGAGCTTAATACATTTTATGCTTGTTTCGAGAGAAATAACACCACCCTCACAGAGAGGGCTCTTGCGGCCGAAGCTACAGAGGTTAGTTCACTCTCCGTCTCTGTAGTGGATGTAACATGATCCTTCCGACGGGTGAATGTCCGTAAAGCCGCAGGTCCAGGTGGCATTCCGGGCTGCATCATCAGTGTGCGTGAACCACCTGGCTGGTGTTTTTAACTGATATTTTCAACCTTTTCTTCTCCTTATCTGTGGTCCCCACATGCTTTAAAACGTCCACCATTGTGCCTGTACCAAATCGATCCAAAATGACTTGCTTAAATGACTGGTATCCTGTTGCTCTGACCCCCATCATCAGCAAATGCTTTGAGAGGCTATTCAGAAATTACATTTGCTCTGTGCTGCCTGCCTCACTGGACTCACTGCAGTTTGATACCACAACAACCACTCCACTGATGATGCCATTGCATCTACAGACTGCTCGCTCTCATTTGTGAGAATGCGGTTTGTAGACTACAGCTCAGCATTCAAAAACATAGTGCCCTCTAAGCTTGATAAGAAACTCCGGGCTCTGGGCTTAAACAGCTCACTGTGCCGCTGGATCCTGGACTTTGTCATGCAGACACCAGGCGGTTAGAATGGGCAGCAACATTTCATCACTGACCCTAAAACACTGGAGCCCTTCAGGGCTGTGTTCTCAGCCAACTCCCGTATTCCCTGTACACAAGATTGTGTGGAAACACATAGCTCTGATGCCATCAAGTTGCTGATGATACAACGTTGGTAGGTCTGATCACTGACACTGACTGAGCTTGTGGTGTACTGCAGGAGAATAGACAGAAAACACAGCCCCATCACCATTAATGGAGCACTGGTGGGGAGAGTCAGCAGCTTCAAAGTTCCTCGGTGTCCACATCACTGAGAAACTCACATGGTCCGTCCACACGGAGGCCGTTATGAGGACGGCTCACCAGCGCCTCTTCTTCCGGAGACGGCTGATGAAGTTTGGAATGATCCACCACATCCTCACACGGTTCAACAACAGAACTGTAGAGAGTATCCTGACTGGCTGCATCACTATCTGGTATGGCAACAGAACCACCCTCAACTGCAAAGCCCTGAAAAGGGTGGTGCGAACTGCCAGATACATCATCGGAGGTGAGCTTCCCTCCCTCCAGGACATCTATACCAGGCGGTGTGTGAAAAAACTTGGAGGATCAGAGACTCCAGCCAACTGAGCCATGGGCTGCTCTCACTGCTACCATCAGGCAGGCAGTATCGCAGCAACAGGACCCGCACCAGCCGACTTCATTAGAGCTCCTTCCCCCCAAGCAATCAGACTTTTGAACTCTTGATCGATCACCATACATATATCAGTGCCGTACTTTATTAGCCTCCGACTGGACTCATTACATTTTAAACTTCTCTTAATAACACTGGCAACTGACTATCAACAGACAGCTGAATGTCAACTCAACACAACACTTCATATTTATTTCCACTGATTACATGGGGTTGTGGATGTTTAGGTCACAAATATAATTGTGCTCTTTGGTCCTTTAAAATATTAAAGGCTCTGAATGCAATATTTCTGAATAAATGCTTTAAATGTGATAAAGGCCAAACAACTTATAATTATTGGTTTTAAAAGATCCAAGTTTTTTTTTTTTTTTTCCTTGTATCATAAGTTCACAATACAAGACTACCACTGTGTCTGCATTGACAGCAATTTGCCAGTTTTAGTCAACTTTTCTTTCTTTTTTATGCTGTCTCAAAGAAGTCAGAGATAATCTTAATTTCTTTTCATCACTGATGTATCTGTAAAATGACATGACATCAAAAATTATTTATTCTCAATTTGGCCAGGAACATCAGTGCAAAAGCGACCTTCCGTTGAGGTTTCTTACATTCCTTGAATCGATCACATCTCTCTTGTTGAATTTGCAAAGTCTGGGAGCAAGAAAATGTGGTTCTTTCAAGAAAGCCTTCCTATACTCCTTGCCTTAAGTAACATGAGATCTTTATCGGATGATCTCAGAAATTTGGCCAGAATCGATCGGGGCCTTTCTCCCTCAGCAGATCTCAGAGCTCGCTCGATTTCCAGCTTATGGCCTGTTATGTTGAGCAGACACGGGAAGAGCCCATCCAGAAGTTTTACCATATCACAATCTTCTTTGTTTTCAGGAATTTCAACAATTCGGATATTGTTTCGCCAGCTACAATTCTCTAAATCTTCCAACTTTTCCCAGACACGCTCAAAGTCTTTCTTGGTCGCTAGGGGATTAGCAGCTAACTCCCTCTTTAATGACTCCAGATAATCAATCTGTTTCTCAACATCCGACACTCTTGTAACCATCTCAGTGAATTTCGTCTCTATGGCAGTGATCAACCAACATATTACAGCAAGATCCCCCTAGTCAGCAATGACCTTCGTCAGCATTGCCAACATGTTCAACAGTTGATGCTGAATCTCTTTCACTGCACTGTCCAAATTGAGTCCCTTGCTTGAGGCCTCCTCAGGGGCTTCAGCTTGAGCACGTAAGAGTCTATTAATGTGTCCTGAGCCTGAGTATTTTGAATTATTTGATGTTTTGTCTTCCTAGAACAGTCAAGAATCGGAGTGTTTTGAATCTCACTGGTTTATGACATAAAAAGCTCGCCGTTCACACGTCCGACCCTCGCACGGCACCACGTGACTCCATTAAAAAAAACATTTAACCACTCCACAGATTTAATATTAGCAAACTATAGTTTTGGAAATTAATTTAGGACATTTACTTTGTGCATGACATGAATAATTTTTCCAACAATTTTTTACAGACAGATTGTTTCATTTTTAGTTGACTATATCACAATTCCAGTGGGTCAGAAGTTTACATATACTTTTTACATACACAAGATAACTGTGCCTTTAAAAAGCTTGGGAAAAAAAATCCAGAAAATTAGGTCAAGCCTTCAGACAATTAGCTTCTGATAGGAGGTGTACTGAATTGGAGGTGTACCTTTGGAAGTATTTTAAGGCCTGCCCTTCAATTTCAGTGCCTCTTTACTTGACATCATAGGAAAATAAAAAGAAATCAACCAAGACCTCAGGAAAAAAAAAAAAATAGGTTCATCCACAAATCTGGTTCATCCTTGGGAGCAATTTCCAAACACCCGAAGGTACCACATTCATCTGTACAAACAATAGCACGCAAGTACAAACACCATGGGACCATGCAACCATCATAACTTTCAGGAAAGAGATGCAATCTGTCTCCCAGAGATGATGTAGTTTGATGCAAAAAGTGCAAATCATTCCCAGAACAACAGCAAAAGGACCTTGTGAAGATGCTGGAGGAAACATGTAGACAATTATCTATATCCACAGTAAACAAGTCCTATATTGACATGAATGAAGCCACTGCCCCAAAACCTGATCCTAACTGACCTAAGGACAGGGAATGTTTTCTATGATTAAATGTCAGGAACTGTGAAAACTTGAGTTTAAAAGTATTTGGCTAAGGTGTATGTAAACTTCTGACTTCAACTGTACATACAAAAACAGTTCATTTGGCAGGTCCAAAGAAAAATAAATCATTATTCAATACCATAAAAGTTGTCCATACAACACAAAGCTGTTGTGTGGCCCCAAAAAGTTTGGAATATAATGCACTTGACATATGGACTACTGTTATGTCTTTATACTGAACCTTTAATTATGACTTGTAGTATTTTTCCTTCATGAAGCTTGGCAGCTCCTGCTCATTATAACTGTTAATCTATGGAATACAGCTGCTTAAAATATCTATTTTTATGTTCCAAGAAAAGTAACAGCATATGGGTTTTGAACAACATATGGGTGAGTTAATGAGTGAGTAAAAGTACATTTTCCATTTTTAGGTGAACTATTCCCTTTAACTGGTGGCTCATATTTTGAGCACAGACCTGACAAAGACATACTCAAAATAAAAAGGTCTCTAAAAAGAAGACTCTTAGGAGATGCTGTACAAAATACAGAATTAATTAAAAGGCATAAAGGTATTATTAAAAAAATCTTAAATTGATTTTAAATTACTACCTAATAATATTTGATTAAAAATTTATGACACTGTCCTTGTCACAACCTAAAAACTCAATTGAAGTCACAAGTCTTACCATGTTCTAGTTTTAATCTGAGGGTAAAAACACTACTTATTGTCTTAGAAAATGATCTATATACAATCAATTGAATTTTCTTAAGTTACTTCAGAAGCTTGTCAGATAACCACATTCATTCAATTCCTGTACAATATACACACACATCCACTCTTTGTCTTAAGCCTGATATGCTGAAAACGGCTCCAATAATGTTTTCACTTTCAAAATTATGAATGACATATGAATCACGTACTTGATGTCAAAACAGCTAATTTCACCAAATGGAGAATAGTTTGCACCATTGGTATTGACTGTTGGTCTGTACATCTTTTCAATCTTAAAATAGTGGGCAAATATTGCATGTTTAGTTATATACTGACATCTTACATGACAATAAAACACGCACGCATGCTGCATGGCGCTGGAATAATGGTTCGAGCCACGAGGTTCCCGCTCAGCTTCTTAAATTTGGCTCCTGCCTTCATCGATCTGATTGGCTATTTCATATGACATTGATGAGCAGTGTTAGACTACTGTGCACACTAAGTAAACTTTAAGCTATTCCTGAAACAACTTAATGACACTTAGACAGCAGTGCATAATGGACTGTAGCAGAACAGCAACAAGAATATAAATTATTGAGAGGGACAATCTGGCCATATCTGATTATTGGGGGGAATTTATCCCCCTCAATGTATATGGCCCTGCTTATGGTAATGCTTTACATTAAAGATGTATGCCTCTGAGTGGCCAAAAGAATGCAAAATCGACCTTAAATCATGTAATGTTTCTTTCCTCTTTTCAAGAAAAAAAAAACAAATCAATCAGCAATGTGTGAGGGTGGAGTTGTATAGAATGTATGTATGTATATGTGTGTGTATGTGTGTGTGTGTGTGTGTTCACCTTGCCTGACAGGGCAATCTCCTGCTGGGTGCCAAACAAGTGACCGCAGGACACTAATGAGAAGCAGATCTGAGCCAACTCAACATTCAATGCTTCATCCCTCCATACAGCTCTCTGAACATTCATCAGTCTGAAATTCACATTTAATTTAAACACTTCTATTTCCTAAAATTTTTTTTTTTTTAAATAACAAGCTCAAACATAATCTAACCACCAATTTAAACCCAGCCTACCCCCTACACCAAATAAAAGAAAACAAGCCCCACCCAACAGTCATAAACCTAAATCTGGCCAAACACAACATACCTAAACAGTGAATAATTAATAATAGTATGCCTACTACTTTTGTAATTGCACTGACAATTTTTATAAAAACTGTGACTTAATATAAATAAAAAAATAAGATAAATTAATAACAAGGGGACAAAGGACACATGCAGTGTTTCAAATATAAACAACGAGAAAGAGGCATGGTGGGATTAGAGGCAACAGCTGATCTGATGGCTTTGTGCAGATCCAAAGAGAATACTCTCTTATATAACAGCCTGGGCACCAATGTGGTGCTGTTATTCTTCATTCACTGTACTCTAGCTGCCATTATAGACTGATTATGACCATCAGCAACACATTTCAAGAGATAATTAAAAAGCGCACATTCATCTGGTGCTCACACACTGATTTAAAATAGCTTTATTTGGGGGATTATAAAGCAAATTGAACTAAGCAGCAGTAGAGTTGACATGATAAACTGATCATCCAAACAAACTTATTTTAATGAGACAGAAAAAGTGTCACCATCACATGCATCATGCATTTGTGGCTGTATGTGAAGGTTTAACAAAAAGAGTGCATGTGCTTATTTATAATCCATTGATTGGACAGCTGGAGAAGAAAAACAATAATAATAATACAGAGCACACCTGTAATTGAAATGACTCAAGACTGATCCATGCATACTCCAATAGCCCAATTAGGGCCATTTGCATGGAATTAGATTATATTGGTTGCCTTTGATTTGACTGTACGCATTACATGGAAATTGACCTTTTGAACTACATTTCATGGCATACATCTCCTTATCTTTATTTGTGTGAGCCATGTGTGCTTTGGAAAAGCCTCCTGATGCAGTTTTCAGTACAGGTGCAATTTCCCCACTGACCCAAATTCACACCAGGAGCTTCTTAGGGACTGGCTGGCCCCTTCTCAACATCAACATTTTAAGATTAAGGATTAATTTCCAGTAGAACCAACTGTTTTACATCAAGGATGACCTCATCTTCATATGTAAAAATATAAAACCTGTCAATATTATTGCAATGCATTGAAGAAGAAAATAATCACAGCCACATACCTGAGTTTGTTGACAGCAGCATCAACAGACTGTTGATGGCAGCAAGATATCTGCCACTACTATTATAGTATAGTATAATACTGAGCATTGCTTTAGTTTTAACAATGAGGTGACTACAATGGATTTTTCTTCTTAAAACAGTAAGCAATCTTCCAAGACTGCAACACAGCTCATTATACATATCATAGTGATAGCTAATTAGGCTAATTATAGTTAATTAAATGCAATGCTTAGTCTAACAGCACAATGACAGTTTGACACTTGTAAAAGACAGCCCTATCTTACCTCGAACATTGTAGATGCGCCTTTCTCAGGCAAAGTACATCCCAGTAGTTCGGCGAGGAACTTTGCCATATACATGTGTTGTGTTTCCCCAGTAAATCGAATCGCTGCTGTACACGTGTTGCTACGGTGCCGACAGGTAGTCGCGTTTCAGCACCGGTTTCCCACAGTACAGCAAACGGGTTTTTCGCTCCTTGGATTTCCGCTCAGCATTTCTTTCACAGTGAATTCGTATGATGCAGACCTTTATTTGGAATGTGTGACCTCTCTCTGTCTTTGTCTCGCCAAAGGCGCGTGTCCGTCTACAGTGTGGTGGAGAGTGCAACGCCGCTGTTCGAGTCAGTCTCATTGAACGGTGCTTGTAATCAAAGAGGGAGGGATCGGTTTCGGGGAAGCCAGACAGGCAGATATCCTTTATGCTCTGACAGGTAACCTATCTATTAGAGGAATTTAAAAAATCACATCGATATGACATTAGCATCAGTGTGGTCCTACTATGATATGGTGAAAGAGTTAACTCTAACTTTGAGGTTTTAGCATCAATTACAAAGAGCATCCTTGCAACCGATGTGAAAATTAGACGATGG
The DNA here is from genome assembly GCA_032164185.1 of Moxostoma hubbsi. NCBI lineage: Eukaryota > Metazoa > Chordata > Actinopteri > Cypriniformes > Catostomidae > Moxostoma > Moxostoma hubbsi. Next base: position 29,883,113 of record JAVLUX010000008.1, read on the forward strand.
CCTTTGCCTAATGAGAATGACACACAAATAATGTTCATCTTAACTTCTGACATTGATCTAGCCTGAAGATTGTCATGTGACTAATACAAATTAGCTGGTTACATTAAAAAAAATTGTATTGCCTATTTTTAAGAATTACGCATTTCAATTTCATAACAAAATTCGATCAAATTGCTGTATAATGTTTAACAAAATTATATTAATACACTTTCCCAGATAGCAAAGGTACATCTCCAAGATGTCTGTTTTAGAAAACATCACAGTCTAATTAACATTTGCTAAACTTCTTAAAAAGTTCAAATTTCCAACATTTGAAATGATAAAAGACATCTACTGAATCTGCCCAGTGGCTACGTTCAGACTGCAGGCAAAAGTGACCCAAATCTGATTTTTTTGCAAATGTTTGACAGCACAAATCACATAGAATCTGGTCTTTTTGATTCTTATTTGGGCCACTTCCATATGTGGTACTAATACCGGTCTGATTTTTGCTATGCAGCCTCAGTCTGAACAGTCAAATCGGAATTCATGAGACTTTTACGTCACTCTACATCGACATTTGTCACAATTCTGCGCTCAGTATGCTGGCGGGAGTCATTCCAAACATCGCCATTCAAAGAACGGCAGTTCTTTGGTCATTCGGTGAATATGGAAGACATCTGCGAAGGTAGTCAGTGGAAGTGATGTGTTCTTTATCACCTGCTCACGAATTCGCTGACTTCCGCTGCACATCACTTTATAAATGAACGTGTTGGCCACATTTAAAAAATAATGTGAACAGACAAACAGAAAAATGTAATCGGAGCAATAAATCCGAATTGAGCATTAAGGTTTGCATTGTGAACAAAGCCTTTTTGACATACTTAATGACACTGACATACAAAGATGTATTGTAGATGAGCAAATAATGTAAAAAATTGTCTTCCAAATGTAAACACACATCAAATGGGCGTTTAGGTGATGTACATTTGCTATCAAGGCAATATTTATTTTATTTTAAGATGAATTCAATTTGATGAAATTTTGTTATGAAAATTAAATGCATAAATCTTTTTTAGTGTACAAAGAGACTTAAAAATCTGTTTGGTGTCAAATGTTGGAGGACAGGGAGGCACTGAGCCCAAAAGTTTAATTGTAATTGATATGATTTTGATGATTTTTGACTTGGCAAGTGATGTCAACAACACAGGATAAAACCGGAGGAAATGTAACTACATTTAAGGACTTTGAAATGGATATTAATATGTTTTTTTTGCATTTATGTTTTTATGTGTAATGCATCACTATTGCCACATATAGTGCCATTTGCAAGGTAGGATCAGATATTCAGCCTGAGCTTTGTTTTGTCTTCCAAGTAGCACAGTGCAACAACTTGTGTTTTACTTAAACATAAATTGACTGGCTGGGAGAACATAATTTAATGATAAAGAAGGTCAAAGGTCAAGAGAACACTAATCACCAAAATGGTGACTTCAAACAAAACACTATTGATAACAAAACAACAATACTAATTAAACTAAGCCTACTATTAAGCCTGAATAAAAACGTTTTTTTTTTGTACTTATTTATTTACTATTTTTGTAGCCCTAATGCATTGCCAAAGCAAACATACTTATTCAAGCACAAAGGCTTATGGGTATTTCGCCATTATAAACCACAATGCAGTGCTATACTGTTATTTTACTGTGTGCAAGCTGTTGTTGCTTTTTCATAAAAAATACACTGTTCAATTCTGGCAAAATTGCACATTTATCATGTACATTGCTTCAAAGATTAAATTATACATTTGAAAATGTGACTATAGCTTTCACCAAAATTATATCATATTTTTAATTGTTAATTTTCCCCTAATGCCTTGCATAGGACAGCTATTACTATAACTACCTTAAAACTAGTCACTTCACAGTGAACCTACTCTTGATCTCCCAGAATGCAACATTTTTAACAGTAGATTGCTGTATGAATTTGGCTGTAAATTTACAGAAATTTTTTACAGTGTGGGTCCAAGCTCCAGTGAGGAATGAGTGGCCAAAAGAAGGGTCATGACAGCAGAACACTGCTGGCAGTGTGTGATTAGGCACTTCTAATGCTAAGTTTTCATCATCGCTGTCGTAAATCCAACATCACAAGTATTCTAAGGCCAGTTTGCCCTGCACATGCACTATGCGGGCTACTTTGGTCCAGGGTCACCTATCTCTGTTTTCACAGATCCCTGGAAGAGTTCTCTCTTTTGTGTTTTTATTTTATATAAAAGCCTGATCGATCCCAATACAGATGCCTTCACTCCACTAAAAACACAAGATATCCAATGGAAGACCTTGAATTTGTGTAATTCAGTTTTAAAATCTTGGTTATTGGACTATTGTAATGAAATCAAAATCATCCCACTACTTTTAGGGATTACTACAGCATAATTTTCTTGTCAATATGCTGATGTTCAGATACAATGAGTCAATCAAATGTTTACATAAATCCTAAAGCTACTCAGAAATGCAGAATTTGAAAATGCTTTTAATATTGTTGGTTAATATTGATTTAACCAATGTGTATGTATTTATGAACGTGCCATCTTTATTTTGTGGATTTGTGACAGCATGTTGGGGTGTGTGGTTGTGTGTGTGGTGCCAGAGGTAGACATGAAACTCTCAGCCCAGATAGCTTTGTCATATAAAGAGCATTACATTCTCTGGTATCCAAGCAGCTGACAAGAGGTCTCCATAGTCATACTGCATTTGGTTTCTTGTGGCATTGACCGTGATAATACAGCACCAAGAATGCACAGTTTCTCAGAAACAAACACAGTGCCTCAGATCTGATCATACAATTGCATTGTGATTTATAGAGAAATTTTGTGTAATATTTAACATTACTGTGACAAACTGAAAACATCAAATGAAAGAAAAGAAAAAAACCTCAATAAAGAGCATTTTAAAAATGAATTCTATTTTTTTGTTGTCAGTGTGTGTCCTGTCTGCGGAGTTTGACTTTGTGCTTTAGCGGGTCTCATTTAAGTGAATGGACACTGTAGAGGTGTGCCTCTGCTTTTCATGTGCAGGTGGCCTGCTGTTCTACCAGCTGCCACTTATTACTCAACAATTATATATATATACTCAACAATTTTTAAGTAATCTGAACTGATCGTGAATCAAATATGTCAGCAATGACAACAAAATCACACACATCATTGGTTCTTGTGCATCTTGTGACAGAATATTGTGATGTCTCATGTGTCATACAGGATTGGAATGGCATGAGGGTAAGTAAATGATGACAGAATTAAATTTTTTGGTAAACTATTCTTTTAAGCCTTATTTCAGGTGACTGATATGGTCATCCAGAATTCCAAATATTCTATCGAAAGAAACATATTTGGTGTATGTAAACATGCAGAATGTCATGCATTGTTTAGAGATTGTAATAAAGAGGGTTTTAGACAGATTCCATGTTGTTCCCTGAAGATGCTCCATATGGCCTCACAGCTGTAAGGTACAGGATATCATGTTTCACAACACAGAGAGTGACCCCTGCAATAAAATCTCTGCAGGGAGGAGTTGGATTAAAAAAGATGAAAGGAATGATTGAAGCCTTTATAAGGTTTTGATAAATTGGTGCATGAGAATGATCTTGCATCTGCATGTTGCAGTAAAAGCTAGTCATCATGTGGGATATTGGAGAGATAATCTCAGACATCCTTCTCTTTCCGGCTTTCTTTCACTTCTCGCTCATTTTCTCATCCCTCACTCCCCACTGAGAAGCTCAATGCTGCTGCAACGTGACTAACACTTAAATGGCAGTTTGGTATCTTTCTTTTACTCTATCTCCATCTCAGTCACAACTGCGGATATTCTGTGTGCCAAGCTGGCATTCAGTTTGGCCTATAAAGCAATGGTGACTACAGCAGAGTGCCTGAGATACGAGGCTGCACTGCAGCACCACCTGATTTATCACTCGCAGCTGCTCTCAGGGTGAGGGCAGCGCCATTAGCAAATGAGCTTTAATTCACACAGGCAGTTCACCCCCTCAAAACGCTATGCCTCTCTCCTTCTTTTCATTTGCTCTGTCAGGAAGCACTATAGAGATGCTCAAGGGCTGCACTTGCCCAGCGAGTAAAGAAACTTTTACTCCTGCCTCCAGCTGTCTTTATAGCTGAATTGTGTCATTTCTGTATATCAATTTTTGCCATATACAATGGCAAAAATGATTAGATGAAACGATGTCTGAAAGTTTAGACTGACAGACAGTAAGATAGATAGATAGATAGATAGATAGATAGATAGATAGATTAACCTACAAATGGCTTACTTGTTGTGTCTCTCCTATAGGACATAGGAGAAAGTGTTTTAACATTTAAGTATTTTACACACATAAGTTTTAATGTTTAATGAGTCAGTTTGAGGTCTTTGATGTTTTGTGGTCACTGTTAGCTGTCATATGAATATTTTGGCTTTAATCTTTTTATCTATAAATTTTGGCAGCTATGTTTTCACATCCTTTTTTTCATGCAGATATGCAAAGTGTGAGCTGATATGTATGCAGGGTTTGTATGTATGTGTTCATGAGAGACAGAGAGGATCTTCTAGAAAGGGAAAAACAGTATTAATATTTATGTAGCCAAATACCCACATGCCAGTCCATAAACATGCATACACACTTCACATCTGTGCTGCATCTCAATTTATTTCAATAATTTAGAGACTCAGAATCCACATAATCTGCAAGGTTACTTCCACTGCATTAATGAATAATGTCAAAGGCATGCATGCCAGGGAATCAGGGATAGAGCAAAGTAAACAATTGGTCTTGATAATGAAAAACATACATCATCACATTTTATGGATTTGAATAGACATTTAATTGGTTGACAATTACTGTAGATACAGACATGATCTTAGTGAGACTGATTCAGGAACATCTGGTAACTTGTAACATGTGTGGCTGTAGATGTAGATCTGAACACGAATGCCAAAAGAATAAAGACATGCAAAACATTTAGTCTGAAACTATAGACAGCATTTAATTTTTTGATGGTGTGATTGTTTCCATTTAATTACTGTGGTGGTAAATGTATTAATCCAAACCTTCCCCATTCAAGACAATGGAGAGACCATTCCTATTTGTCACCATTCTCAACAGATGGAATTTCAAGTACACTAACCCTGCAGAGAATGATTATCCCTCCCTTTCTCACACTCACTTTTCTTTGTTGGGTTGATCTAGAAGCTTCAGGCCTTGACAGCTTCAAACAACTGGGGAAATAGAGAGCTCTGCTACTCTGGTCAGGTTTTAGGCGATTTCATGGCTGTTATATGCCATATCCACTGGTAATAGTAGTATCCTAATGATTATTACATACTGGTTCTGCTTCTGCCATCACAGATAATGTCATAGAGTGGGTGTATTTGTGAATTTGAAACAAAAAAAAAAAAAGCTATGTAGAGGATATTTATGTATTTCTAGATTATTATACTGATTGTATACAGAGGGTAAATACCTGCAGTAAGTGCTATACAGTCTATATAGTTATGTTACATAAAGATAACATAAAATATCAGAATGCTTATTTGACTTAGTTTGGCTTTAATGGCTCTAACTGAGGAAGAATTAAATAGTCAGAAAATCTCCAACAGACTGGCAGAATAAAAGTCAACACTGCACTCAGGCATCTGGTTTCTCCTCAACTATAGCATCATCAATCATAAAATACAGCACTGGAACACTCAAGCACAAAAAACATTTAAAATACCACAGAACTGAGAGGATTCTCCCAGATCTGAATTAGATTTAATCTAACACAGAGGTATAATGATAAATGTGAGTAACCTGCTGTAGAAAATCCCTTCAGTATGAAAATGTGTTTCTCTTTATAACTATAAAACATAGCTGCTGATTGTATTAGATTAAATGTTTTTAAGATTCAAGGAAGTAGCCATGCCACACCTAGCAATGTAAATTCCCTACAGAGGGGTGTGTACAATTATCACTAAACTATTCTAGAAAAATGAACATTTTTGGAAGTCCGTTTCACTTTGTTCAGTGAGCGAGGGAAGTTTCTGTTGACAGACCCTCAACACCTCGATTTTGACCGAGGGAGCGAGTCTACTCTGATGTACTCTTCAGGCAGCTCCATATCCCACAATGCAACTCGATTGTGACAACAGAAAATTGCACTTCATAAACCTCACCCCCACACAACTCTAATGTATGATGGAAGTGAAGTTAGGTCAAAAGCAGTTTAGAAAAGTTATAATTGAGATTTAACAGCATAATACTTGTAGCTACCTTAAACTGTTTATCACACAGTTATAGCCTATGTGTTCATTGTTATGTTATGTTTTTTCATTTGTGTAAATCTTGATTAATCCTTTCAAACAATTCATTCTAATGAAAAATAAAATAAACATAAGCGATTTATACATATGCCTAAGCCTCTAAAATCAATCTCCAAAAACATTGTTTTCTCTGGTGCAAAAATCACTAAATAATTCCACAATTTGACATCAGCCTTCAACATGCTCCAAGTGATCAAGGATTAACTGTGTTTCAGTTAAACACATTGCAAGTCTTCCGCCAGTAGTGGACGGTCGGGCAACGTAAGCAGTGACATACATTCGAGTCCATGAGATGGAGTGAAGACTGCATGGGAAGGGGATACAAATTTTAAATTAAACAGCCTTATTCACCGAAATAACCATTCCACCTTAAAATGGTGGGTGGCATATGTGACCTCACACATATTTTCATTGGCTGTATATTTTAAAGGTACAGCTTCACTGCCGTTGGCAGGCATTTGTATAGAATGTTACATAACATACATTAGTACATTTATTGTCACAGCGTCATTTTTAATTGCACGTTTCTATAAAAGGTGCCTGTGACCATGTTTAGGCTAAGGAAGCCTGTGCCTTATATAAGACCCATACCATATTCCATGTTCATGTGAAAGTCTGTGTAAAGATGACATTAGACAAAGTTTGCTATTAAGATGTGATTTTCTTCATCACTTTTATTATAAATCATCTAACATGTCGTGTGATAATACTCACATACAGTAACTAACTCCGACCCACGCTATTTTTAAAGGCTTTAAAATATGGCATGATGCTGTGATGTAGAAAAGTTGATAAAAGGCAGGGGTGAAAAGGGTACTGAAAAATAATACTCGAGTAAAAGTACTGTTACTTAACATTTTTTAGTTTGAGTAGAGTAAAAGTACCTGTCCTAAAAAACTACTGAAGTAAGAGTAAAAGAGTAGCTCATTTAAAAGTACTCATGAGTAGTGACTATTGAGTACTGAGCTCCAAAAGCTATGCCCCTTTATAATAAAAACTCTATGATGCAATTTAAAAATTAGGCACACATAACGTAATTTATTTGGCCAGAAAGAATAAAAAATATAGGCATTTTATAGGTGTTTGTGATTGACAACTATTAAAATACATCACTTATCTATGATACTGTAAACAGTACATTAATCTAATTTAAAGTACAGAAATGAAAAGAAGTTATTTTCAATATCATAATTAAAATCAGTTTTAAATGTAGGGTCTAAATTTCCCTTAATGCCGACTAAGAGAGTTATTGTTGCACAAAAAACATGTTCAAAACTATGCTAGGAATGCAAAATCAAACCAATAAAAAAAACCCACTAAAATAGCAGGGTCACATGACACGTCATGTCCTGCACTATAGAGGTGGTAGAGCAGTTGTTTGGTACAGAGGTCACATCAGGCTTCAGAATCAGAATCAGAATGAGCTTTATTGAAAAGTATGCTTACACATACAAGGAATTTGTAATGGTGACAGGAGCTTCCAGTGCACAACCATACAAAAAAACAATACAAAAACAGCAGCAAGACATAGATAATAGTAAAAAAATTATTATACATACATGCACATACACACACATAGTGCAAATCTAATACAAATCCGTTATATAAAGTACAAAATACAGTATGTTATGTACAGTGCAATGTATGTAATGGCAGAAGATGATATGTTGGATAATATAAATAGACTAAACTGTGTACTGCATATAATTATTGCTCAATGGGGCGGCTTTAACTGTTTATGAGATTGATAGCCTGAGGGAAAAAACTGTTCCTGTGACTTACGGTTCTGGTGCTCAGAGCTCTGAAGCGCCGGCCAGAAGGCAACAGTTCAAAAAGGTAATGGGCTGGGTGAGTGGGGTCCAGAGTGATTTTTACAGCCTTTTTCCTCACTGGAGTGTATAGTTCTTGAAGGGGGGCAACCAATAATCCTCTCAGCAGTCCGATCTGTCCTCTGTAGTCTTCTGATGTCTGATTTCGTATCTGCACCAAACCAGACAGTTATTGAAGTGCAGGACAGACTCAATGACTGCTGAGTAGAACTGTATCAACAGTGCCTGTGGCAGGTTGAACTTCCTCAGCTGGCGAAGGAAGTACAACCTCTGATGGGCCTTTTTCACTATGGAGTCAATGTGTGTTTTCAGGACTTCAGGTCCTGTGAGATGGTTGTGGCCAGGAACCTGAATGACTCCACTGCTGCCCCAGTGCTGTTTAGAATGGTGAGGGAGGTCAGTGTTGGGGTGTTCCTCCTAAAGTTCACAATCATCTCCACTGTTTTGAGCGTGTTCAGCTCCAGGTTGTTATGATTGCACCAGTGAGCCAGCCGTTCAAACTCCTTTCTGTATGCAGACTTATCATCAAGAAGAGTTGTGGGGAGAGCACACATCCCTGGGGGGCACCAGTGCTGATTGTACAGGTGCTGGAATTGAATTTCCCCTGTCTCACAAGCTGCTGCCTGTCCGTCAGAAAGCTGGTAATTCACTGACAGATAGACATGACAACAGGGAGTTAGTTTAACTTTGTCCGGAGAATAGCTGGGATGATGGTGTTGAAAGCCGAGCTGAAGTCCACAAAAAGGATCCTTGCATATGTCCCCGGTCTGTCCAGATGTTGCAGGATATGATGCAATCCCATATTGACTGCATCATCCACAGACCTGTTTGCACGATAAGCAAGGGGATCTAGAAAGGGTCCATTGATGTCCTTCAGGTGGGCCAACACCTAGGAATAATTCACACAAAAATGTAAAAAAAATGTGTCCGCAGTCGGACTTTATCACCGGTTTATGTCAAATTAGCAAAGTGCGCAGAGCTCGCCGTTCACACATCCGATCCTCGCATGGCGTCCAAGCCCATCAAACATTTTTATTTAAAATGTTCTGATTTTCTAATCAATTACATGAAAAGTTTAGCTTTTCACTATTTAGTTTGTGTAACTACCTGTGCTACACTGTTGATAATGAACAAGTTATGTCAAGAAAACAAAATGCTAGCTGAAAACAATGAACTGTAAAGGAATTAATGAGTTAATCTATACTTAATTAATCTTTACGCCTGGAAAAGCCCATGGGAATGTTGTAAAAATAATGTTGAGTAAAAAAAATGTAACTGGTGTAACAGTACAAAAAAGGAGACAAATAATAGATATGGAGAGTTTTCTTTCTAAAGCAATACATTATTCTTTGCCAAATACACAGTATGCAAATTTTGATACATTAAAGTAATTTGCTTCAATATATCACTGCCATATACAGTATGTTACTTTTATTTTTAGATATGTGATGTGTCATTGGTATTCCCTGTTTGTGTCTTATGATACTCAGTGGCCATAACTTCACCTAAATAATCAAATTAAGTCTCACAACAACACCAAAAGCACTGGAACACCTAATGTGTTTTGGGCAGCAGTGTAACTAGAGGGAGGGCAGAGTGGGCAGGCACCCTAGGACCCGGGGTCAGAGGGGCCAACAACAGTTGACCAAAAAAAAACATAAAAATGACAATGGGCCAGAGGGGTGATAAAAAACGACCAAGGCCCCCATACGGGGCCCGACAGATTATTTGTGCTGGGGAACGCAAGATTCAACTTACGCCACTGGTTTTGGGTGTGTCACAAGTTTGAATAAGGATTTAACATTAAATGCTATTACTTAAATGGCATGAAAATGTCTCATTCTGGCTATAGAAAATTAATGGTTCCTCCTCAAGGCAGGCCAAAAAAGAAAGAAACTTTGCCCAATGAATAATTGACTTTTATTGACTTTTAAATAAAAAATTTTATGTGTTTTCACATGCAAATATATTATGCATGAGCATGTCAAATGTTATATTTGGCAAATTGTGCAGTGATTTGATGATGAGTATGACTGGCTGTTAGTTGCTAGGTTACTGTTCCATTCTGTAATTGTGCACTTTGATTGAAATTCCATTAAAAACAAAAGGAGCCCTTGTGTTGCAGCCTCACAACATTTTGTTTGGGGTGGTTTGATTGGCAGAGACTAAAAAGGCACAGTGAGCCAATGAAAACAGACTCTCTGTATCTTTTCTCTTTCCTTTCTCTGTTAAACACAACGAATTTCAGGACCATGTACACTTTTTGAGATACGCTTCATGATTTGGATGCCACTGAATACTTGCTGTGTCACAACTTAATACATTTGACAAATGTATCATTTAAGTGTAGTGACTGTAGGCTATACTTCTGCTGCCTCTGTTTAGTGATGAATTGCTAACATCATAAGTCTATCTATATAAACCGCATTTAAGCTAAGGCCACCGATTGAGTCCTTAGGCGGAATACATTTTCATACATAGACCTTTGTCACCATCTAGTGTCACCGAAAATTTCTGTCGTCTGCTTGTATTTCTCAAAAATGTGCATTTCTCAAAATTACTTTTGAAATGACATCAGAGCTGCTTTACATTACGACATAGTTCAGCGAGCTACGCAAGCTGAGATTTAACCTTTGGAAATGAGTGTCCAGCTTTTTATTAATAGAGAAGCAGATGTGGAAGTTCTGTAATGATCCACTGAATTTAGCAGCAAGGTTTTTGCTATTGTATGTTCATGCCTTACCATTAATTTCGGTGGCTGAGCCTCCTGTGTCGATACTGAAACCAATCCGTTTCCAGTTGTCTCCCATGAACACTGAGCACTGCATTTAAAAAACACAGGAAAAAAGCTAAAGTGCCAGAAAATGTTATATTAAAAATAAAAAGAATATAAAAAGTTAATTAGATCATTCAGTATCGCCATTTAATAGGCTATATATAGCATTTAGAATTTCAACTAAATTTCTACTAATCATGACTGAAGAAATTTGTTTTATAAATTTTTTTTTTGCAAATGTTTTTATTAGAATAATCACACAAACAAATAATACCCTTTATTGAAGAAATACAGGGATATATATATATATATATATATATATATATATATATATATATATATATATATATATATATATATATATATATATATATAAAGAAAGAAAGTTTTAATTGCTTTCTTATTGTGTGAATGAAAAATCGTCTTGATATATATTTGAATTTCTTTTTCAAGAACCAAAAACAAAGGTTGGGATTTACTGTACTTACATTTATGTATATGAAATTTAGCAAAAATTAAAATTATAATATAGTATTCTTTCCTTTTACTTGAGGGGATATTAGTAAAACCAAATGTGATTTTTCAATGACATACACATGAGCAGAGCCGGTGCAACAGCGTCACTTCCTCTTTTTATATCTACCCTCTAAATTAATTGTATTTAATCGAATTATTCAATAATGGATACTGTAGACTTTAATAATGATAATAACAATACTAATAATAATAATAATAATTATTATTATTATTGTTATTATAAAAACATCAAAATGGAGCTGTATTTAAGTGTACGGTTTCGCGTTTGACTGTTTTTAATTTCATTCATTTGACCAGTGATTTCCGGTCAGCTGACTATGTGTCATCAGTGTTTGCAAACAAAACTCCCGTGCCTGCATGTCTGCACCGTCCACTGACATTACACACCACTGCTGTCATGGGAGATAATGTTGAAAGCGAAATAATCGAGCACCACGATGATGAGGAAATGGAGAAGAGAAGGACGCCGAGAAATCTCTCGCATTCGTTTGTGGAGAGCGTTACATCGTCGGAGAAAGACGGCCACAGCAGTACGCAGTCATCACACCGTCTGCTCGCCTACAGTGATGCACTCATCTCCATCATTGCCACTGTAATGGTAAGGGGGTGGGGGCACATTTGAATAGATATCGCATATGACAGGTCCTGTATGATAGGCCATACGAATAAATACAATCTAAAGCTGCTGTCTCATTTTCTATTAGTCACCTGTTCTTCTTTGGGACCCTTGGACTATGAAATGGTTGTATGATTATTAATGTAATGTTTGTGTTCACAGATATTGCCTGTCGCACATACAAAATTTCAGGATAATGAGGTGTGACAACAAATAATAGCCTTCATAAAATATATGAAAAAATAAATGTAATACAATTAGCTATACAGTACATTATAACTTTGAAATGATATTATCTTCTCATATGCAGGAGCTGAAAGAGAGTATCCAGACTTTGCTCACTACCAAGGTTGCTGTGTACTTGATGACGTTTTTGATTGTCACTGTTGCTTGGGCTGCACATATCCGGTGAGTGTTCAAGCATTTGCACAGTAGAATGCATAATGTGTCCTTTTTCTGTTATCATTCCCTTTGTCCACTTAATGATATATTTCTATAATTTGTTTGTCATCAGGTTGTTTCAGGTCATTGAGCGCGTTGATGACACTCTTGCTCTGCTTAACCTGGTGAGAGCACCAACAAAGTCGAAATGATGTAGAATGATGAATGCAAAGTAAGAGCTGTATATTTTATTTTAAATGTGTGGAACTTCCCATTTTTATTCTATTTCAGGCTTGTATGATGCTTATAACCTTTCTACCATACACAGTGAGTAATATTCACTTCATGAAATGGTATTGCCTGTTCAACTGTTGTTTTGTCCTGTTAGTCAAGCATTTTACCTTTTACCCCCTTTGTCTCAAGTTGATAAATCGTTTGAACTAAAGATGTTGAAAGGAAAATAAAATGAGGTCTGTGTCTGTTTAGAATAGTTTTTTTTTAACATTAAGTGTATTCATTATTTTGTAGTTTTCCCTCATGGCGACATTTCCTGAGAATATTCTTGGCATCCTCCTCTTCTGTGCTTGTGTCATGGTGATTGGTTTAATTCAGGTGAGGGAGCCACAAAGTATCAATACCCAAGAAAAGACACTGATCTAACTCCATCATTAATAAAGTTCCTTAATATCACAGTGGATGACAAATCGGCTTTGTTAGACAGTAATGTGTTTACTTTCTGTCTTCAGGTCTTGATTGTCTTGTATGGATTCAGCCACCCTTTCCTCCTGAATGACCATATACAGATGTCACAGAATCAGGCTTATTACAAGCAGCACATCCTCAAAGTCATCATGAGGGTTCCGATCATGTGCTTCTTTGCCAGCATCTTTTCTTTAATCTTTTTCCAACTGGTTGGTGAATTGCAATTAAAAGGACAGTTCACCCATAAAATTCTCATCATTTACTCACACTCAAACCATCCCAGAACACAAACAAAGATTTTTAGAAGATTATATCAGCTCTGTTGGTCCATACAATGCAAGTGAATGGTGATCAGACCTTTGTAGCTCCAAAAATCACATAAAAGAAACATAAAAGTAATCCATAATACTCCTGTGTTTAAATCCATATCTTCAGAAGCAATATAATAGGTGTGGGTGAGAAATAGAACAATATTTAATAATTTTTATACTCTAAAGTGAAAGTGAATCTAAGGCACCACATGTTATTTTCAGATGTAAATGTGGAGATTTAGAGTAAAAAAAAAAAGAAAAGACCTTTGATCTGTTTCTCACCAACACCTATTATATTGCTTCTGAAGATATGGATTCATATGGATTACTTTTATGTTTCTTTGGTGTGATTTTTGGAGCTACAAATGTCTGATCACCATTCACTTGCATTGTTTGGACCTACAGGGCTAAAATATTATTCTAAAAATATTCATTTGAGTTTAGCAGAAGAAAGTAAGTCATACACATAATAAATAAATAATTTTCATTTTTGGTTGAACTATCCCTTTAAATAGTATATTAACATGTATTACATATAACATGTAATATATGTATACCATATTTACTAATTTACATTTAATTACTACTTCTGCTTCCCCCCCCCCCCCCGGTAGTCCTACATCCTTTTGGCTATCGTCATTTTCCTGCCCTATATCTCTCAGTCTTTGAAGTGGATATGGAGAAAAGCCATTGGTGGTAAGCACAAAACGTGAAAACAGTTTACTCCATTATTCAAGTATTTTGTCATTCTTTTAATATATAATTTGGGCAATGTAAATGATTTATATTGAACATTTATTATATCACATTTCCTATAAACACAGGTCAGGTGGATGACAGTCCAGATTCCTTGCTTTTCTACACCTACCACCCCAGTGAACCTTTGAGTAAAGAGCGAGTGGAGGCTTTCAGTGATGGGGTGTACGCCATCGTAGCCACGCTGCTCATTTTAGATATTTGGTTTGTATTATTCTATTGTTCAATTTTGTCCTGACAGCAGATGAAAAACTGTTACTTGTTTAACAGCATTGGACAGTATTATAATGACTGCTGCATGGCATTAAAGACGAGGCTTTGTTAATATTTCTGCTGGCAAGTGCAATTTGGAAATAGAGCACAACAGTCGTGCACCGGAAGTAAAACAAATCCCTTATTTTTTTTTCAATAGGGAATTAATTTTCCCTTTAGGGAAATTTTTTGAAAATTTCTATAAAAAAAAAAAAAATGTATTGGAAAAACACTACCAGAACCAAAACGGCTGAAAAAGTGGGTGGGCACTGGTGCGCTCTATTAAAGGTTATCGCAGAAACACTTAATACAGTAGCTTTCATTAATAAATCTTTAACAAATATTATATAATGCTGAAAAGATCAGAGGATGTGCATTTAAATATGACGGTATGAATTTAAGTTCCATGATATTTCTGTTTAATGGTTCTGTACATTGATAATCTGTTAAGCATTATGTAATGATATATTACTTGTTTATGCTATTCTAAAGTTTTGCCATTATAATTGTAAAGTAACGAGCAGGATTTACAGCAGAAATTCACTATCACTCTTTAAACAAAGTCTGTTTGAGAAACTACTGTAGATACTTACAGAAGTATTCTCTTCTGTCCTCTCTGAACAGTGAAGACAATGTGCCTGAACCCTCTGTTGTGAAAAAGCAGTTTGACAACAACCTCACCGCTGCACTTCGGGAGTACGGTCCAGAGTACCTGGCCTACTTTGGATCTTTTGCCACAGTTGGGCTGCTTTGGTTCGTTCACCACTCTCTCTTCCTGCATGTGACGAAGGCCACACGCCTCATGGGCCTCTTCAACACCTTCTCTCTGGCCTTTGTGGGTGGCCTGCCACTGGCATACCAACTCACACATGAGTTTCCCAGAGGCTCACGCAATGAGCTCGAAGCTGTGCAGGTCAGCTGTGTCATCATCTTCTTTGCCGGTCTCTTCCAGCTAGCTATGTGGGTGGCGGCGCTTTTCACCGAACGCGAGACATTACACCCATATGTACGCTATGGCGGTCGAGAGCACGCTTTCATGTTAGCCAAACTCTCACTCTACCCCTGTGTGGCACTCGGGACATACTTTCTCACCTGCATTCTCAGCCGCTTCAGCGCGCCAATCTTTCATATCATGGAGATAGGTGTGCCGTTTGCTTTTCTTTTATTGAGGCTGCTGGTCCGTGTGATGCTGGTACTGCTGAAATGGCTGTTCTGTACTGGGAGGCCTGATGTGGACTGCTTTCCAGTAGAGGAAGTGGATCCACAGTTGCCCATTAATGATATAGTTACTTAGCAGTGAATGGAGGAGACAAACAGCTCTATGTTTTGATCTAAGATCAGCTTCCTCCACTGTTAGGGGCTGTTCACACAGCACACGCATGGGTCTGCAATTTTTTTAATTGTTTGTATGAGTAAACATGCACTAGACGGACGTCTTTGACCATGACGACGCACTGTTTCTTTTTCTCGAGATCCTGCGTTCTGTTCCATTCTAGCTGTCTGTTTCCATTTAGCTGTTTTTGCAAGCATAAACATCCTTTGTGAACAGCCCCTTATACTAACTTCTAAGGATATGGTAGCTTATGAGGCCCAGTTCAGATTTCCTTTCCAGGCCCATAATCTATAATAAATTAATCAACTGACAGATTTTTCTCTATATAAGACCCTCATATCATTAAATTCTCTCCAGTTCTTCTGCATCACTGTCTAGAGAAAGGATTCATGGAGTGTGATCTAAGATTAGGCCGAAACAGGGTGTTTTCTGATCTCACAGCAGTGATCATCTGAAGAGAAACTGTCATTTTTTTTCTCTTTACAGAAATCCACAAAGCATTTGGTTTGTTTTTAGCATCTTTCAGTTTCTACTAGCATGCTAAAATGTTATCAAATGTTTTCATGTTGTTGTTTTAGTGTTACATTAAAGTACCCTGTGGTTTTCACTTTATTAATATGAACTACAAATGTTGCAGAGATTTAGGGACCATGATCAGATATGTTGGTTTTTAGTATTATTTTATTATAATTTATTTTTTTATTTTTAGTTAATTTAATTAGCACTACTCTTTAACTTAATGCGATGGAAATATGACTTGCTGTAAAGATATGGTGAGCAATTTATACAAGAAAATGAGATTTGCAGCTAGTAGGATTTTGTCTTGTCTTAGGTTTCACATTTTAAATGTTATATTTTTTTGAGAATAAACTCAATTGCTGCTTGCAGAAGTTTCATGTTATCTTGGTGAAATACTGAAATCATGAATGTGACCAAAGTGAGAATAGGTCAAATGTGAAGAGTTTATTCACCAAATGTAGCACTGAAACAATAATAACAATAATAGCTTATATTGTTTGCTTTTTCCCCAGTATTGCCCATAATTTATTACTATGTATGAATAACACAAATCGTGCTAAGTAAATAATTTGAAACCCATTTGTTGTTAAACATCTCTACAATACAACGTTCCACAATATTAGACATTGGGTAACATAAATCATACAGCAGCCCATAACAAACTAAATTGGTATTATAATTGTGACAGCCACAAAACAAGCTACAGACACCTGGCAGAGGAGTCTCTTTTTGGTCTGATAGATTTCAGATTACTAGACCTACAACATTCTCACATGGCTACAAAATGTCTGTGATAAAGTTGGTTGAGCTAAACTTGAAGTCTACAGGACAGTGGATGTAGAGGAAAGGAACATGTAAACCTATTGCAGAGAGGAATGAATAATGTAAGGGGTCTTGGGGTACAATGGGCCTAAAGGCACCCCTTAAGGAAATTTGGCTTTTTTCTGGTTACAGAATACATCAATATATAATAAATAATAACAATAATACACACACACATACTGGGGCTATAGTTATGGGGCACCATTTGTCAACTAATGCAAATAATTTTGAGACAGCAAAATCCTTTTTTAGTAACAAATTATGATGCTTACTCAAAATAACTACTTCAGAAAAAAGTCAACCATTTCCAGGAAATTTCAAACACATCTGACATTGTATTTCATATCAAGTATTTTATAAACAAACTCATCTCTATTATGATCGGATGAGTCAATGTGACCCCCACCTTGAACAGTTTTCGGTACAAATCTATTCTGCCCACTTAAGAATAAAAATGTGTTTAATAGGGGCCTTTAGCACCTGCAACAGGGGGGCTTGTTACCCCAAACACTATCCTTAAATTTATTGGACAGTTATTGAAAAATATTTCATTTAATGATCTTAATCAAAACTGAAAATGATAAATAATTATTTTGTCTCAAAAGAAATGTGTTCACTTCAGGGATATTCATTAATTCATTAGCTACATACATTTGCAACATTTAATTATTTTTTCAATTGCTTCAAAATCAAAATGTAGACATTACACGCAAAGATCAGAAAATTTTGCAGTGCATAGTGACAAACAGGTGTTTAAGAAAGTGCTATGGTAGTTTTTATTGCTATTTAGTCTTTTGGGAGAAAATAAAATCAATGGAGCCTTTTACCCTGCGGAGCCTTTAGCCCCGTTGTACCACTACAATGACTTTTATGTATTACAATACACACTACTGGTCCTGAACTACACTTCTGATGTGTAATTTGAGCAAAAGTCATGGACACGGTTCATTATATATCCACTTAGGGGATAGTTTCACTAGAAACTTTTTTTAACAGGGTGAAACTATCAAGAGTAATATTATGCTACTCTTTTTTTTAAAGTGACATTAACTGCCATAGATATCTAATTTCAATTGTTGATTAACATGTTGTTGGATTTCATTCTTTAGGTTTTAGCATTTGACAATGTATATCTTAGTGTGAAATAAATGTGATATTAGTAAGGGAGTTTACATAGCAAATACAAACAGCGCTTTGGTACACATTTAAAGATTTGCTTGCTAAACAATTCAGAAGTATTTCAGCCCATTTAAATTAACATGTAAATCCATAGTTTTAAAAAGACTATTTTAAGAGCAGCTAAACACAACATTGCAGGAAGGACAAAGCAAAAAATACAACGTACATAAACCTACATATTTTTCAATTCTTGTGAAACTAAGAGCATGTTTGAATTTTATTAAATATCAGATATCTTCTTAAAAGCACCAGTGTTTGTAGATAAAACCTGAACAGCAAATTTAAAAGAGTTAAAGTGAGCCTATGGAGGCATGTAGCTACAGTGCAACTAAAGCCCAAATAGGATGGGATTAATATTACCAGGGGTTATTTTTACAGGGTGTTTTATAGTAGGTAAAACATGCTGTGATTTCCGCCAGCGCGGTAATGTCCGTAAAAAAATCACTGACATGACCGATTCGAACAGTAGCCTAGTCCCCGTTCCCATATAAAACTAATCCCATGCAAATAGGCCTTAACTTGGATGGACAAGTAGAGGAAAAACAACAGATTATTCATAGATCATCTTTCTCAAAAAGGCTGTTGTGTTTCTCCCTGAAAAACCACCCACTCAAGTTATTCTGCACCCCTAAAGAGGTTTAATCATGCTGGATTTAAATAAAACAAGTCTATGTCTTTTTGCATGTCATATTCATAACTCTATATTTTATAGAATTCAATAAGCTTTATATTTTTAAATATATGTATAATCTATTAATTAATGATCTAGTATAGCATATCTATTTACAATAACTGAAGAGATATGTGCACATATGAGTATGCAGTGGACACCTTATCCACTGCTATTATTATTCTTACACTACCACAAGACACTCAGTGTGGAAGTGAAAAGAAAACATGTCTATTTTCAGCAGTAACAGTAGGACTTGAAAACATGCTTCTGTTTTAGACTATTTTGAAATGGTCTGAGTTTAGGACATTTGTTATAAATTAAGCTCACATTTAATGTTAACCATGAGAATTATGGCATCTCAAAAATCCAAAGTCACCACCACAAGTTATTGCAGTCACAAAGCACTTCCACTTGAAATCTCACACTCCTTAATTAGGCCTGAATCACTCTCAGAAAATCACTCCATTAAAGACCCCTTCTGGACAGTGGTATACATTCACTTACCATGTACTTCGTTCTTTTCTTTAGCATGTTCCTTGATTGGAAGACCTCAGATATTTTATGTTTCTAACATCAGAGAACCACACTTCCCCCTTGTGGTCATTTTACTCTTGCATTTGGTGAGTTTTCAATGGGTTGAAAGTGAATGTTTTGTAGCAGACCTCACACTCTATTATTGCAGTCAGCATAGAGTTAATTGGGAGTGTGCACGTGCAATCACAGTCATGGGTGAATGCTTCAAGAGTTCAACAGGACATGATCTGTTGTTGTTTGCTCTGGTGGAGGTTTCTGTCATTGGGCCTCCTCCACAGCAGGGGGCAACATGCCCTTTTCTTGCAAGTGGTTGTGCAGTGTGTTGAAGATGCTGAGTTGCTGCTCTGGTTGCAGGGCGAGCAACTGCTGTAAGACCTTACTGGGGTTTGGCCCCCTGGGTTAGAGAGAGACCACCATCAAAAACAAGAAGCAGACTTGCTTCCTTTGTGCACACTGATGGTATTACAGGGAGCGCAAACACAGAAGTGCTGAAATCTTATCAAAATACTATATAAAAAGTTCTGAGTACTTAATCAGAAGTAATATGATTACATCTATTCTTGACTAGGGAAAGATATTTTCAGGTAGTTATTTCCTCACCTGATAAAACTTGCTATGTAAACATGAACAAAGGTGGCCATCAGATACTGACAGTCAAAGCGATCCATTATACCACCATGACCAGGGATGGTGTCTGCAAAGTCCTACAGAACGAACAAGCAAATGTTCACAATGCAACTGCAAGTAAGTGGCAAGTAAAATTGCATCAATTGTTGATTGAACCAAGTTGTTGGATTTTTTCGTTCTTTGAGTAAGGTTATAGCATTTGACAGTGTATATCTTGGTGTGAACTAAAAGTATGATATTAGTAAGGAGCTTTATACAGCAAAATAGAGAGGGCTTTGTACATGTTTGTAGATTTTTCAGGATTTCAGTTATTTCAATGAACATGAAAATCCAGGCCTTTAAAAATATCATTTTAATTCTATTATTCAAGTGAGTGAATTCTGTGAAAATATACAAATATAGGGTGTATATATGACTTTTACTGAATGTTAACTTACTTTGATTTTGAAAGCACGTTTGAAGCCGCTAGCAAAGAATCCACCAAATGGTCCAATCAGAGATGCGAATGAAGAGAGCGCAATACTGTGGATCTGAAATGGGTAAAGGTTCACGGTTTTCTGCAGACAAAAGAGAAGATACAAACATCATTACCAGCCATTATAACATTAAGAAACTTGAATCTTATGAAATGATCATCATTCTAAATTGTTCAGAAATGCAGTATGCCTACAAACCCCTCTTTCCAAATACTTAAAATATTATACATTAACCAGAGCTTTATAATACCACAAATAATCCCTTTAAGCCAGGATTTTGCTGTCTGAGTCAAATTTCAGAGATGAATCTTAGCATCTGACAAAGTTCTGACAGTGTTGGAAAATTTGTGTCTTAGTCAGGCATTGTGACTGCTTCTATAAGGTCCAAATGACATAAAGCACCCAGTCAGCTGTGTCAACTGGGAAGATTTGGGCCATTCTTGGTTATGATGTGTATCGTATAGTTTGACATGATGTCACACAGTGTACCAAAGCTTTTATCCAAGATAACTGTGATCATATTATACAGTCTGACAAACAACAATTGTAAAAAATCATACAATGTGTATCAGGCTTTACACTATGTAGAACTAGCCTATCCTATACTCACCCATCTGATCACATTCTGCACTACTGCAGGCAGTGTGTATTCCTGCATTATAAACAGATTTGAGGGCTCACATTCCACTGCAAAGCGGTTTGTCTCACTGTTGTATTCCACTGGACAAACAAAGTACTGGTACTGGGATAGCAAGTACGCAAACTGGAATGAGAGAAGAACGTGGAGGTTTCCGTCAATATTTAGCATGCGAGTTATCAATATCTTGTGACTAACCTTTTGAGTTGTTGATATTGGTCAATGTTAATGGTCTAATGGCTGACTTACAAAGAAGCTGAAGACCACCGTTGCAAAAAATCCTCCGATAAATCCTTCCCAAGTCTTTTTTGGGGAGAGCTGCGGGGGAGCACAGAGGTTTAAGTACACAAATAAAATTATATTTCTCAAGTACAATCATTCCTATTGCAAAATAATGAAAATAATAAAATAGGAATCTAGCACAAAATTGCTATTAGGCAACATCCACAATGTAAATATATGACCACAAAACAGGTTCACCTTAATCAACGGTGTTCTTCCAAAGAAGAAGCCAAACAGGTAGGCCATGATGTCATTACAGATGACAGTAGATATTGGAACAATAAACCTACAGAACAGAATTGCATACATTATTAATTAAGGCATAGAAGACAAGATCCAGTGAACAAAGTATAAAGAACCACTGGGTGAGAAGAAAGTTTAGTAAAAAATATTTGTCTGATTATTTTTTAGATATTTAGTCATGAGATTTTGAGAAAATCGAACAGATTTTCAAACAGATTTCACAAAATCTTCCCCCTACCATTGGTTAAAATCTGATGGTCCCATCCCAAAATCACGCCATTGGTTATGCAAATATTGTTATGTTTGCTGGTTGGGATTCTCAAACAAAACAGAGCGTTGTTTTGATGGTATCAAACAGCTTTTTCAGGAAAATCAACCAATGAATGACTTAATGTTGTCGTTACACTTTAAGTTGGGGTAGAATAAAGTACCATTGAAAAACATTACACAATTCAGCTCTGAACATCAGGAGTGTGTAGTGTGGAGAAACCTCAGGTAGGTCTATTAGGTCAAGTGCACTTACCAGATCATTCCCTCAAACAAGTTCTGAATGACCAGATGTGACTGAGTCACCACAATCAACAAGGTCACATGGGTCCAAGCAAACTGGAATGGCAAGCACAAACAAACACACACACAAACAAAAACAGAATTAAATGTTGTCTGTTCACTGAAACAATAATAATGATAATGCACAGTGAGTTACAGCACATATCAAAGCAAACACAATCATAGCAATAAGGCAAGACTGTGTGGTGAGCTTCCACAATAGAGATTTTTCTATAATATATTTTATAATATGCCTCTAAAATTATTCCTCTGTCTCGCCATGGGAGACTCAAATTTTCTCAAATGTTATTTTAGAGATTCAGAATCCAGTACTAAGTCTATAAAATGACTTCAAGCTTAATATGAAAATTAAATTCTCTAAAAAGTGAAATGTTAAATATTAAATGCATCTGACATGGAACTTTGTGAAATGTTCAATAGAAAACAATATAAACCTGTGAATGGAATGGGCAGTTCAGTTAAGGCTGGGACATACATTACTGATACACACCATATAAAACTGCAGGCGGTAATGTTTCTTCACTAAACTCAGTACAAACATGCAGAAACCTGTAAAAGGCAAATAACAAAGTTAATTTCCTGAAGAAATGGAGAAAACTATCAAATTTACAACAGTTTATGACATTATCATACTGTACAATTTGACTTAATATTAGAATCCAAGGGATGTAAGTATCCTTGATATTTATATATGAATATATGTGTGTATACTTTTCAAGAATTTAAGTAATTTTTTTTCTCTCTCAATAACTCTGCAAGTCTTGGGCAAATAATGTACATGTTTACATATGTCGAAGCGCATGTCAATGTGACCAAGCAAACAATCAAGTCTTGTGAATTCAAACACAATGCTTTGAACACCATTCAAACTATAATAAATTACATACAAACACCAATTGTGGTTTGTAATCCTTTGACCTAAAGTCATAAAAGTCTCTGATAGTCAGAGGTCTCCTTGGAGTGTGTTTTACAAAAGCAGTCAGTCAGACTCACCTGCCAAATACAGCGCAAAAGAAATGAAACGATGATAACGCACAAGGAACTGCAAAGGTTCCTCCCTTTGGACGAGTACACCGAAATAATCAGCCACTGTCTCTCCATAAAAGAAGTAGTTCACACAAATCAAGAAGTACCTGAAATAAAGGGATCTTTTGTTTATGTCAAGATTTGTTGACTGAGTGAAAAACATGCATTTGATGGAAACTGTGTTGGGGTTTAATAATACATGGCCTTGTTAGTTGCTCAACTGTCCTGTTTAATGGAAGAGCTGTTTCGTTTGGACAAAGCATGCAGGTGGGGTGTACTTTATGCTAGCTTCCAACATGGAAGTGCACTTTGCTCAAGTCCAGTTAATCCCTGCTTTATCTATGACAAAAGTTGACTGTGGAAAAACATGAGAGAGCGGGTGTGTGTTTGTTTGTTGTTGAGTGTGTAGATCAGAGGTGCCAAAACTGTTTCCAATGAAGGGCCAAAAATCTAACTTGATTTAGGGAAGTGGGCAAAAAGTAAATGTTGCATATATCATATTATTTTATAATTAAATATTATTACTGCAAAACACAAAGAACTGTTTGTGTCCTATACTTGCACAATGCACATAATTGATTTCAATATAATTTTTATATATAAATGTATATTGTGTTTCTTTCTCATTTGTGAGTCACTTTGGATCAAATGTCTGTTATACGACTAAATGTAAGCGTCTCTTAAAACATGGTTACTGTCCCTTTAAGAACAGTGCATTTCCTCACAGTGAACACATGGTAGTTCTGTGTAGTTTTGCGGAGTTTTGGAGAGATGAAGATACAGTGGCATGATGTAATACTATCAATTAGGATATTTTGTTTAGTGAAAAAGAAGATATTAATGATATTTCTTATCATAGACCTAGGCTACACATTGTCCTGAATTTCAAACAGTATTACCATATACTGGGACTGCCAAATGTAATAGGATTATTTAATTAAACAATGCTGTAAAATGTTTTTGTGTAGTTAATGCTTTTATCCTACTTACTATTATTTTATTTGTTGTGATATCAAAAACTTGAATTGTACTTTTGCTTATTTTCATAAGAGGTGATGGATTAAGGCCAAACGCATTACATTATGAAAGGAAATAAAAGCTACTAAGCACATTTCTGCAAATTAAAAAAATTGAGAGTCCTATTAATTTCGTTGACTCCAAAATATGATTATGATTAAGAACCTGCCAAAATATGGCATTGTATATTATGGTTATTAAAAAACATACAGCTATCTGTTTTTAGGCGGATATGAAATGAAGTATAGTGCGCGTTAAGCCTTATTTCATTTCGGTTGACTGTACGCACCGTTCCACGAGTCCACCTAATTACCTGTCATTTCATGACACTGCTTCAGTTCCCACTCCATTTTAAACCAACTATGTTCTGTCTGGCGGTACTGAATGCCCACCTCCGACTTTGGAGCTGGCCAATCATAGTGAAGGTTTTGGGGTGGCACCTGGTATGGCCAATGGAGCGAACATTCCGACAGCACTTATTTAAAGGTAATTGAAGTACGCATATACATTTCTAAAAATGAAATCACTCATAGTCTCCACTTTTTAAAAAAAATAAAAAATTTCCCCTCTTTGTCGTCTATGGCAAGGCGGGCCAAATTGAAGGTCATCACGGGCCATCTTTGGCCCACGGGCCCTAGTTTGAGCACCTCTGGTGTAGATGAATGTAAAGTACATGAATCAGAGCGAGGGGGTAGGGTGGAGAGAATGAGACAGAGGGGAGCAAATGGGTGAAAGAGAAGCTTTAAACTATGCTTTTTCTGCATTGTACTCACCAGCTGAGAGTTCGAAACCACGGCAAATCATAGGAATGGTAAACTCTGTAGCCAATAGTGATAATTTCATGAAAACATTTGATCTGAACACTCATGACCTAGAAAATTAATAATAAAATTAACAAGTTGTTGAAAGCTAAACATATTCAAATAGCACCTTTTAAAATGGCTAATTACTTAAAAGGTAAAATGTACTTTTAAAAGCACTGTAATGTTTCAAATTAGATTTAATTTGAAAATATTAACGTCAAGTTTAAGTAAGAGCATTTTTTTTAAATAATGAAAATACATCATAAATGAATGACTGTAGGTCATCATTTCTTATGGGTTTTTTAAAAACAGCAAGATGGCCCAAACGAGGCCAAAACATCAGGGTTTGTGAGAGGACAGCTGAGATATTTTTTGTAAATGCTTGGTCTAGGAACCACAAATACTAGGTTGCCTGTGGTCAGTGTGTTTGTCATGTTAATTGTGTCTGTGTGGTACTTACCACAAAAATAAGCATAATAGGTCCCAAATAGATGATGAGAAAAAAGCCAACTATCATCGTCATTGACAATATACCTCTTATCCACCAGTTCTTCCATCTGTAAATATATTTTTTATGTATTAATAAAGTTGTATTTTTAAAAAGAATCAAAAGAAACGTAACTTTTGCATGAAAGTCTTCTGGAGTGACAGTTTATATAAAAGATATCTAAGATTTCAGTTTGATTTAAGCCTTAATGTTCAACTTGAAAGTTGAATTTCTGAGTTTCTGAGCTTTGTGAGAACAAAATTGATGTGAGTAATTTTTGCTGCAGTGCATAAATTTAATAAATGATGCTCCATCAGAGATGTGAATCGATTCTTAGTTTTCTGTGTTAGAGTCTCATAAACTGTTTGCTGGCCAGGAACAGAGCAGGTGCCACAACTCACACATGCAGCTGAATGGAGAGGAAGAGAAAAGAGAGAGAAAGGAAAAAAAGTGCAGCATCATCACAAAGTGTGGTTAGCTACGCGCCAACATGCAGGTATGCCTGTGTTGGACTAGCGTCTCTGCTGCAGCAAATCCCACCAACAGTGCAGCAAAACTGAGGAGGATTGATGATTTACCCCCAACCTCATTATAAGATAGCACTAGAGTCTTTCTTATTGATCACAATCCATTTGTATAAGTGAGCAATACTTGCTATATGGTAAGAGACAGAGAATATTGTGCATGGGTTTCCATTTTCCCAGAATGAGAAATGAGTGTAAACAGGTTAAACCGGTTCGTAATTTTATTTTTATTCTATTATTTGTATTATCTCTGTCTTGTTGTTGTATTGTTTGTGCACTGGAAGCTTCTGTCACCAAGACAAATTCCTTGCATGTGTAAGCATACTTGGTAATAAAGCTCTTTCTGATTCTGATTAAGTATTCTCATGTCTCTGTGTTATAGGTGACTTTAGACTCTTCATATTTGCCTGTATACATTCTACTGAAGCCTGAATATTTGCATCTACTGTATACATATTGCCTACATTGATGCTTGGGGAGTTGTTTGGAAGTCCAGTACCTAGATGACAAGCCCTCCAGGGCTTTGTTGAGACACTCTGGAGTGCTATCTGTTGACGGTGGCACGTCCGGTGTATCTGCTTTGGAGTCGCCCTCCATTTCTCCTTCCCCCTCACCGGGAAAGCAAAGCCTGTCATCTCCATCTGCCTCCTGCAGCAAGCACACAAACACACACACACACACACATTGTGAGTCAAAGACATATACACTAGATAATTAATGCACTCATTCCAATACAAATACAAATACAAAGACAAACATCACAACATTTTCTGCTGTTAAAGGGACGTTCACACAAAAATGGAAATTCTGTCATTATTTACCCACCTACATATTATTCCAAACCATGACAATTTTTTTCCCACATGGAACACAAAGAGATGTAGGGCATCTTTTTCCATAAAATGACAGTGAATGGTGACTGAGCCAAACATTCTACCTAACATCTTGTGTTCCACGGAAGAAAGAAAGTCAATGCGGGTTTGAAACAATGGACAAAACTGTATTTTGTTTACAGCACAAAATGATAAAGAGAAAATTAGATGTGCAGATGTATTATCACATACAGTATATGATCTCACTGACACTAAACAAACAAGGATAGGTAACTTGCTATGTGAAAGAGGAGTCAAAAACTTTGACAGAGACTCAAAACAAAACTCCCAATGTGGTAAATCAATTCTCCTGAGTCATCACAATGAAATGGAGCCCTCCATGGAAATCATAGATTTACCAGTCAAAGTAATGTAGCGTGATGGTGGATAGGACATTAGTCAGCATAATTTATGCAAATTCTAGACAAATGCCTCTGAGGAAAATCAATCTGGCTTGAGAACATGGCACCTGAGTAGGTGCGGTACAGCAGGCTGATGTTCAAACCTGTCTGGCCATCTGAAATAAACAAACTGTAGCTGGTCACTTAAAATGTTGGTCAGATGTTCCTTTCCTGTCTTTAAGAAACAGTTCACCCAAAAATTATAATTCATGATTTGAAGCTACAAAGAATGTACAGTGCATGTACATGGGCAAAGCACATGTTCTTACTCAAAACCGATAGTTTTTCTTCAGAAGACATGGATTAAACCACATCATATGGATTACCTTACTTGGAAGTTTTGCATCCCACTGACCTGCATTGTATGGATATATTCACATGGTCATATCTCCATCAAAATATCCTTGTTTGAGATCCGCAGAAGAAAGAAAGTCATACATGTTTGAGACAGCATAAAGATGAATTAATTATGAGAAAATTATAGTTTTTGGGTGTACTATTTCTTTAAGAGGGTGGTCCTTGGCCCAAATATGATACAATGTGCACCAGAGTTTATGCCAGTCAAACGTCTGTCCCATGCTAAACTATCCATGTGCAGGCTTTGTTATTCATAACTTTAGTGTCTATTGCATTTGGTGGTGTTTCTGTCAATTCCTGAACCCCTTATTGAATACCAAATTTGGTCATGTACTGTATGAACCAAATGAAAGTAGACCAATTTTCAAAATTAGCAAATGGACAAAGCCTTTGTAGCATGACTCTAAGAAGCTGTGCACAGATGGTAATTGGGTGCAAGTTGAGAGGTCGTTCATGTCTGAAACTAGGCTCAGATTAAGGCTTGTAAAAGAAACCTTCTACTAACATTTTAATGAGGGCACACTCAGTCCCCTGAAAACATTCGTGGAAAATTAAAGGCCCGAGCAGTTTACTAATTTAACTATCAGCTATCACCGCAATCAAATAGATTTTGTGCATTGTGAAAATAAAAATTTGAGTTAAAAAAAACAAAGTCAATAAGCAAACTAACATTATCTGTCTTTCTACTCTTTCTATCTGTCAGTACAAAAGTTAACTGAGAAGAGAGAGAGAGAGTTTCCTAATACTACAGATGATTGGGCCTATTATTAGCCTGAGGTCATGGCCGTAACTAGTGGGGTGAAAGGTGGTAATGATTCTATGGTCCCAAAGGTCCAGGGGGCCACACAACAAATTTTAAACTGTATTTTTTAATAGGAAAGGGGCCCAGAGCAATGTACAGTCAGGAGGCCCAGATTACCTTGCTTCGGCCCTGCCTGAGGGTTTCACTAAATTGAAAACTAGTAGCACTGCTGTGCAATGAAGAAAAATAATCAGCATTATAAAATAGTTTGCTCTGATATATTTCCACCATTTGAATGGTGGTCAACAGTCTTTGGACTTTATAGCTACGTTCACACAGTCAGTGTTTGACAACCGTATTTACTTACAGGTGTGAGTCTTGAAAAGTCCCATTCATACAACAGCATACAGTAGAGGCTTAAATTCTGTCTGTATGAATGAACAACTGACATCAGAACCGTATTCTAACAGCTGTAACAAGTGACAGTGATCATAATTAACCGACGGCAGCTTTGAAAGCTTTATAACCGAGTGAATAGCGCAACATTTGTGTTGCGTGACAGTGGTTGAATCCTTGGATGACACGGCAGACACGCAGCTCATTTCTCTGCGAGTTAACAAAATCCCACATGAAACAAGCGTGTACAGTGCTGCGTGCCTTTCACTGTACATGACGCAACTAACAACTAGTTGTCCAGTACGGTTCTGTTCACACAGCACAGGTTTGCCAAGAATGCAGTTGTGAGACCTGAACATTTGCGGATGTCAGTTCGGTTATAGAATGCTTTTGTCACACCCGTTAATAACATCCTGTGTATGAACATAATCGTATTAAGCACTCAAAACAGGTCTGCCAACCGTATTTTGCTGCTGTGTAAATGTGGCCAACAAATACAGCTGTTAGAACCTAAAAAAAAATTGAAACAATTTACTATTATAAGGGCATATTCTACACTTTGTAGACAAGAGGCACATTTCCATCATTGGCCTGAAAGGTTCTCGTTGTGGAACCGAGCCATTCTGTACTGATCTGGGCTTGTTGGCAGGTTATGGATTCTTTTTCCACTGTGGTGCTGCAAAATCAAGATTAAATGGACTGACTAAGCAAGTGACTAATCGGTAGACACCAGGTACTAAAGCTGTTCCACCAGCACAGTTACCTGTCCTGAGTAGTTATCTAATCATTTAACCATGTTGATCCGGTCCAGGAAGAGATTGTTATTGTCCTGTACTGAACAGCATTCAAGTGGAAATGCTACTGCAACAGTTACTTATGGGGCTTTTCCACTTTACGGCACAGCTCGACTCGACTCTGCTCGCTTTTTGGGGGTTTTCCACTTTGGATAGTACTTGGTACCTGCTACTTTTTTTAGTAATCACTACCGGCATCACTGGATTGGCGATACGTGACATCAACCCGCTAATTTTAAAGTTAGCAACAGCGACATCAGAATTATTTTTCAAATTGTAAAAACAAATGGCTGTGCGCAAAACCATGTTGTGGTCAATAAACGAGGTGCAGACATTCCTCTCATTAGCGACGAACGAAACGACGCAAAACTAAGAAGTCTTTCAGAAAGTGTCTCAGCTGTTGGCCACACAAGGCTACCACCGGACCTACCAACAGTGTATCATCAAGGACCACAACAGCCGGAGTGGTTCAACGAAATGTATGCTATCTATGGCAATCTATGGCGAGCAATGGGAGGGAGAGTGCCCTGGACTCGGCCACGGTGTTATTGTAGTCCACAATGGAGGATGGTACGTTTTGTTACTATATTCTGCATGAAAGCTTCACTTTATTTAGTTGACCAGCTACTGGAAAGCTTGCTTCTACAACGTAAAATAACCAGGCAAATTTAACTGTTATACTTGTGTAAAATCACCATGCAACAGCTGCTTTATGCAGCACAATGAGTTAGTAGCTAACAGCTAACGGTCGTGTTATTGTTTATGGTCAGTAATGTTTGTGTCGCGTTTAAGATGATGTCACGGCAGTAGAGGCGCTGCAACTATGATGATCAGCCTATAATCCCACCCACGTTGAGGTGAGTTCCACTAAACTGCAGTGGAAAAGGAAGCTCAGAAAAGTAAAGCGAGCAGAGTCGAGCATTTAAACTGTAAATGCAGTGGAAAAGTGCCATTACTGTGTTCAGAACCGTTCAGCCCGAGGGTGGAAAAATGTTTAAAGGGATAGTTCACACAAAAATGTTAATTCTCTCATCATTTACTCACCCTCATGCCACCCCAGATATGTATGACTTTCTTTGTTCTGCTGAACACAAACAAAGATTTTTTAAAATAATATCTCAGCTATGTTGGTCCATATAATAAAAGTGAATAGTGGCCAAAATTTCTAAGCTTAAAAAGGACATAAAGGAAACATAAACCTGTGGTTTAATACATGTCTTCTGAAGCGATATGATAGGTGTGGCTGAGAAACAGATAAGTACTTTTTTCTATAAATTCTCCTCCCTGCCCAGTAAGTGGCGATATGCACAAAGAATCACAAAAAACAGAAGTAGAAGATTGTGAAAGTTGATAGTGGAGATTTATAATAAAAAAAGGACTTTAGTTATGATCTGTCTCTCACCACCACCAATCATATCGCTTCTGAAGACATGGATTATCCACTGGAATTGTATATATTTTATGTTGCCTTTATGTGCTTTTCGGAACTTCAAAGTTCTAGCCACCATTATGTTGGCATTGTATGGACCAACAGAACTGAAATATTCTTCTAAAAATCAGAATGTCAGATGGCATGAGGGAGGGTAAAGGATGAGAGAATTAAAAATTTTTTGGTGAACTATCCCTTTAACGTTTCTTTAACGTTTACACCAGGGTTGGGAAATGTCAGGCCTCAGGGCCGTATAAGGCCCGCAAGATTATTTTATTGAGAAATAATTTGAAAAGCAAAAAATGGCCTTGATTCAATTAACATGAAAAATAATTCCTTTCAAATAATGTTTAAAAAATATTTTAAATGATAACACAAAATATTGTATAATAGACAGACCTTTTAGTGTTTTTAATTGTGTGAGCACATAACAGAATGCGTATATTAATTTCAACCCACAATCAGAAATTGCAAGCAACTGTATGGCCTGCGAATAATTTCGTAAATACTCAAATGACCCTTAATGGAAAAAATGTTCCCCACCCCTGGTTTACACCAAAAAGGTGTCGTTTTTGCTACTTTACCTTTAAGACTATGTAAATGAAATCAGTTATGATTGGCTAACCTCTTACATACAGTTCAGTTCCCACGGTCATTTATCGGGGCTGACTAAGTTGCTGAATATGCGTTGATTAGTGCAGGAAAAGTATGTGAACATTTAGAATGATCTGTATTTCTGCACCAGACATCCCAAGAATATTGTTAATCTAAAACCGTTTTTTAAAGAATGGAGCAAAATTCCTCCTGACTGTTGTGCAGATCTGATCAGCAATTACAGGAAGCATTTGGTGGAGGTTATTGCTACCAAATAAGGATGAACCAGGTATTAAATTCCAAGGGTTCACACATACGTTATCCACTCTACACTGTAAATGTTTAAACAGGATGTTCAATTACAACATGACAATGTATCTGTGTTTGTGAGTTGAATAAGCAGACTGTTTTAGTATGTTGTTGTGATTTAGTTGAAGATCAGATAACATTTTATGAACAATTTATGCAGCAATCCAGGTTAATACAAGGTTTCACATACTTTTTCCTGCTGTAAACTGTAAATATGAGATGCCATACAGTATGTTAATATGCTCAATGCTGACTTCAATACGATTACGAATTCTGAATAACCATTTTTTTTTACGATTCATCTATTAAGCAAATAAATGCAACACATATACATATAGAATCAATAATTAACTCCCACTATTACCCCCAACAATACCCCAGTGGTCACATGATTATAGACACACACAAAAAAACTAAAAATATATAATAATCACACACATTAACCACTACAACTCTCTCTCCACTGTCCCTCCCTGTGAGCCCTCCAAAAACACAAGATATTTGCCCCATTTCCCCACAAACAAGTCTAAATTCACCAGTCTTCTGGATGGCCCATCTTCAAAAGCTGCCACCCTCCCCATCTCCGAGCACAACTCCTAAAATGGGGGTGCTCAAGCATACTTCCATCCCTTTAAAACTATCTGTCTGGGGATCATGACACTGGTTAGGACCACATTTTTTATGTGCTTATTCTCTATATTGATGACCGCCTCATTGCCTAAAATACAGACTCTGGGGCAAAATCAAATTTGAGTGCCCAAAAGACATGGGTTGTGTCTCCATCTTCTGATTGACATTGCCAGCAGGTGTCTTTAAGGCCAAGCCCATACAATCTAGAGGGGGTCCATAGAAGAATCTTTATACAATCTTGAATTGCATAAGGAGCACCCTTGCATCTCTAGATACAGAATTGATGTTTTTTATAATCCTAGCCCACACTCCCTCCACCAATAACAAGTTTAAATCTTCCTCCCATAATCTCTTGATAGAAGAGATCCATCCCCCAGACTCTGAATTAGCAAGAAGTAACACATTGATGCCTCATGACCTTTTCCAAAAGCAGTAATCACCTCTACAAGAGTATCTGCTGCTTTTTTACAGCTGTAAATACCTAAATAACTGAGATCTGGGAATCCCAAAATGATGAACCAAATTTTCAAAGGATCTCAACACTCATATAGGTCACAGAGTTTAGCAACCCCCCCTTGCAATCCAGTTAGTCCTGTTTGTTTGATAGAAAGGCTTTGCAATGGCGAAATGGGGGCAAGAAATTTCTGTTATAAAAAAACTAGGGGGGTGGGGGGGACTCTCTCAGGTGGAAGCGACCAATGAGCCAAATGTCTGAGACCGAATGCATAATAATAAAACAAAAACTTGGGTAGGCCTAGCCCACCTTTGTCAATCAGCCTATGCAGTTTACTGAAATGTAATCTAGGACGCTTACCATTCCAAATAAAGGACTTCGCTATGCTATCAAATTGCTTGAAATAAGAGCAGGGGACATCTAGAGGGGATGAATGAAGCCCACCAGCCCACATCACTCGAAAGCCTTTTTATTAGGGGATACAAATTAACTAAATCAGACAAATTTGCTGGGAATAAAATGCCCAAATACTTAATACCCTGTTTGGGCCACTGGAAGGCACCTGGCTAGGAAGCCGTTACTGGGCAGTATGCAGTCAGAGCCAAAGCTTCAGATTTAGACCAATTGACTCTGTATCCTGAGAATTTAGAAAAGGAATGAATAATTCTGTGGAGGCAAGGCACAGATCTAGTAGGGTGGGAGACGGAAAATAAAATATCAACAGTGTAAAGCAAAAGCATATGCGCAATACCTCCCTCCACCACCCCTGGAAAATCATCTTCCCTTCTTATCGCAGCTGCTAATGGTTCCAAGGCGAGACAGAACAATAATAGGAAAGAGGGCAACCCTGCCGGGTGCCCCTATTCAGAGTAAAATAATCTGAAATTAATCTATTTGTTTGTACCACTGCTACCGGGTGTCTATAAAGTAACATAATCTATCCAATAAAATTATTTCCAAACCAGTATATTACCAAAATCTTAAAAAGATAATCTCATTCTACCATGTAAAAACGCCTTTTCTGCGTCAAGTGAGATGGCAGCGACCGGAGTCAAGTCAAGTCCATTTTATTTGTATAGCGCCTTTCACAACACACATCGTTTCAATACAGCTTTACAGAAAATCTGGCATTAACAGAAGATAGAACTGTAATGTCTATAATGTCAATGAGTCACCATTGTGTAATTAGATAAAAAACGATTTTGAATTGTGTTTAAAAATAAATAATTAAATAATAATTGTATTTATAACCCCAGTGAGCAAGCCGAAGGCAACTGTGGCAAGGAATGCCGATTCACGTGTCCGAACCTCGCATGGCGCCATGCTGAAATACCATTCTTCATTTAAAATGGTCAGGGTGGACTGAGGAAGAATCTTTCCATTTAAAACATTATGTCTATGTAGTCAAACAAATAATTTTTTTAAGAGCAAGGGAAATCATTATATTTAGCCTTTAAAGGGACATTTCACCCATTTCATTCACTACAATCACCATTTACTTACCCTAACGTTGTTCAAGATATTGTGACTTCTGTGGAATTTTATTACCATCCATACAATTAAAGTAAATGGTGACTGATGCTGTTATTCCTCCTAACATCTCATTTTGTGTTCCACAGAAGAAAAAAAAATCTCATACAGCCTTGGAACAACATAATGGTGAGTAAAGGCTGAAATAACTTTCATTTTTAGCTGTTGGCTCTGCACATGTATCGTGCTGCCTATGAAAGTGCAGTGAGAGAGGGTTTAAGCAGACTAGCCTTCTGATTAGCTGCCCCATAAATGAGACTACACTAATCCCTGGGAGAGGGAAAATCTCCAGTCCAGCTCCACCCCAGAAAGGCACAAACCAAAACACAAACACACAAAGGCAGAATGACCTAGCCATCATTCACTGCATTGCTCATTCAGTGCCTACTGGCAGAGCTGGAACTGAAAAAAAACAGCCAAATTAAAGCAGTCATGTAAGGACCCTAAAAAATCCTCTCTAAAGTGATACAAGGGTGAAAATAAAGTGTCAGTAAAGGTAGGGTGACCATATTCTTTTTTCACAAGATAATAGGGGAATTGGGGTGGGCTGGAATAATAGGGTTCAAAACTAATAACAGTGTTACTATGAATGCAATCTTTAATACAGTGAAAAAGACACTCTATTAGCATAACATATATATATATATATATATATATATATATATATTAAATATTCCAACATTCTTTTGAATGGCCATGAACTAAAATAAAATATTTGATACATTGAGTGTAAATTCATTTACTTTTACTATTATTTTGAATGGCCATGGAAAATTAAGTAATGAGATAACAATTTTACCTGGTCGCAAAAAGTAGTCCGTAAATTTATCTGATGAACTTTCACCTGCTGATGACCCTTTATGTACATTTATAAATCCCGGCTGGACACATTTGTAAAGAAGACCAATTATGCCCCTTTTTACAATATGTAATATAAGTCTCAGGTGTCCCCAGAATGTTGTTTGTGAAGTTTCAGCTCAAAATACCCCACGGATCATTTATTATACCATGTTATAAATGCCTGTTTTTGGGTGGAATAAAAAACACGCTGATTTTGTTTGTGTCTCATTAAATGCAAATGAGCTGCTGCTCCTCACCCCCTTTCCGGACTGTGCCTTTACAGCTCGTGCTTTGGATACTACAGCAACAACAAATCAGAACCAATATGACTGACACCATAAATACCAGAGTTCAGCTATATATGTATGAATATATATATATATATATATATATGTATATATCTGGTCTCGGTGAATACAATCAGAGACAATGGTAACTTTAGCTGCATTAGCCGTGGAATCAGCTAATAAGCACATTCGGAAAGGCAATTTGCAAACATTCACAAAATATAAAGTGCGATACTTACATCTTCTGGATACAAAGCTGGAACACGAACAGTTGGTTCTGATCCATGCTTGAGAATCAAATTTTGGAGAGGGTGGAGTCCGTCACCAGTCGTGGACGAGGCCTGCTCTAACGTGATGTCATGTTAGAGCAGAAACGAAAACCATTCATTTTGACACACTGTTTTTGATTAATAGAAATATAAGAATATAAGAGTGGGAGGACTTTTAACATTGTAGGGTGGTTGTGTACACATACTGCCGACTCACATTTATGTACAAATACCATGTAAAAGTGAATTTTGCATAATAGGTCCCCTTTTAGGTCCGAAAAAGAGGACATGTCTGGGAAAAAGAGGATGTATGGTCACCCTAAGTAAAGAACGTTTTCCAGGGTATGAATGACACCTTGGCTCAGCTTTGACTGTCCAATTAAAGAGTTACAACACTACTTCTTTCAAAGTTTATGTCTGGGAAAATCAATGTAAACTGCGTCTCTAATGATCCTCAGTAGAGGAAGTCCACCTCACAGCATATCTCAAAAATCTCACGTTAATAAATGCGTGCTGCGCGAACATTTAATAGGTGTTGACTTTGATTGCAAACCTGTCCTGACCCTCTGTCAGCAACGCTGGGGGGGGGGGGGGGGGGGGGGGGTTAGGGGGGGCACTGGTGTCAGGGTGCTCTCAACTCTCTCAACAGAGGTGCTTGAGAGTTGGAAGTGCTGGTCATGTGCATGGCAATGACACACTGACAAACCTGCAACACTCGCTTGTCAAAAGGTAAAAGCAATGCCTTCTCATGAAAAATATTGAGAACACCTGTGATGTAGAGGCACTGAAATTATAATTGTTCGAGATGAGCAAAATCTGTGCAGCACCTATCTCTGGTGATCACCAAAAGGTGCATGCCGGTTAGAAATGTGCTTGAGTGTGGTCCGACTTGCTGTGATTTCATGCTGACGAATGCCAGAAAACTCTCGCGACGGCAAGGCCGCATGCCAGGCAGCGCAGTCGGGCGCAGTTGCACTCCTCCAACTGCGCTGACTAAAGGCATGATGGGAAATAACTTGCTGACGACACAGCTTAATGGTCATTGGCTTAAACAACTGTGATGTTTTGTTCTCTTTTAAAATGTTTGATTTTTAAATTCTGAGATCACGTTTTTATGTGTATAAATTTTTTGTGATTATTCCCAACCCCTGACAGGGCAATCTATGTACAGTTTATGTGACTGTTTTTATATTTCTGAAATATCTCAAATATGTTTGTTTTTTTAAACTAAAAATGGCTGGAAAGACACGTCTTATGAGGGGAATTAAACAACAGGTACATTGAGTATCTTGTTCATCATATTTATATTAATTTAAAAGCAAAAGAATTTAAATTACAGTACATCCACTTTATCAGCAACAGGGAATTCATGGGAATCACATGATATCTCCCTCTGATCTCGATAAGAATTGTCTGACTCGACAGCTCTTGACAGCACTACAGCTCTTATAGGGGCAGTGGTGGCTCAGTGGTTGAGGTTGGGTTACAGACCAGAAGGTTGGGGGTTCAAGCCCCAGCACCACCAAGATGCCACTTTTGTGCCCTTGAGCAAGGCCCTTGACCCTATCTGATCCAGGGGTGCCATATCATGGCAAAAATAAAGGCTTCTATTATTTCACTCCTGACTGCAGCCGTCTACTCTTGTCTACTTTTAAGGCAAGGCATTTGGCATCTCAAACGAGCCTACTCAATAGAAAGCTTAACCCTATACATCACGTCCTGTGACATTGACTCTATGTTTCATTTCAAACCCAGAAGACGAAAATAGCCTGAAAAAAACCTAAATTATCCTTTTTCTGCTTGAAATTAGAAATAAGGAAATATTTCCTTGTGTGCGTATACCTGTTAACATCTCAAAAAACGTGTTGTTGTGTTTCATGACCCTTTACATGCTTTACAGGGATGGCAAAAAAATGGGCTGATGAGGAATTCTTACTGGTGCAGCTAATACCAAATTGGACTCACTCACTGCTGCAGTCCAAAGCGGATATGGGAGAGATCAGAAAGTTGAATTCCTAATGCAGTGCTGAGTACTGTGCAAATTAGTCCACTGTTGCATTATAGGAACAAATTTGTTGAAAATTCAAGCCCAGTTGGTTACTGGCATATGTTGATTTGGATGCTGTTCCCCAGGATAGAATGCTGCTTTAAACCTGCTGAAATACAATACTACAATACTACCAGACAGATATTATTGAAATATGTGTTCTGAGAAATTGCATTTGTCTCTATGACAAAACTGAGGATGTGTATGTATAGGCCTACAGCAAAACAGAATCTGACCACAGCCTCAAAATAATAGCCAATCAGAAAATTTGAAGGAGGCTCTCTGTCAATGCTGCGATTTTGAGGAGGGACTACCCATTAAGCCAAACAATGGAGGATGGGGGAGTGTTTGGGAAACCTGTTTGAAAACAGTCATTATCTTTTTAAATCCATTTGGTGCAGCTGGTGGTGTAGAAATTAGAGATGCAACAATATATTTGCCAAACATCTGTATCAGCAGATAAAAGCAGTTATCTGCACTATTATATATATATATTAACAATAGTTTAAAAACAGCTAATGTTCAGAGGTGATTATTTTCTGTCAAAAGGTGGGCACGGAAAAAACATGTCAGACAATTAGCCTACAACTTGTGTTGTATGTAAAAGAGAATGTGTCTTTTGCGTGGAATTGGGTGACAACGACAGCAGAGTTGCCATTTTTGAATTGCCTTTGAAAGGTGAAACTACCTTTAAATTATTAACACAACTAATGTGATTAATAACCTCAAAGCAGAGGAATATGAAGTTTGTTATATATAAAGTGGAAGCTGCTTCAGCTAAAAAGGGACAAGCTTCATCATTCACAATTCAGTTAATATGTTTTTAAAATTTTTTAAAATCTTACCAATTTAATGTGAGCCTATTCTGAATTTAGTTAAAGGTGCTATATATAAGATTTACAACAAGCATTTGAAATGGGTACTGCAGTCCAAATTAAAAATATTGGAAAGTTGTCTGCCCCGCCCCTGACTCGAAGTTCATGCGGGTTGCCAGAGTGAGGACACGCAACAGGAACGAGCAAAACTGAAAATGTCTCCAATATTTATCCTTGATTTACTTACGCTTCTGGTCATGGTGGTTTTTAGACGGATGGCGAGGCTTTTTATGTCAGGTGGAATCTGTTAGCTCTGATCCAGTTAATTTGCTGGCTTCCATGACTGCAGCACGCAGTGTTGTTTGCCTGCAAACTTGTTCAAATCTGGCAACCCGGTGATGTCAATATACTATTGGTGAGTGGGCGGGATCACACAGGCAAAACATAAACAGAAATTCAAAAGTATAATATACTGGCTGTAGCATTGTTATCGGAGAAGCCAGTATTTCAACTTAGCATGTTTCCTAATTCTCTAATGATATATTATGGTCATTTTATGATATAGTACAGTAAAAATATTACAGTTGAGAGTGTTAATGTGAGACCAGTTCCTCAAAAATACTGAGACATGTAGAGACAGAAAATAAAAGTATTATTTAAATTTATTAGAGTAAATTTATCAGTGATTTGAAACAAAGAAGCATACAAATTTAAAACCAACAAACAAACCACCAAATTTTGTATCAATGCATCCCTAGCAGAAATCAATTTACATTTACATTTACATTTATTCATTTGGCAGATGCTTTTATCCAAAGCGACTTACAAAAGAGGAAGAACATAAGCGAATCATCTTAAGGAAACAGTGATACGAAAAGTGCCATACTACAAAGTTTCACTATCATCAGAATAGTATACAAAACCAATTTAAGTGCAATAAGAATTGTTTATTTTTTTTTATTATTTTTTTATTTTTTTAGTTACTGGTTAAATACTCTTGGAAAAGATGTGTTTTTAGCCGTTTTTTGAAGCAAGAGAGTGAGTCAGCTTCACGGATTGAGTTGGGGAGGTCATTCCACCAACGTGGTATGATAAAACTGAAAGTCCGGAAAAGTGTTTTGGTGCCTCTTTGTTTTGGTACGACAAGGCGACGTTCCTTAGTCGACCGCAAGCTTCTGGTGGGAGTGTAGCTCTGCATAAATGTTTTTAGGTATGCTGGAGCAGATCCAGTGACTGTTCTGTATGCCAGCATCAGGGCCTTGAATTTAATACGTGCATGAACCGGCAGCCAGTGGAGAGAGACAAAGAGTGGTGTAACATGTGCTCTCTTTGGTTCATTAAAGACCAGACGTGCTGCTGCATTCTGGATCATTTGCAGAGGTCTAATAGCACATGCAGGAAGGCCTGCAAAGAGAGCGTTACAGTAGTCCAGTCTAGTTATGACAAGTGACTGAACAAGCAGTTGTGT
The DNA here is from genome assembly GCA_032164185.1 of Moxostoma hubbsi. Taxonomy (NCBI): domain Eukaryota; kingdom Metazoa; phylum Chordata; class Actinopteri; order Cypriniformes; family Catostomidae; genus Moxostoma; species Moxostoma hubbsi. Next base: position 29,923,588 of record JAVLUX010000008.1, read on the forward strand.
GGCATGTTCAGAGAGGAAAGGTCTGATCTTCCTGATATTGTAGAGTGTAAATCTACATGATCTTGCAGTCTTTGAGATGTGGTCTGTGAAATTTAGCTTGTCATCAATGGTTACCAAGCTAGTTTTCTCAATGGGAAAAATAAGAAAATCACTAACAGAACAATGTAAGATCAGTAACTCAAATTATTATAATATTTTTAATTATATATGATCATATCTGCACTACAAGGCCTAAACAGAGTTGGGTGATTACAAAATGTGCTGAGTAACCAATTTGCTTTGGGAAATTGCAGAAGTAGGTCATGACCACAGAAAGACAGTTGGAGAGAATCTGTCAGTCAGGCCAGGCTGGAGAACATGTATGCACAGATGTTGTGATGGGCCACTGAACTCTGAGAGCTGCTGAGGTGGTACATTTAGCACAGCACTATGCTAAAGCCTAGAAAGATAGAAGCTAATGATGATTCTGTCAATGACAGAAAAAGAAAATAAGATATTCACTGAAAATAATAGGATTGAGCTCTGTAGATTACATCAATCTCTGAGGCAGAGAATGTAGGAAGAATGAGTGAAAGTACAGGGCTGTAAACACTGATTGATGCCCTGAGTGATGGAGAGACTGACCTTGAGATGACTGGCTGAGAGGCTCTGAATGGACAGGCAAAGCACAGCACAGCCTGTGCAAGTCTTATAAGGAAACAACTGCTTATTCCTTACTGTTCTTTCAGAGCTAAGATCAAGTGCTGCACTGTTAAAAATCTTTTGTAAGGTAACCTAAAATGTGCTTCATGTGGTAACTGGTTTTATTCAATTAACGAATGTTTTTTAAAGGGCTGGGTATTGATGCAAATTTCTCGATTAGATTAGATTCCGATTTCAATTTTATATCGATTCATAAATGGGTATATTTCAATTCTAATCGTCCACTTTGCCTGCATATGAAAGATATTCTATTCTCAGCTAATGTTGTTAATATACAGAATACTTTGTAACTATAGGCATATTAAGAAAATATTAATTTTAGAAATTTTACTCACAATCTGTAATATTTACAAGTATTTACATTGATTTGTAGAACACATGCAAAAAAACAAAAAACAAAATGCACTGTCTCTGTGCTTTGATTGTGCGTACACACCACTTTATAACTAGTAACCATAAAAATAACCAGTTTAGTATTTTTAATTATTTCATTATTATTTTAATAATTATAGTTTAATAATTAGAATTATTTTTCAGAACTTTCCAGAACATTTTTTAAAGTTTAATTTAATTTCATCATCAAAATGGTGTCTAATCTATAAATTCTTAAAGTCTTTAACAAGTGAAAATAGAACTTTTCAACAAGTCATTGCATTTTTTTTTTTTGCTTGTGATTTTTTGATTAATTATTATTATTATTATTATTATTATTATTACAGTGAATATTACATACTATACAGTTGTTTTTCTTCAATTCCAGGCATCTAGATTTTATTTTGAATTGTGTTTTTATGACATGTGTTTTTTGCTGGATGCTTCACTTTTCTGGATAAACAGTTTGCGTCATGGGTCACAGCACAGTGTGATCACTGAAGACTTTTATGTCTGAAATCTCTATACACTGGCCTTTGAGTCTGACAAATGAAATGTAGGACACAGTTTTGAAATGTTTGTATTTAAATTACTGGTGTTTGTGTATGTGGCCATTTTGAAATGTAACGTTTTAAATATTATAACTGTGGAGCACATTGGTCAACTCTGTTGTTTTAAATGTGATATAAATACAGTTGAGTTGAGATAAAAGTGCACATGCTGTGATTTTAATTATATAAATATATATTTTACATGTGCTGTGTGGTTCACAGAGGATAAGTGCTCTTCTGTGAGAATTATTCACGTTGTATCAGATGACTGTTGCATTTCCATTGTTTGAGCGGCCAGATTTATTCAAAGTATGCAGCTCGTCCACAGCAAGATTGCAGAATTTAGTGGTTTAATAAATCACACTAGGACATTTCACGATTTTAATTGGATTAATTGTCCATTTCAGTGTATAAGAAGTAACAAGAGCACACATTCAAAATTAGCCTGTGCACATTTTAAAGCTGTCGTGTGTTTGTCATATTGCACACTGGTACCCGATTGAGTCGGTGCTCGGGACTATTGATACTGCAGAAACACTGGTATCGTTACACCTTTTTTATGTTAGTATCAACTTGGTACCGAAGTACCAGTACTTTTGACAACACTATAGCCTACTAATCACTGGTGAGTGAAATCTAAACATGTGAGTGATTACTGTGTAGAGTAAAAAAGTCGATTGTGGGATTTCAGAATCAATATCATTCAAATCAAGGTCACGATACATCTGAAAATAAATTTTCACCCAGCCCTAGTTATTTAATCTGACTAAACTTACCTGACAAATTAAGTTACAACAATAACTTTTAAAAAATAATTATATCAATACAGCACTTGAGGTAACAATTGCAGGTTACCACTTATGCCAGTGTACATTTATTTGTAACAAGCAGCTTATGCTGATGTAGCTATTCATGAATAAACAAAAACAGTATTCCAGCATAATATCCACTAAATTCCCTCCAAAAAAAAAGGAGGCTCTTTTGAAAACGTCCAGTTAACATAATATTTAAAGAATAATGACACAAACACTTGTTACTATGCAATGAATATATACACACTGGAATAATGTATAGTACATTTTGCTCTTATGGAAATAAATTGGTACTTTTATTCACAAAAGTGGCATTCAACTGATCACAATGTATATAGTCAGGACATTAATAACTTGAAAAATTACTATTAAAATGTGAAAAGAAAATTCAGAAATTATTAAATTACTTCAAAGATTTCTCATAAAAAAAAATCCTCCATGTGCAGCAATGACAGCTTTGCAGATCCTTGACATTCTAGATGTCAGTTTGTCCAGATACTCAGGTGACATTTCACCCCACACTTCCTGTAGCACTTGCCATAGATGTGACTATTGTCGAACACTTCTCACACACCTTGCAGTCTAACTGATCCCACAAAAGCTCAATGAGGTTAAGATCCACAACACACTTTTCCAATTATCTGTTGTCCAATGTCTGTGTTTCTTTGCCCACTCAACCTTTTCTTTTTGCTTTTCTGTTTCAAAAGTGGCTTTTTCTTTGCAATTCTTCCCTTAAGGCCTGCACCCCTGTCTTCTCTTTACTGCTGTACATGAAACTGGTGTTGAGTGGGTAGAATTCAATGAAGCTGTCAGCTGAGGAGATTTGAGGCATCTATTTCTCAAACTAGAGACTCTGATGTACTTATCTTCTTGTTTAGTTGTAAATCTGGCCTTCCACATCTCTTGCTGTACTTGTTAGAGCTAGTTATCCTTTGTATGAAAACTTCAGTTTTTTTGGCAATTTCAAGCATTGTATAACCTTCAATCCTTAAAACAATGATTGATTGACGAGTTTCTAGAGAAAGCTGTTTCTTTTTTGACATTTTTTACCAAATAATGTCCTGAAGACATGTCAGTCTATTACATACTGTGACAGCTTTCAGTTGGGTTTGATATAATGGTAAGTGATATCAAATTAGCAATTTAGCATGATTACTCAAGGATAAGGTGTTGGAGTGATGGCTGCTGGAAATGGTGCCTGTCTAGATTTGATCAAAAATTACTTTTTTCAAATAGTGATGGTGCTGTTTTTTACATCAGTAATGTCCTGACTATACTTTGTGATCAGTTGAATGCCACTTTGGTGAATTAAAGTACAAATTTCCTTCCAAAACAGCAAAAACAATTCCTTAGCCATAAAGACAAAATATAGTTAAACTCAGTGGGAGAAAGATGAGAGCTATAGTATTAGATTATATTCAGTTGAATGCCACTTTGGAGAAATTAACCAATTTCCTTCCAAAACAGAAAATCTGTACATTATTCCAAACTTTTGGCCACCAGTGTGTGTGTGTGTGTGTATATATATATATATATATATATATATATATATATACCTGCTCAGACTGCCCCAGCGACCTGGATAAGTGGGAAAAAATGGATGGATGTAAATTCTTGGGTTGAAGATTATGCTGGCATCCTAACCTTGGCCCATTAGACACTCCATGTCTAAACACAAACCACTTGTTGAGAACTTTTCTGTGAGTGTGTGATGCTCAATGGTAAATTTTCCTCTAAAACAGTTTAACACTGAATATTTGAAACGGAACAGATTTCCCTTCAAAAGCATTGTCTGTGACAAAAAAAATTGCAACTGTTTTCTGGAAAAACATACATGTGCTTATATGCACAATACATCTATTTCCAGGATTACCACTGGGTTACTCTGTTCTTCACAACATTTCCAAACTGTGGCCAAGTTATATGTTGACCTCCCTCACACGTGATTTAGGATTGTAGCCAAACTATGGCAAACTAAAGATTATTTGTTGAACTGAAATCTCAGCTATCATCAACACTACATCATTTCCAGGAATGAGGAAAAGGCTTCTAAGATATCTACAATACCATAAACCACACAATATAACGCAATGTTTAAACACCCTGCTCGTGAACGGATGCAACATTTAATTTCTACAAGAGACTTTGTAAAGGGATGCTGTGATAAAAGCTACACATTTTTTTTTTGGAGATAATTCCAGGTGTCAAGGCTTTTCAAAAAGGCAAAGGAATTGATAACTGACAGCAAAAAGTTGACTTTGAACACTTTCGCAACACTTTTTGCTATTCAATCATTTCTAAACTGATAAAAAAAAAAACACCAATAGTACACACAAACGATACAGAGCTTACCAAGAACTTACCTTTTACCAATATCTCCCAAAATAGTACCTTTCTGAAACACAATACTTGACCAGAATACGTTCTAAAAATATAGGTAAGGTAATAATATTGAATTAATGTTAAAATATAACTGCTTTTGGGTAAATCTTAAAATTGCTCTAGTTTTTGAACTTCTGAATACTAGCCTAATAGAAAACACACCAAACAAATTTTAACTGTTGTATGGCAAGTTGACACACCAGCTGACTCAGACATAATGAACTGCCTAACAACAACCAAGATAGTTTTTTGGGGGGATGACAAACGTGTCTATATGATGGCCAACATTCTTCCAAACGCGCCCATTATGTTGAAAAATGCTGGCAATATAGGTAGGCGGCTCGCTGTTGGCTTTGCAGTGTTTGGCTCAGCAACTTCACACACCGCATGAGGCAACCGGGCAGTTTAGAGATGAAGTCTTTTCAATGTCACCATTCAGAAAATTTAACATGACTAATATTATTGTATGAGGGTTGTTTTTGTGCAACATTTGCTCAGGTTGAAATGGTTTGACTGGTTGCGTTAGCTGCTTAGCAAGAAGGTAATTCGCAGTCGACTGCCCCGCGAATTAAAGTCTCCGTCATAAATTACCTTGTCACTGATGTTTTCTGTGCTGTCAGGGTCTCCTCCTCCTCGCCTTCTCAGCTCCGTCATTTTCGGCTATTTCAGTTTAAATAATACATAGATGTCGTCGGAGGTCCGCGTTAGAAATCAGCAAAACTGGGTTGCGGTCGGTCTCGTTAATCCGGTTAATTTCAACGACAGTGATCATCAAAGTGACTCGCGTGGCAGGTGAGGGACAGACAGCCTGCGTGCATTTGTTTATGCCAGCAGATCTGCGCTGCAGTTTTGTTAGTGCAGTCAGTGAGAGCCCAGTCTCTCTCTTTCTTTCCTTTTCCTCTCTCACTCACTGACTCAACATAAAGAGGAAACACTGCTCCACTCTGCGGTAGAGGTCTGCACACACCAGCGCATGAGTGACAGTTCCTTCTCTGCAGGTCGCACATCAGGATGAGGAACTTGACAGGGTTTTTTGAGCACACTATAAAGTCACTTCCATCCACACAGAAATACAGAATTTAGTGCAGTTTGGCCATGGCAGTGTTGTGGAAGGCAGGTGCATTATGCTACACTTTTAGGTACCACTTTATAATGTTCATTAATAACATTTATATTGATAATTAAATTAAATAATTTTGTATGACAGTTATACGTAATTACATTATATTAGTTATTATACATTCATATAGAAATGTTAGGAAACTTTAATGTTTAAAAACTGCTTATCCATTAAGCATGTTTGTTAATAAAATGTTTGTTAATAACATGTTAATTATAGATGTTAAAAAGTGTTACCCATTTTTGTAAACAGACATATGGTTTTGGCATGTCACTTTGTCAACAGATTGCAAGGCAGTCTCTCAATAGCATTCTCAAGATGGCAGTTTAGTAGATTATACCCACATTTCTACTAAAGAAGAAAGAGAAGACTCAGGCATTCATGTTCCACTTGAATGGATCGTTTCTCAAACAAATGACTCTTCAGTGGTGTACTTGGAAACCAGTAACCAAACACCTCAATGGCTTCATCAGAAAGGTGTAATATCAGCCTTTGTTGTAGCTGAGCATTAGAGACACTTTTATTTTATGCTTGAAGAAAATCTGGACAAACATTGTATGCGATTATAAAACAATGAACGATGTCTGTTTTAGTGTAGATTGAAAAAAGGCTGTAGGCCAGGACGTTGGTTAATACATACGTTCAGTAAGATGTTTTCCTTGTGTATGTATATATATATATATTCATTTTTATTTTTTTTTGCAATAACTTGCACTACTGTATGCGCTTACTTAACTTACTAGTCTTTTTAAAGGAGTCATTGATTACATTTAGTAAACATACCATGCATTTAACTGGTAAAATGCAATTTTGTCAATTCAATTCAATGGTGAATCTTAACAATCTGATACATAATCCAAATGCAAGAGCAAGTACCTGACATTTCAAATGTCATACATGTGCACTACATTGTAACTAAAGATGAAAATAACTAATTGGAGCAGAAAATACTGGTTGTGGTAAACAGCAAATTGTTTATTGAAATTAAATTAAAAAGTATGAGTACCATATCTATTGTGTCATAATAACAGATACAGGGTTACGCTATGGGGGAGGGGTCATGTTATTGTTTTCCAACACAAATATACAATGAACATTCAGCTACCACAGTTTTGCACACTATATACTGTAGTTATGCAGTCTATCACAAGACCATGAAAAAGGGACAATCTGTGTGTATTTAATCAGTCCTGGGATCAGTCCTTAACATCCATACACAGTATAAAAGTCAACCCAGATTTCTGTCTAAACTGTACACAAAACCTTCAGGGCTTCAGGATCAACTCATTAGATAATGCCATAAAAATGAGCCAAAAGAGAAAACAAATAAAACATAATGCCAGAAAATGTACAATACAATGACAGCTGTGTTAGACATGCAACAAGTAAGCAAACTTGCTGAGAAATTACAAAAAAAAATAAAAATAAAAAAATCAATCATACAAAAAGAAAACATTATAATTGCATAAATACTTTGTACAGTTCATCTTACTGTAAAGAAATGCATCCTCCTTTAAAACAATGGCCCACAAAATAATGCATCTGATAAAACAATGATTACTTTGTATTTCTTTACCTTCTACATGTCAAGGTGCACAAATAATTTCAGATTGATATAGCCATTTGATCTTTAAGCTGCTTGTTGACAGCAAAATCCCAACACCTTGATGTTACGATTGCACACTGAATTACAGTACATTAATTAACAATAATTAAGCTATAATGAGTGCATATTAGGCTGTATCACAAATCACTAAAATCATACAATGAATAAAAACAACTGCATGTGTAACACATTTTTCATCTTATAAAAAGGATGCAAATGTAAGATTTTAAAGACAGAAAGAGAAAAGAACTCTCTCTATTAATGAAAAGCAGCACTTTTAATAGGGTATTGCCCACAGTATCACTGACAAATGAATAGATGAAAACAACAAACTTTCTCTTCCATAGTCTAGAGTAAAGTATAAAGATTCTAGGCTTCCAGTCTTTCATTATACATTAAAAGTGTTACATCCCTTTTTTATTACACACAATAACTTTCAAGTTACACTCTTTCCTAAAATGCACGTGGAGTGAAAACATCAGTAACTATTGCTTTCATGATCTACAGACAAACATATAAACTGGTGCAACATTGCAAATGATTCAAACTTAACATTACTTTGTGAGATTTTTAAGTACAAAAAAGAATGAAATGGCTGTTTTTAATAAAAAAACAAAACAATACATTTTTAAGAGCTAGGTTAATGTAAGAGAGTAACAAATAATGTTGAAGTCCCACACGACTCAAAATTTAGAGAACAATTTACTATCAAGTCAGTAGAAGCACAGAGAGCTGACTTACATAAACATGTTTTATATTATAGTCTTTCAATGGTCTACATACACTTCTGTCTTCAAAATGCGTCATAATAATGTTGGTGAAATTATTTAAAGGCTTCCATCTAAATCCTGTCTTTAAAAAATGATTTAGAACGATAAAAAACAGCTGTTTACACTAAATTCAAAATGTACATACTACTGTTGCCCTATACTACTGTAAAAATATATGATAATAGTTACAGATCAAGGCAGTTTGGCGACAAAATTTTACATTAAAACCAAGTCCCGGAGTTGTCAGCTGTTCTATGGCAACAAGCTGATACTGTGAGCAACACTTCCTTAAAACAAATAATAATAAAACAGAATATTTAAACAAAATAATTAATCATATTTGCATATTAGAACCCACAAACATTTATTATCAACATTCATAGTCCCCAATATTATTCACGCTGGGATGCTGTGACTTGTGACATCGACTACACACACACACACACACCTTTTTGTTTTTAAAGCCAGGAGTGATTTTTAACATAATACTATATTACAAGCAATGTGTTGTTTTGATTTGTGTTCTTTTATCTCTTAATAATGACTTATTGTTTGTATCTAGATAAAAAGGCCATTGCAAGTATATACAATATAAACAAATATCATCTAATTTTATGAGAAAGTGTGTTATATGCATTGCTTTTTCTAAAATCTAAACGTTCCAACTTTGTGGATGACGCTATTGCGGAGATGACTTGAGCATACTGCAAACGAAACTGCATAAATGGAAAAAGTAAACCCACAATCGTCTTTCTCTAATGGTCACACTTCTGTAATATTTGAAATTATGAGGATTAGTGATCCCATTGTGGTCCAAGCCAATGCTATACAAATGGGTTTTTGCACGAGGAGCAGTGAATTGTGTTTTTTAGAGCTGGTTGGAGTGTGATGTGGGAGAGAAAGATCTAATTTCTCGGGCTATCTTCCGAGCCCCGCTCATGCTGCAGGTTGTAGTAACAGTTCTGACACACACGCACAGGAGAGGAGATTTTCAGCCGCTTGATCTCTGATTGGAAGCGACTGCACCTGAGGGAACAGCAACAGATTCATTTTGTAAAATAAAAATATTATATATATATATATATATATATATATATATATATATATATATATATATATATATATATATATATATATATATATATATATAATTATTTTTTTTTATTACTGAATTAATATAAAAGTAATTAAATGTATTTATACTCCATGTATCAGGATTTTGACTCTTTGACAAATCATTTTCCATGACCTTTCCAAAAAAAGATTTTTATAACCAATATTTGGAAAGAGATTTTCCAGTCCTGGAAATCCTAGTTTTTTAAATACCATGACAATTCCAGTTTTCACAACTGTGGGAACCCTGATGTATTGTAAATGTTACTGCATATAATCTATGTCTTACTTCTGGCAGAAGACTTGTCCACAGTTTCTGCAGTGGTGGCGTCTTTCAGTGAGGGAGAAGCGTACAGTGCATCCAGAGCAGCTGTCCACCTGCTCATCCTTCACCCAGTGATCTGCAGTAGAGCGTCCTGGCTGATCACTGACAGACCAGCTGAACACTCGGCCACGGCCATCACCAATCAGGATCTTACTGTGATCTCTGAGTAAAGAACAACAGCTTATTATGGAGGCAACCATCATATTTAGAGACAATTAATTTGATTTCCCCCGATAAACACGGTTATCTTACTAATAAATCACACTTAGTCTCTCAGTTCTCTTGTCTCCTTCATCTCAGTCTCAATAAACCACACACACAAACAGAGTGAGAGAGAGAGTGCACTAACTTTGAAATGGCAAGTGCAGTGATTTCCGCAGGATGCGCATTGTCCTTGCGGTCAAACGCTGTGTGCATGGTGAGTTTGCTCCGGAACACCAGCTGTCTCTCCCATCTGTAGCCTGTACAGGAGACAAAGCAAACGGCAACATACATGCCAGTTGCTCACATAAAAACTATATAAGAATCCTCCATCACAAGAGAACAGCACTTGAATGAAAATGAGGTAATCACAGCCAGCGTGGCTGTCTGTACTACAGAATGATTGTGAGTTTTATATTTCTTTGATACAACAATTTCATAAGCAAGAAGTTAATATTGAGTAACTTACATTAGAAACAATATGGACAAGCGTTTTGTCTATTTTCGCTCCACTAACAGTTCCAGACAACAAGTAAAACAGTTACTTAAAAAAAAAAAGTCGAAGCATGATCAACGTTATGTGTTGCGAAGCAATGCACACGCACAAATGATGAATAACTTAAAAAAATATCCCGGTTTCTATACAAGTTTAGCTCAATCGACTGCATATGTGGCATTATTTTGATTACCATGAAAAATGTATTTTGACTTGTCCCTCTTTTTCTTTAAAAAAGCAAAAATTGAGGTTACAGTGAGTCACAGTCTCCTGCCAGCTATGCTGGGGTGGGCTGGGGGATATCATAGGTGGGCATTTGGGATGACTACTAATTTAATGTCTTAAATTGGTTTAACATGGCATAATTTTTAAGACCAATACACTTTCAGAGTAATTCGAATTACAGCCTTACAGCAAATTACAAAGACAAATCAGAGTATCCATGTAGGCAAGGATGGAGTGGAGAGAAATAAAATCAAGGAGGAAAATAAGGATGGATTGAAAGGAAATATATTAGATGGAGAGATCAATAACATATAAGATTAAGAACCTAAAATTTGACAAAGATGGGAACTGCTTAAAGAATTATAGAATATTAAATGATGACAATTCTTTCTGTTTGTTGGAAATGTAATAAGCAAATATAGCCACAAGTGGCAACGCAGGCAATCCGAGCAGGCATGGACCTTTTTCACAGTGCAATATACAGCTCTGGAAAAAAACAAGAGATGACCACACATTTTTCTTAAATAAGCTTCTCTACATGTATAGCAGCCATTCCATTCCAGTGTCTGTTGAATTTCTGCTTGAATGTTTGTGCCAGGAGTTGCATAATGCCCCCCAACAGCAATGTAAAAGACTGGTGGAAAGCATGCCAAAACACATGAAAGCTGTGATTGAAAATCAGAGGTTTTCCACCAAATATTGATTTCTGAAATCTTCCTAAGTTAAAACATTAGTATTGTGTCATTTATAAATTAATATGAACTCGTTTTCTTTGCATTATTCGAGGTCTGAAAACACGGCACCTGTTATTTTGACCAGTTGTCATTTTCTGCAAATAAATGCTTTACATGAAAATATTTTTGTTTACAATTTGGGAGAAATGTTGTCATTAGTTTATAGAATAAAACAAAAATTTTCATTTTACTCAAACACATACCTATAAATAGTAAATCCAGAGATATTAAATGTTTTTTCCCAGAGCTGTATTTTTTTGACAGGGATCTTTCAGTCTTCTCAATGGGTTTTACTGTTGTTTAAAGTTAAAGTTGTTTAAACATTGAAAAAAGCATCTTTCAGAAATAAGTAGACAACAAACTCCCCAAAGCACAAGCTGTGAATATTAGATGAGATCTAAGACCTTTATATGGCTTCATTCAGCATATGCAGTTGAAGAGATTGTAAGTGGTGGTGGTGGCATAGTGGGCTAAAACAAAAACTGGTAATCAGAAGGTCGCTGGTTCGCTCCCCTCAGCCACCACCATTGTGTCCTTCAGGAAGACACTTAACTCCAGGTTGCTCCGGGTGGATTGTCCCTGTAATAAGTGCACTGTAAGTCGCTTTGAATATAAGCATCTGCCAAATGCATAAATGTACTGCATTATGCATTATACTGATATGTTTTGTGTGTGTGTGTGTGTGTGTGTGTGTGTTTATTTACATAAAAGGACTGCTTGCTAACCAATTTGCCCAATTCTTCTTTTGGAAATAATGGCAGCTACTCCAGAGTATATTCCAAAAGTATATAGTTAGGTAAAGACTGTGCATGTTTGGTTTATGTATTGTTTCTTTAAGAACATCAGAAATCAGCATAATAATTAGTAGAACAAAACTAATAAGACAATCCAGCAAAGCAATTATACTGTAAAGAATAAATGTTGTCATATTACTTGAACAACAAGGTTTTAAAGAGGTGCAGTAAACTATGGTTAGCTTCAAAAAGTATATCAAAGATTTTCAGGTTACTGATGATTTTCAAACTTGATAATTATGAATATCCTCTGTAACGGCTAAATCGATTTAAAAATAATGAAGGCATGTTTCACCAGTTTTTCACTAAATGAACAAAAGGAAGAATGAGATCTAATCCCTTTCATTGATGTGCACATTTGCATTTATACTTTATATAAAATGATACATAGTAGCCTCATAAAAAGCATTATTTACCTTCATATACACAACCCGTATGATTCCAGTCCATGCTGCTAATACAGCAAATGCTGAGGAGATGTTTGTGTAGTTATGGCTGAATGTATTGAAAACAGAACATTTATAGAACATTTTATTAATGTCATAAATGCTGCATTATGCTGTGTTGTTGTGAATTTGACAAATAAAATGTTTGAACTGTGATGTTTTTATTTTGAGCATGAGTAACTTATGGTCAAGTGTCATCACATGCAGGCTAACACTTATATACATGATATTATATAAGTGCAAAATGCAGTCATATTAAAGCCAGCAAGTCTCTTGCTGACATGAGGTGTCAGATTACAGGCTTGCACTCAGTACAGAGATCTGCAGGTGTGCTCGTTATAATACTAAAGAGCTAACTAAGCTTTTTGTTTACAGATAACAAATAGTAAACTTGTGAAGATGAATAAACATCTTTGATGATAAATAACGGAGAAATCAGTCGAGTCTATAAGCATTACAAGTAATACTCATATCCATGTAAAAATGTATTCAAGTAAAATCAATCAATTAAACAGTGATGAATATTACTCATCACTTAACAAACGTTTCCTTAACAAATAAACAAGTCAGGAGACCTTTGCAAACCAAAACTTTTGCATGCACTAATGTAGACAGACTGCATGTCAAAACAGGGAATTTTGTAGAAGGATTTCTTGTCCAGTGGCTCTCTCTGGTGGACAAAATTGGTACAATATCTGCATCTGTTCACTTTTGGTGAAATTTAGCATGTCTTCAGACTGTCCAGGTGTTTATCATCAAAATAATCAAATTTGACAGAAAAAAATCCTGTGGATGCTGTGGACAGCTATTATGTTGTGACATTTCAACTGCTTTGAGCACAATTGCAAAAATAGGATTTTCCTAAGTTAAAGTGCCCCCTAGCATAAAAAAACGAGCAAAACTCTGCATGTTTCTTCAGTGTTTTCATGTCCATGTGTAAAAAGTTTTAAGTTTGAAAATTTCACTCACAAGATACAGGCTAATTAGTCATTATAGGTCACACCCCAAAACAAATTTGTTTATATCTTCAGAATGATTTGACATTTCAAAATTCTTTTAACATTTTGTCAGGAGGGTTTGTAGATGATGTATACCAAGTTATGTGCAAATTGAACAAAAGGCCTAAGAAGAGTCGAAAAAGCAGGTTTTTCAAATAAATCGAAGTGGTAGACAACATTTGTTGTGGGAATGTAAATTCATGTGACATTATTTTGAGGCACAGGTGGATTCAGAGAAGCTATAATTTTTTTTTTAGCCTATACGGTTCCAGAGTTATTAGCAAAAACATGAATAAGCTAATTATAGCACCACCGTATTTTCACAAACTCTTATATGCGGCTTTGTGTAAATAGCCTGCTTGGGTATAGTAATTGCCATAACCCTCAGCCATTCCGAATATGAGTTTTAAAGGTGCTGAAATTTGATTGGCCATTGGTAGCTATTTTTGTTAATTTGTAAAATAAATTCTTTAAGAATATGTTAGCATTTGAATCAAAGAAGATGCATATTTAATTTGAACTTTGTTGCTCAAACAGCTGCAAAGTTACAGTTTTTTAGCTGTAGCACTCCCTAGCAGTGGAATTGTACGAAACGTTGCTGACATCTACTAAACTTCCTGTTGACTGTGTGTACCGAGTTTGGTTACATTTGGAGTTTGTGATGAGTAGATATTGATTAATTACTCAAATTGATTAAACTGAAGGAATTGTATCGTTACTATCTTCAGAAAGATCTGACGTATCAAAATTCTTTTGATAACTTTTTGTCAGGAGGGGCTGTAGATGATGTATACAAAATTGTATGGCGATAGGACAAACGGTCTAAGAGTTCAAAAAAGTAGTTTTTTAAAAAAAACTAAAAATGGCAGAAAAAATATAGACAGAAATAAAATTGGAGATAAATTTTGTAGGGCTTGACTCAATGGATCGGAGGAAAGAATTTCGATTTACATTTTCTAAAAATACTATCTATTTTATAATTTGATTCTATCCCTTACGGTTGCAGAGATATGCGCCAAACGTAAAAGTGTTTATTATAGCGCACATAGGGTCAGCTGGGTGTGCAATTGTGTGTCCGTTTAGTGAGGGGGATTTGCGATCATCCAGCCAAGTTTGGTGTCTTCACGACTTATGGTCTCTGACGCCCAGACACTTTAAGGCAGAAATTTTTTTACTTTGTAGGGTAGTAAAAGGTATTGACATTTTTACCAATGAAACTAAACATGTGGAAAGTAATTTAGGGTAATATTCAGGTATATGGATGGATGGATGGACGGAAAGTAATGCCATGGTAGTACCAAAGGTTATTTTCGTGATGTAAGATGCAGGGAGACAGACAGCATCTCTTAGCGACACCAAACTAACAACAGGGGAAACAGAAGCACACTTCCTGCAAAACACTGTATCCAGCTATGGTCACGAACAGTACAATCAGCTAATATTCCAGTAGCAGTATTAACATTTTAAGGTATGGCATTTTACATTTTGATGCCTCTGGCACATGCCATTGGAAGTTGTGGCACATCCGGTGGCATACCCGGTTGTGAGTTCCCCCTTTGTTCTCCACAATTTGGAATGCCTAATTCCCAATGCGCTCTAGGTCTTTGTGGTGGCTTAGTGACTCGCCTCAATCCGGGTGGCGGAGGACAAACCTCAGTTGCCTCCAAGTCTAAGACCGTCAATCCTCACATCTTATCATGTGGCTTGTTGAGCACATTACTACGGAGACATAGCACATGTGGAGGCTTGACCGTTGACTAAATTGGCTCGTATCGTTCACAGCATCTACAATATGCCTTAAAATACAGTGGCATGTGTTCAACAACCAGAAGTGCCACAAATTTCAGTGGCACATGCCTCTAACGACCTGAAATGCCACAAAATTCAGTGGAACGTGCCACTCAAAACTGGAAATGCCACTGGATGTTCTACAAAATCCAGCAGCATATACCACAACTTCTAGTGGCAGTGTAGCACATGCCACACACAAGCAGATATACCACCAGATGTGCCACAACTTCCAGTGGCATGTGGCACCAAACATAATATGCCATACCACTAAATGTTAAGAAATATTGGCAAGGATGATGCATTATTAAAAGGGCCTGCACTCATGCGGGACTCCCGTGAAATCGTGAGACCCAGCGTAACAGAGTGTGGCGCAGGTTTGATTGCTGAGTGCGGGCGGGATGACAAAATATAAATGTCTAAAAATGTCAATAGTTGATCAGATTTATTTTACAGGGTGCTGTTTGTGTCATTCGTCTATTATGCAAGATCAACACAATAAAAATAAATGATTTACAGGCGCAGGGTTGGTGATAATCCATACAAATTCTTCTATGTGCTCCATTCAGTGCAAACATAACTTTCAAACCAACCAAAGGTCAGTCAGATATTTGGCCATGATAGAGTGTTATGAAAACATGTTTTTCTCTCTCTCTCGCTCTCGTTGTGTTTTGGGGGGAAATTTAAACAAACTATGACATCATTTTTTTGCAGGAGCGGGACAGAATCTCGGAAAAATCCATCCTGCGCAGACCTCTACTTTATTATTCAGGTCCAGTATTTCACGAACTCCCGCAGTACAACTTTGGGGAGCTGATGTGGAGAGAAAAGGAAATATTTGATAAGAGGGAGCCTGTGGTACATTAACAGCAGCCACATGGTCACTGACACCACTAGGTATTTTTATGGGCACCAAAACCTATGCATTGCACAAAAATCGCTTTGCGGCCCACCTTTCATGTTTGAAACACACAGCCCGCCACCATATTACTTTTAACTAATGCACAAATTAGAAAAAATTTACTATTTTCTTTAAAACAGTGTTCCCCAAATGTTTGATTGGGTGGGCAAGACTCACATTTGGGTGGGCTCAGCCCACCCCTGCAAAAGCCAACATCTGGCCATGGTGAGGCACTTACAATGGAAGTGAACTGCGCTGAGAAAGAATACGAGGAAACAGAGAAACAATTTCAAGCATTGGGAATCTCCAGCACAAAAGCTCAGCTGAACCAGATAAACTATGTTTGTGGTCAGGTAAACATGGTAAAAAAATATTGGTGCCCTGTTGTTTTGTTTGAGAAACCCAAGAGAAAGGAGATAATAGATTGATGAAGATACTATCAATCTGTGATTGCTACTAAATACAGCATCGTGGAAAGCCTTCCCAGAAGAGTGGAAGCTGTTACAGGAGCAAAGGGGGAATTATTGCCTTCATTTTTTTAATTAATTGTCCATCAAACACATTTGAAGTTCATAACTTTTGAGTACATGGAAATAAAAATACTGGTTTAAATCTACAGTACCTGGTCTGAGTTTGTTGTAGGACCGAGCCTCCATAGTATTGGGCTGAAGGGGTTGTGGCACTGGCCCATATGGGGGTGCTGAGTGGGGTTGGGAATGTGGATGCAAGGGCATTCCTGCTCTAATCTGGCCCTCTGAGAAGTTTACAAAAACAAAGCCGTCCTTCTCGTCAATGCTGAGTGTGTCCGACCAGCGGCGGGAGTCGTCAGAGATGCTCCCCACTGACCAGGAGGCTCCAGTGCGGGGTTTAGGTCTGTGTACGGTGCTGCTGGGATGGCTATTTGAAGAGCGAGGTTTGTGGTCTTGACTGAGGCTGGTTTCCTCTCCCTCAGACTCACTGCTGTCATCATCTGGAGCGTCACGTCCCTCTTTAAGAACAAGACGTGAGATTAGTTAGTCAAGATCAACGTCAATGGCAATTCCATTAGTGGGCTAAAACAGTTTAATATCAAGGTAGTGTCAAGGCTGTAAGTGTTTCCAGAAACATTAGATATTAATAAACAATGTTTAAAATTCCACTTGTAGAAATATACTGTGTAAATACAGTGCATTCAGACCCCTTAATTTTTTTTTTCACATTTTATGTTGCAGCCTTTATTATTTCATGTTCACATCAATCTACACTACATACCCCATAATGACAAAGCAAAAAACAGATTATTGATAACTTTTATTAAAAGAAAAAACTGAAATATCGCACTGACATAGGTACTCAGACCCTTTGCTATGACACTTGAAATTTAGCTCAGGTGCATCCCATTTCTCTGGATCATCTTTGAAATGTTTCTATACAATGATTGAAATCCAACTGTGGCAAATTCCATTGATTGGACATTATTTGGAAATGAACCCACATGTCTATATAAGGTCTTACAGCTGAAAATGCATATCAGAGCAAAACCCAAGCCAGTAAAGGAACTGCCTGCAGAGCTCAGAGACAGTACTGTGTTGGGGCACAGGGAAGTGGGGAAAGCTACAAAATTTTTGCAGTGAAGGTTCCCAAGAACACAGTGGCCTCCATATTTCTTAAATGAAAGAAGTTTGGAACAACCATGGACTCCTACTAGAGCTTGTCACCCAGCCAAACTGAGCAATCAGGAGAGAAGGGCCTTGGTAAGAGAGGTGACTAAGAACCTAACGGTCACTCTAGTTGAGCCCCAGATATCATGTTTGGAAATGGGAAAAACTTGCATAAGGTCAACCATCACTGCAACACTCCACCGATCTGGGCTTTATGGCAGAGAGTCCAGACAGAAGCCTCAGTGCAAGACACAAAAAAGCACTTAAAGGACTCTCAGACTGTGAAAAACAAGATTATCAGGTCTGAAGAAACAAAAATTTAACGGTTTGGCCTGAATTCCAAGCGCCATGTCTGGAGGAAACCAGGCACCGCTCATCACCTGCGCAATACCATCACAATGCTGAAGCATTGTTCATGATGATGTTTTTCAGTGGCAGGAACTGGGGACTGGTCAGGGTTGAGGAAAAGATGAACGCAACAAAATATGGAGATATTCTTAATGAAAACTTGGTCCAGAGCACTCAGAACCTCAGACTGGGACAAAGGTTCACCTTCCAACAGGACAATGACCCCAAGCACACAGCCAAGACAACTCAAGAGTGAGGAGATGAATGGAAGAAAATCCCCAAATCCATATGTGTATAGCTTGTCGCATCATACCCAAAGTTTTGAGGCTGTAATCACTGCCAAAGGTGTTTACACTAAGTACTGAGTTAAGGGTCTGAATACTTATGTCAATGTGATATTTCAGTTTTTTCTTTTTGATACATTTGCAATGTTATCAAATGGGGTTGGAATATATATATATATATATATATATATATATATATATATATATATATATATATATATATATATATATAGGGATGTTTTACCAATCTCTCCACAGCAGTCTGGCACATCGGGGGGCTCAACAGGCTCTGGAGCAGGGGTTTCTGGGACTTGCAGGAACTCGATTCTCCAAAACTAGATAAACAAGACAAAAAGATCAAGTCACTTGTCAACAAACAATAGCTTTTAAGTATTCATCAGAATGATTTAAAAAAAAAAAAAAGGAAATAAAGGCAAAATAACAAGACTTGTTACCCTGACTACACCATCAGAGTGTCCCGTGACGATGACATTCTGTGTGTCCCACTCGTTCATCTCTGAGACACAGCAGCACAGGATTTGTTGGCTCCGCCCTGTGAACGTATTGGTGCTGGCGATGGTGCTTCCATTGATGCTCCACACATGGATGTAGGTGCCAGCACAGGATACAATATCGCCCTATAAACAGACACAAGGATTTTAGAGCCATATCCAAATCATTACAGTTATTACAGTGCTCACAAGGCAGTACTGTATTTATGTTCCCGAAACTCGGCTGATTTGAAATTCTGGTCCAAGTATTAAACTGCAATTAATGTACAAATTCCCTTCAAACTTTGTTTTCAAGATAATTTCAGTCATTTAAAAATCTCCTATTGACTTACAGTACATTGCTAGAATGTTTAGCATTCAAAATGTAACCAAAGCAGATGATAAGTAACCATTGCATACCTTTTTAACATTAATCTTCCACAACCTTGAAGGCACTGGCATTTCCTTCAAATCTATTTTTCATTCTGACACTGAGGCATCATAAAAGTCAAGATTTAAATCAGGAGGATCTTTCTTTTCCAAACAAGTAACAGTCTAACTAATGAAAAGGAAACCGCAACAAATTGAAATTGCAAAAAAACTAAACTAAAACAGTTGAATGTAGTTCGAATTAGGGATGTGCCGAATGACTAATTTCACTGGTGTTTAAAAGACAATTTTGAAGTCGACTAGTCTAAAAAGAAACCAACCTTCAGAAAAGTAAAAAAAAACATTTGTATAATAATAATAATAATAATAATAATAATAATAATAATAATAATAATGCGACCCATTTAAAATACTTAATTTATTCCAAATACAATGCTAAATTCCACTGAAAAGGGGGCATTTATCTGCAATGTGCTCGCATTGCATTATGACCACTGTACATTAAATATAGAACACATTCACTGAATCAACGTTAGTGAATATTTAACAGGCATATTTATTGAAAAATTGAATGAATAGTGCAGGACCAATAGAGTAACCCAGCCTGTTCTAAAGATAGTTTAACCTGTTAAGCAGTCTGCACCTATTTGTAAATAGCCTTCTTAATCAGCAGATTTAAAAAATGGCATACCTAGCCTAAAACAGTCACTTTCTATGCTACTAACTCATAATCATAAATTTTTTGATTAGCAAAATTAACACGTCTACATGGTCCGGTGAAAGACGGGATTTGACTCATGTGAGGCGGCTATCCTGCACTTGAAAAAGCCTGCACAGTGGAAAAATTACATACAAGCAAACACAATTAAAGAAGACTTAAATGTGAAAAAATCCATAGGGACTTTCAAAAATTTATAAAAGAAATTGGCTCCAGATATTCTCTTTTTTAAATAATATTTGTATTATTAATTCTATTTAAAAATGTAACATTAACATGACAGTAATTTAAGTGCAGCCTCTGTTAAAATATTAAGCCAAATGTAAATGTGTAAAAATGTTGATCAGTTTAATGGGGGGAAATATTAAACGACGAGTAATTCCAGTGTCAACTAGCAGCATCAGAATGGTTTAGTCGACTAGTCTCACATTCCTAATTCGAATACAACACTACAACACTAGTTTCTCAGTTCTGCAGCATGTATTATGTGAGGTATGTCTGCTCTCTTAGTAAGTGTTAGTGTGCACTCACAGTAAGCTCGTTGATGCAGAGTGCTGAGACAGGAGCTCGGTGGCCCCTCAGCTGGGTGACGAAAGACAACTTATTCAGGTCCCAAATGATACATGTACGGTCTCGAGAGCCACTCACGATAATGTGGTAAGCTGATGATGCTGTGAGGCATGTAACTGCATCTGTGTGGCCAAGAAGAGCCTGGAAATATAACAAGTACTTTCATTAACTACATTAATTGATAGAAGACCAACCATGAAATGTTGTTATGAGGGGCATACAGGTTTAACAAAGCAGTTTAAAGGATATCCTACACTAATTTTTGGTTATTAAAGGGATAGTTCAACCAAAAATGAAAATTCTCTCATCATCTAACTCACCCTCACGATGTACCAGGTATGCATTACTTACTTTCTTCACAAGATCACATTTGAAGAAAAATATCCCGGCTCAGTAGGTCCTTAAAATGGGTCCTTTAAGTAGGTCCATAAAGTGGATGGTGATCCGAATTTTGAAGCTCAAAAAGTACAGACAGTCAGCATAAACGTCATCAATACGACTCCAATGGTTAAATTAATGTCTTCTAAAGCAACACTATTTTTTGGTGTGAAAAAGATCAATATTGATGTACCTTTGAGCAATAAACCATCGCTTCCGGTTAGCAGTGGTATGCACGTGTGACGTAATCACGTTGGCATGTGAGACGGCGAAGGAAGAGCAGCGCTGTTTAAAAGTGAGTAGGAGGAATGCTGTGCAGAAGCTTTGTTGGTTTTGGTTTAGAACTGTATTTGTTACTGTTTGTTTACTCACAATGGTGCGTTTGTGTGCTTATCCTGGATGTCTCAACAGAGAAAAAAACATGACTACGTCTGTAACATGCAAACGCAAATTCGTAACATGAGAGACTGTGTGAACTCTGCGCTCTCGTGAATGCGTATACTGCTGCAGACCGGTAGCAATGTTTTATAGTTAATATTGGTACTTAGACTTAAATATTGCTCTTTTTGCACCAAAAGTGACCGTATCACTTTAGAAGACATTAATTTAACCTCTGGAGTCATATCGATGACGTTTATGCTGACTGCCTTTGATTTTTAGAGCGTTAAATGTCTGATCACCATTCACTCGCATTTTAAGGACCTTCTGAGCTGGGATATCTTTCTATTTTTCTTCAAATGTGTTCTGCTGAAGAAAGTAAGTCATACACATCTGGGATAGCATGAGGTGAGAAAATAATGAGAATTTTCATTTTTGGGTAAACTATCCCTTTAATACCAATGAATATATGTAAAGGAAACAAACAAGCTAGCAAGTAGAAGTTCTATAAATACAAAATAAAGTATATTTATTGTGTGAAATAATGGTTACCTGTTTGAGTGTGAGGGTCTTGGCTTTCTCTTTGGATGTCCCGGTCTCCCACACACAGATGGCTGTGCTGAACCCTCCAGTAATGACCAGCTTGGGGTTTGGGCAGATAGCACACAGGATCTGCCCCCACTCAGACAAACACTCATATACTACGACTGCCTGTGAGTGAAAAATGTGACTGTAGTAAGACAATTGAGCCAACAACATAGGCATAAAACGTAAAACTGTTGTGTGCTAAGGAGAAAAAAAGAAAAAAAAAACCCGGTCAACAACTATCTAGTGGGCACTACTGCACCAGGGTTTGCACACATTTGGACAAATTAATTAAAATGACTTTTCAAATCTGATTATTGGACAAGGATATTTTATATAAAATTATTCAATAATGTATCAGTCAGATAAATTTTTGAACCAGTTCAACTGCTTCACTGAACAGAAATTACTAAAAAGAATGACACGTTCACACACAGGACATCACTATGGCTTTAAGTCTACACAAGAATATTTAGCTTAGAACAAAAATATCTAGGCATCTAGAAGACTTATATTTACCATAGAAATTTACTTTTTGTTTATATATTTAGTTTTTTTTTTTCATTTTTTACATTTGCTAAATAGGATAGAGAGAGAGAGGGGGGGGGGGTCAGGACATTAAAGGACCTTAAGTTGGGACTCGATCTTGTGTTTTACGGGATTCTACCGCAAACAATATCAGAGCACTACCCACAAGGCTACAGCTCTAACAAATTTCCATCAAATTTAAGATTTTATTAAAAACACAATTATAAAATTCCCTGATATTTCCAGGTTTTCCATGACTCTTCCAAGAGCATTTAACCAGTCACTTAAAAAAAAAAAAAAAAAAAAAAAATTCTTGTTGCACTTAAATCAGTTTTGTATACTATTCTGATGATAGTGGTAGTATGGCACTTTTCGTACCACTGTCTCCTTAAGATGATTCGCTTATGTTTTTCCTCTTTTGTAAGTCGCTTTGGATAAAATCATCTGCGAAATGAATAAATGTAAATGTAAATGTTGTAGAATGTTTCCACTGCTGACAGACACATGCAACACTGCATTTACTGTATATAGAAATCCTTTTAATAAAGTAGAAAGTGAAAAAGACATTTCAAACCCCTCTATAACTACTACTCTAGAAAATATCACAATTACTATCAAATGTAACTCAAACACATTTTGGAAATGTTATGAATATGCAAAGTCTTGCAGATGCTCTCTTCCCATGTGCATTTTTGACAACAGTACACAACAGATGCTTAAGTCTATGCAGAAAATAAATAGAAGAACTTGACTGTTGCTAATGACCTTGTCAGACTCATAGTTGGCAAGTCTGCAGCTGAGATCAGCGTAGCCCCAGGCGAAGGTCTTATTCCAGGCAGGAGGAACCAACACCTTGTTCTGCTCGACAGCCAGAATGCCCTTGTCAGTGCACACTATCTGTCCCAAAGGCTCCTTTAGCTCTGTAAAACAGGAAATGACACACACACGCAGAGCTTATTTAAATGCTCTTCACTGTATGGTTAGAGCAGTTAAGAATATTCCACATCCTAGATGCTAAAAACAAATTCTGCCTGATAAGAACAAAACAAGTTTATCAAATTAAAAGTGATAAAAATTTTAAAAAAAAATGTATCACTATTATATAATCCTTAAAGATATTTGTTCTGTGATAATACAAAAATGATGCAAACGTGACAAAAAATTAAAAGCAATGACCACATGATAGCTGACAAAAGACAGAACACGATAAGATTTAAAACCGCACATACATGAAGTATTTGGATCTAAACTTGTTGTGCTTTGATTCAGTTTTATGGTCATCACAGAGCATGTATTGTCAGTCTTCGGCCACAATAAACCTCTGTTACCTCCCATGTTACCTTTAACAGGGGTCAGAGAGGGCCGCAAGTTGTCCAGGTGATGGAAGAAGATCTTGTCTAAGGTGGAGTTCAGAGTAACTGGCACACCAGGGACCTCTCCGTTGGACTTACTGCGCACCCGCTTTGGAGGATGGGGCTTCTTGAACAGCTATAATGATAATAAAATCAGTTACACTGGACAGTGGACAAAACAGACACTAGTGCTAATGAAGGCACATAAAGGATACAGTATATTTAATCATCTTTATGAAAGTACAGTAGAGAACCTGTTTTGGGATCTGGCCAAAGTTGTTGATGAATCCAATGGTAGCGGTTTCTTTAAGTGGATCATTAATGTTGTAGATGTCCACCTGGCCCTCATAGAAGAGATGGTGGAAGACATTTACAGCCTCCACTGCTGGAGGACCCTGTTGCTTATAACCAAATATCAGGTCAATCCATTCATGCAAATGGGCGCTGACATAGTCACACTCCAAAGCCTGCAAGCACACAAGCATCCACACAGTTATGCGTTTTCTGAATTAACTTCTTTTATACTTTCAAGAAGCAGACAGTCATTTTTTGTTTGTTGCGTTGACACCTAGCGGCAAATATTCAGCATCACCCAAGAGTAAAATTTCTGTTACTGATGTCATTGTAGAAATGCACTATTTGAAATCAGCCATAACTAATTCCATTAAAGTGTCCAATTAAAGAGGATTTTTAAAGATGCCAGAAAACATCATGATCTTGACATGGTGGTGCTTATGAATGTAGGACCAGCAAAATGTAGATATAGCAGCATTTTCTGTAAAACTGATATGACAAGAGTCTTTATCTTATGTGAGTGCACAGAATTTTAAACACTTTACAAAAGTATTATTTATTTCTTCCTATATAAAAGTTTAGCAATTAGCAATACAAAAAAAAAAACCCAATGGGTGCACCTCTAATGTGAAAATAAGAGAAAGTTTCAAATAATGTCTTAAACATTGATGAGTCAAAACGGTATCAAGCACGGATACACAGAATTTCTTCCTCCAGGCTGTTGGTTTCATGAGGGTTGTTGTATTTTGATGCAAATACTTGCCTCTCTGTGAACCCTGATAAACTCTCTTGGGTCTCCTTTCGCCCATGGAGGCAGAATCACGTCTCCAAGCTTGGTGCCGTTTTGTTTACTCCCTTTAAGAAAGATCAATTAAATTTAACATCAAAATAATAAATATATAAAGCAAAAAAGAGATGCTGTATACAGGGTAAAGATGCAATAATGCAATATATGCAATTATACAATATATGTTTTGCAATACAGTAATAAGACACTGTATTATAGCAAGGGTGATTTCAATGTTCTTGACAGGTTTTGTGAGATTCACCCAGATGTGGCTAGTTTTCTCACCAAGGTCAAAGTTGTTGGAATTGAGCAGGAACTCAGGAAGGTAGAAGAACTCTGGGATGAGCTCTTTTACATCAGCCATGTTGTGCTTGGAAGCAGAGAGCCATGCCTCTCGGACACTGTGGAACATTCGGTCGGCCAGATCAAAATGACCTCCCTGATGGTACAGAGGTGAAACTCACATACAACTCATGGCTTCTCATTGAAACAAACATTGAATTAACAATAACTGCCTTTCAATAATATAATTCTGTCAAAAACTAAGGAATATCCAACTTCATGCTTGTTTAGCCTTGTAGAAACAGTACTGTAACTGGTGGGAAAAATAAATGTCAAATATAAATATTTGTGATTGAGTGGAAGATGTTCTGCTTCTTGTGCTAGTCTGTTTCTCTTTCTGTGTAGATTCCGAGTTTGATTTCAATGCTCTGCGGAGGCTTTATATAGAGCATTTATCAAGACAATAAGCCAGAGAGGCCGTGTGACATGATTTTACTAAAGCTAAGAGGTGTTCTTAGGCATGACACAAAGCGGGCTTGAGTAGCTTATTGCTTTTCTAAAATGGTGGCAACAGCACCAAATTAAAATACACCAATATTGAGATACATTTAATATTCATAATTATAAGAATAAAATATATTTCAACGTAGTTCATTATCCTTAGGGGCGACACAGTTGCCAAACCACGTAGTAACCTGGCAAATAGATTTATAACGTGCCCTCACAAGTGTGTTAAAGGAACGTTCCGGTTTCAATACAAGTTAACCTCAGTCGACAGGATTTCTGGCATGATGTTGATTACCACAAAAACTAATTTCGACTCTTCCCTCCTTTTCTTTAAAAAAAAAAAGAGATTACAGTGAGACACTTACAATGGAAGTGAATGGGGACAATTTTTGGAGGGTTTAAAAAGGCAGAAATGTGAAGCTTATAAATTTTATAAAAGCACTTAAATTATTTTGATAAAACTGGTGTATTATTTGAGATGTAAAGTTTTTTTTTAAATAGTCATTTTTACAGTTGTTTTAAGGTTTTACATCGGTGATGTAATACATATATTACATTTTCATGGCAACAATGTTGTAAACTTGGCTCTAACTTTACACAGAAAAATTTAGTAAGCGATGTTATCACACTAAAATCATGTTAACACAGATATTTTTTATGTCTTGTGGCTATAATTTTGAAAAAGTTAGTATTTTTAATTTAAAAAAAATTGTCCCCATTCACTTCCATTGTAAGTGCCTCACTGTAAGCAACAATTTAGCTTTTTTGTTTTTTAAAGAAAAGGAGTCAAAACAAAATGACATTTTAAGTAATCAATATTATGCCACAAATGCTGTTGATTGAGCTTAACTTGTGTGTCTCATTCAATCAGAATATTTAGAGTCATCCGTTTTATAATAATGGGAGTAAAAGGGGGACAAATAAGGAAGGTTGGAAAAATAGAATGACAAGACTATCATAACACGATTGAGGCTTTCCTTCTCCCACCTAAGACATCGCTGATGTCCCTAAAATCCCATAACCCTACAGTATCTCAGTTGAAGGACACACAATTGTAGCTTCCAGCTGTGTTGCAATACTTAGTGTCACCCGAGATGACCAGCTTTCTTGTCAAACTGCCATGTCCTACTTTACAATGCCCCACAACACAAGGAAAACACAGCCCTTTCCTGACCACAACTCTACTTGACTGTTTGTCTCTCATGTTTTGCCTCTACACGCCTTTCGGATGAGACATTAAACCGAGGTCCTGACTCTCTGTGGTCATTAAACATCCATGGCCACTTCTCTTAAAAGAGTAGGGGTGTAACCCTGGCATCCTGGCCAAATTCCCCCCATTGGCCCTTATCCATCATGGCCTCCTAATAATCCCCCTCCATTAATTGGCTGTTTCACTCTCCTCTCCACCAATGGCTAGTGTGTGGTGAGCATACTGGCGCACTATGGCTGCCATTGAATCATCCAGGTGGATGCTGCACACTGGTGGTGGTTGAGGAGAACCCCTTGTTCACTATGTGAAGCACTTTGAGTGCAGTGTCAAAAAATCTCTATTTACACTAAGTATAACATTCATACACAGATTTCTACACTAGTTTTCACTCTGTATGAGTTTCCAAGTCCTAAAATTTGTCCATCTTTGTCCCTCCATTGGCTGGAAGAACTTCCAATAACTGGCAGAAATTCATTGTTTCCACACCTGCACTAAAACTTTTCTGGGCTGCATTTCCCAAAGCATCGTAACCCAAAGTTGAAAGTAGAAACCATTGGCGCCAATGGTCTCTACAATCAACTTAAGATTGCGTTGCTTTTGGGAAATGCAGCCCTGAGCTGGTTGTCTTGAACCATCTTAAGTGATGTTCTCTGGCAAAATCCTGGTTAGCTATTAGTTTAGAAGAAATAAGATCCAAAGTCCAACATATTTGCAAATAGTATAGGTTGAATTTTGTGCTTTGTTTTAAGTAACTTAACCAAGACAGAGAGAAAACAAGTAGGACATCAAACATAGCTAACCTGAAGCCTGAGGAAGATCTGTGTGAAGGGCTCCATTCTGACAAGATAAGAGGCCACAATCATTGCAGAGGAGTAATGAGTGCCATAATGATATGCTGGAGTCTCCCCTAGGAAGAAATTAATACATGTTTTAAATGTTTCTGCATAACAAGTAGAGCTAAAACATCATCCACATTGGCCTTTGACTCACCATTAGGATCCTCCCAGTCTTTGAATCTTTTCTTGTACTGGATCAACCTGTCATCTGTCTGAGCTCCCATAGGTTTGGATAAGTTTCGGAATGTCTTTGGATTGCTGAGGTCCAGTTCCTTTGGAATAACTCAACATCATTAACTTTCTATGGAAGATTAAATCTCACAGATCTTTCCAAGGATGAGAATGACACAAAACTAGCACCAATCCTCCTTCAGCGTGTATAACAAATTTTCATGCTGCAGTAATTATTGTTTGGAAGAGACAAAGACACGTCTGTACCTCAGAGTCAAAGTCTGCCAGGATCCATGGAAAGACTGGATATTGCATCAGGTCATTATATGACCTGCCGGCTAATGTGTTGAGATGCATCAGATACTGGAAGTTACTGATTTCTCCTCTCTGTAAATAAGTAGTTCTTATGAGCAACCAATCAAAAACAAACAATCAATAAAGTTATTTAGTGAGAAGACAGCATACCTCCCATCTTTGGGTCACCGACTTCTCACCGACAAGCGTACTGAGAAGGCCAGACCTATAAACAAAGAAACAGGGACAATTAAATTTAATTGGATCCCGAAATACAGTACTTCGTGATCCTGTAAATATTAGGACTTGTTATATTTGAGGAACATACCCCTGTTCTACACTGGTGTTGGGACGTTGTCCAGAAACTGACTCTGAGCTGTCGGCTAGTGAGGGAACGACTGCCAGGAATCTAGAGAACAAGATTTAGCTTTTAATTGCCTTGAACGGAAACTCTGGAATGTTTGGAAGTGTGTTATGCTAAGAGACATCTGTGTTCACTCTACCTCTGATAGACTTTGTTCCGGACTCCTTTTTGGAAAGCCAACAGGTAATTTCTTCCATCTCCAGAAAACACTTCTACTGCCATTGGCTATGAGGAAGACATTACAGGATCGTTTTCATCAGTCTTACATAAAAGTGGAATTGTGTTGTCAGCTGTGCCGATTATTATTTTATTTCACACCTGAAGCAGGTAGCGACGTTTGTGCACCTCTCTGATGTCTTCATAGGCAAAGATGCTGCAGGTTCTTTTCAGCTGACTTTTACTCTGTCGGGCCCCTCGAGGTATGATAGGCTCATGCATACTGCGAATGTCACAGAAACAAGCAGCCTAAAGTCCCAGTATAATCACTAAAGAAACAATAAATTCTGAAATTCTTTAAAAATAAAATAAATTAATGGTCACCAAAATGCAACAAAATGCTGTCATTTAGTTTTTGTTCGTTTTTTTTTTCTTTTTTTTTTTTACAATAAGGTAAAACAAAAACAGAATTCAGGGGCCGGTTGCATAAACATAGTCACTATCTTAAGGCTGTGTCTAAGAAATAGTCTGACTAACTAAAGTCACTGAAGAAAGACCATTGCATAAAAAAAGCTGACATTTGTCTTTTGAAAGACAGTCTAATTTGCATTGCATTGTGGGAAAAGACACTAAACAGCTTTAAAAAAATGGCCGACAGTGGATGCTCAATACAGTTTTCATTTGCATATTAGAGGACTACAGTACTTAAAAATGTATTCTAATGAACAAATTTGGTGATGTTAACCCAAATAATAAAAAACACAACATTTTGTTACCATCTTTGAAGTCTTCTACAGAGTTTCAAATCAAGCCCCTTTCAGCCCTCAACTGAAGATCCCACAAGCTCAGCTGACAGTTATTTTCCATGGCAACATGGAATGTAAACAAAAGTTAGCCAAGGTGTCTGCTGTCTTACATTCTGGCCTTAAAATAGACTGATCTAAGTTTTTATGCAACTGACTGAAAAAATTAAGACCAACATTTTAGACGACTAACTAGTAAGACCAGTCTAAAACAGTTTTATGCAACCGGCCCCTGGTCTAATAGGAATGAGTATTGCACTTCGCTAGTGGATAAATTGTGTCTTTTAATTTACTTCAGACTTCTTTTCTCTTTTACATAGTTTAAAGTCTTACTTCGCAGGTAGTGTCTCAATGTCTCTAATCTCTCTGGTAACAGTCATAGTAAAGCCGTCGATCACGTAGAAATGTTCTTTCCCAAATAAGAGCAGCCCTTCTCTGGTGTCCAGACCCTGAACTCGAGCACAGCGGTACATGTGCTGGATCTATCATAAAACACATGGGAAACATATCGCAGACTGTTCATATAAATCGGTCCAAATTCTCTGCACCATAAATTAAACAACATAATCACCCAACCAGACTGATATTACGAAATACATTCTTCATAATAATGGGGGATGTTCTGATCAGAACATTACTGATCCCTCTTAGAAGTATATTATTTAGAAAAGTGTTGAAGTGTGAAAAGGACATTGACAAAGAAGAGTTGGAGCTTTGTAGGGCTACAGACCTTCTCTCCCTCTTCCAGCAGACGGAGAAGTGTGGTGTTATCAGTTTTCTGCTCCTCGTCCATGGCTCCTGACTCTAGCAACTCCTGTAGCTGGTCTTGACTGTCCTCATCAGCCCCATCTGCTGTGGAGCGGGACCGCTTTAACGGAGCCTTCACCAGACCTAAAATATCACCCAGACAAGAACAATCCAAATAATAACTGCAAGTACAGTGAGTCAGCATTCAACTCTCATGTCATCACTAAATGCTTCAATTTTTAATCGATAGACACACATCCTTACTAACCTATGCTAAAAACTCTTTAGCAAAATCCCATATAATTTAAAAAAGACGGTAGAATTGGTGGGTGTCAGTCTTTTGAACAATGACAGACATTGCTGTATTGATGATACACTGTATTTGTCTTCTAATCGCAAATAAACCACATTAATGGATTACTGCATATATAACAATGACCTCATAGTTTATTATTCACCAGCTCCTTGCTGGTTTTCAGCAACCACTAAGAATTCAACAGAATTCCACCCATTTTAGGAGTACAGCCAAACTGGAATTACATTTGATTACATAATTTCTGCTGTTTATTCATTGTGTAACTGATAATAGAGATCACAATCATTTTAAAATGACCTTTGACTCTTGCAATGGTGTCCTCTCCATGTTCAGGCTCCTGTTGTGTTGTCTCTCCCTCTGTGTTTTGCTCTATAGAGTGCTGGTACATCCCCGGGTTCCCTGACAGCAGCCGCATGTAATACTCCTTACTGTCATAGCTGATCGCTCGCCGGTAACGCACTGGTTTCTGAAAAAATTCAAATATAAAAATAATATTGCTCAACTTCTGTTTAATTTAAAATTATTAATTAACTTAAGGAAAACATCTCTTTATAATATATCTTTTCGGTTTCAAAAGTCTCAAAAGCCTCAATAAAAGTGTGTAATTTCTGTGCAACTAGTCTAGGAGTGAGCCAACTAGATACAGCAACAATGGCTCAGCCAATTGTGTGAGTTTGGGGCGGGACTACCTGTTTGAAACTTGTTTAAAAAAAAAAAATGTAATTATTTAAAAAAAAAAAATCGGTTTGGTGCCACTAGTGGTGCAGAAATCATACACTTTATCTATAACAAATGACAAAATTAGTTTGTTAACAATGACAGACAACACATGGATTATAAGGGATTTGTAAGCATGGGAGGGAAGGAGCTGCCTGTTGTAAACCTATTTTCTATATATTCAAAAGGAACGATAGCAGAGGAACCAACTCCAACGAGCATTGCAGGACCTGTGCTGTTGCATAAATTCAATCGACCATTTAAGTGTATCTCTGTCATGAGAATAAGAAAAAAAAAAAAGCTACTGTCTGAGACAGTTGTGCATTTAGTAATGCAGTTGTTTAGGAGTACACAGTAAGGCAACCCTTCAGTTAATACCTGGACTGTTATGCCAACCGTTGCCCCCAGCAACGGCACCTGAGAATGACTCTAAAAACTGGAAAAACAAATGATAAGGCCACAAGTGTACAAAGACCGCTTATGTGAAGTCATTAACATCTGGCCGTAGCTAATTCAAGGTCGAGAATGCATAAAAGATCCATTCAGTGCAGATTATGAACTATTAGTGCTGTATACACTTTGGTTTCTGTAATGCTTTGTTTAATGGGGTAAACAATGGTATGGTTAAAGCCAATTATGTTTTTTTCTTCCTATTTTTGGCAGTTGTGCGTTTATGAAATATTCTTTCATTCATAACGGTTCCCAAGCACATTTAGACCAATTAATTTCCATGGCTGTTGCATTCATTCATTACTACTGAATAAGAATTTTTGACATACATTTTGTAGTGAATGTATTTGCAAAAATATGATCAAAACAATGAAATATTTTATAGTTGAGCATAACCTGAAAAATGCATTTTCGCTAAATAAATGTAATATTTCCAACAAGATTTTACTTTATTCCCTTGATTTTACCAAGCCTGACAACCAGAATTTTAAATTCTGTGATATTTCCAGATTTTTCAACCTGAAAATGCCTTTTGAAAGGAGGCTGTGGCTGACTATCTTAATTTAAATTTATTTGTTTTCTGTTCTCCACAAATCTGCATTTCAATCCAATTCATCATTTCAATCTACACTCACCTAAAGGATTATTAGGAACACCATACTAATACTGTGTTTGACCCCCTTTCGCCTTCAGAACTTCCTTAATTCTACGTGGCATTGATTCAACAAGGTGCTGAAAGCATTCTTTAGAAATGTTGGCCCATATTGATAGGATAGCATCTTGCAGTTGATGGAGATTTGTGGGATGCACATCCAGGGCACGAAGCTCCCGTTCCACCACATCCCAAAGATGCTCTATTGGGTTGAGATCTGGTGACTGTGGGGGCCATTTTAGTACAGTGAACTCATTGTCATGTTCAAGAAACCAATTTGAAATGATTCGAGCTTTGTGACATGGTGCATTATCCTGCTGGAAGTAGCCATCAGAGGATGGGTACATGGTGGCCATAAAGGGATGGACATGGTCAGAAACAATGCTCAGGTAGGCCGTGGCATTTAAACGATGCCCAATTGGCACTAAGGGGCCTAAAGTGTGCCAAAAAAACATCCCCCACACCATTACACCACCACCACCAGCCTGCACAGTGGTAACAAGGCATGATGGATCCATGTTCTCATTCTGTTTACGCCAAATTCTGACTCTACCATCTGAATGTCTCAACAGAAATCGAGACTCATCAGACCAGGCAACATTTTTCCAGTCTTCAACTGTCCAATTTTGGTGAGCTCTTGCAAATTGTAGCCTCTTTTTCCTATTTGTAGTGGAGATGAGTGGTACCCGGTGGGGTCTTCTGCTGTTGTAGCCCATTCGCCTCAAGGTTGTGCGTGTTGTGGCTTCACAAATGCTTTGCTGCATACCTCGGTTGTAACGAGTGTTTATTTCAGTCAAAGTTGCTCTTCTATCAGCTTGAATCAGTCGGCCCATTCTCCTCTGACCTCTAGCATCAACAAGGCATTTTCGCCCACAGGACTGCCGCATACTGGATGTTTTTCCCTTTTCACACCATTCTTTGTAAACCCTAGAAATGGTTGTGCGTGAAAATCCCAGTAACTGAGCAGATTGTGAAATACTCAGACCGGCCCGTCTGGCACCAACAACCATGCCACGCTCAAAATTGCTTAAATCACCTCTCTTTTCCATTCTGACATTCAGTTTGGAGTTCAGGAGATTGTCTTGACCAGGACCACACCCCTAAATGCATTGAAGCAACTGCCATGTGATTGGTTGATTAGATAATTGCATTAATGAGAAATTGAACAGGTGTTCCTAATAATCCTTTAGGTGAGTGTAAATACAGACTTTACCTGGGACAAAACTGCACTAAATGTATCTCAAAACTCAAAATTATAAAAAATGAAAGGGGAGGGGGGAAGACACACACTTACTTGAGTGCTTGTGTTAGGCTCGGGATCAGGTACATAAGGATAGTGAATGTAAAACATATCGTTCCGAACCATCTTCTTCCTCATTCTGCAGGGTCCCTCAGTCATGTCCAACTGAAATTTGTCCAGGTGGGAGCCAATAGGAGGCCCCCAGAGGCCTCTCTCCCGAAGCAGCTCATATTCAATACCTGCCCACTCATCCATAACATACTTCAAAGCATTCTGCTGCCTCTGTTAGAAAAAAACAATGTATATTGGATCATACCTTTTTATTTATTTTTTTTTTTTGTACAAGTCGTACAATTACAAGGATTAGAAAATAATTAAAAATATTTTGTAGGAAAAAATTGAACAACAGAGTTTAACCAACTGAGGCTGTGAATTATTATTGTTACAATATCCTTGTGAGATATTGTGAGACATGTGTGGACATTATGTTTCAGCTTTGCTATAGGCTATGTTTAAATTTCTTTTAAAACTAACTGATCTCAGTTCAGGAGACTCTAGGCTGTCATTTAAGGGTTAAACTTTTAGCGTGAGTCATACGAAAAAAAATCATGGTGCCAATCTCATCCAAGTTTGTCTTTCAGAGAAACAGCAAAACTACATATGGTAAGAAACCATCTTAAGTTTTCACATTAAAACCTGTTTTAGTAGTCTCTCTACTTTAATCCGATATGCCATTTTAAAACGATGTCGGTTTATCGTGAAACGGCACACTGCTAAACCAAATGTCCAAGTACATGGACAACAGAAATAAGTTTCCATAAAAATCCTACATTCACTGTGCATTATCATATTGTGAATCAATGGACGTATCCAAAAGCTGGAAAATGTTGCTTTCAAAGGCTGTATATGGAGTTAGGATAAAAATAAGGTGCATTTCAAACTGTTCTGAGACCACTGAAGATAGACAGCACACTGGAAGTTAAGTTATATGCAGCCTAGTGCATTCACTTCTAACATCTATAATTAGTACATAGATTCAGATTTTTTATTTTTTTATTTTTATTTTATTTTAACATGGTTTGCAGTGATTTGATAATGCTGGCCATTACTTTTAATCAGAACTATCTATTATATAATGTCTATAACTAAAAAAATTAATAAAAAAAGAAACATGAATAACCAACACTCATGGACACAAAACTATTTGATAAAAAAAGAAAAGACTTTCTACAGCTTGAAATGACTTAAAACTTCACAACTTCGTCCTGCTGTAATGGATGCATGTGTGGACATCAATTCTTAGGAAAACGATCTGATTTATAATTTTTTGTATTTTATATTTTGCTTGTTTATTAGGTACTACTAGTTACAAATCAAAAAGGGAAATGGAAAATGCACACAGCAGTCACACGGTAGTCTCAGGAGGTTAAAGTATATCCAATTGCCCAATTTGCACTTGCAAGTTACCTCTTGATACTCCTTGTACTGCATTGCTACCAAGTCCCGAACCACAGCGATGTGCGTAAACATCCACTGGAAGGTTTCCTGTGGACAGATAAAACGGAACACTCTAGAACAAATAAGTGTGAACACCAGTTGCCTGTGCAATTCAATTAGATTATATCAGATGTGAAATAATTTTCCCATCTGTGAGAATTTTCTGGTCTGGTTTAGGTACCTGAGCAGAGAGGTTGTTTTTGTTCATTCCGCTTTCCTTCTTGCTGCGACGGGAACCGGTCAATTTTGACAGACCAAAGCCACTGCTGACTCGAGAGAGTTTGGACTGATTCACTGGAGCAACAGTCTCACCTCTACTGATGTATTTCTTTTCATGAACTAAAGGAAGAAAAGAGAAGGTTTGACACAGTAAGAGAAATGATGTGCGCTGTGAAATTTTTAAAGGTGAAGTGCATAATTTTATGCCACTTGCGGCACCAAAGGAAACATAATCTGATTGTTTGATCAGCCAGATTGGGCCAGACATAACAACACTCGGTCAACCAATGGTGTGAGTTTGGAGTGGGACAACCAGCTTGCAACCCAGAAACGGAGTTTTTTTTAAATGTGTTTGAGAGCAGTCAATATTTTTGCAATTCCATTTTATCCCACTAATGGTGCAAACTACACACTTCCCCTTTAACAAGCACATGCAACAAGAAAAAATAAGCACAGAGTTACAAAGATATATAGACAAATATAGTGTGTAAGCAGCAAGTAGCTAAAATGCCAGATATGTGGGAGAATGTGTTGGAAATATGAAGTAATTTGAGTGTGTGTGTGTTTTGATGTTTTCTTCACCTAAGTGATTCTGCCAGCTTTTGGCAGCAGGTTCCTCCAGAGCAGGTCGGGCAGTGCCAATGTCCACGTGCCCTCTGTCATTGACAGGCAGAGACACTTTAAATATGTCCTCCAGCATTTGCCTCTTACTGTGCATGAGCTCCGTCCACACACGATTCACTGCCTTAAGCAGCAACTGACGACCTGACAAACACATCCCAAAGAAGGTTTAAAAAGACTGAATAACAGTCAGAAAACCATTGGCTTTTATGAAGGTTTGTGAAAATTTTGAGGTATTAAATATTTACACTTAAATCCAGCACCACAGATTTATACATTTTTATTTGCAGAAGTGATAGGAGAAAAACTGAACAACAACCTTCGCTAGCATCCTGGCTCTGGACGTTGTCTGACTCATTCTCAGAAGGAACTGCGACATGCCAGGTGGTCATTCTGGCCTCTGCCTCCAGACCAAAGCCCTCCACACTACTGTAACAGAAGATCAGCATAATCAAATGATATTCAAGAGTAATGGCAGAGGAGAATATTATCAGTAAATAACAGCTTAAACTTGGGTCTTTTTCCTCACACAAAGCAATCATATAACATCAAAAGTCTTCCATGAATCGTATGGACTAATTTTTTATGCTTGTATTGTATCATATATTTTATCTTTTTTGTAGTTTATAGTTTTAGTTATAGTTTTATATTTGTCAATAATAATGATTTGGAACAATATGGAGGTGAATAAGTGGTGACAATTTTTTTAATTTTGGGTGAATTATTCCCTTAAGAACCCATCCTGACATCATATGGCAAGTGCAGGTTGGAAAACATCATCTGAAGATCATCATTGAGTTAGTCAAAAAAATTCAGAATTCTAGATGACAAGCGGCAAGGATAATGATCTATAATTTCAGCACATCATCAGACACTTTAAATCAAATCAGTTCAGGCTACTGATCTTCTTGCATCAGTGGAGCGCAGATTCCCAGTTCACCAGCACAGCGCACTAACTCTTTTCACCATCTCTGTGCTGATATCATTTCTCAGTCTCTATGAAGCCAAAGTTCTAAGTATGTCTGAATACAGAGTCATGACAACACAAGCCTTCCCCTCAAGTCTCACAGTGACTCACACACACATAGCAGCAAGGTTATTTAGAGATGTGAACAAACACAAACATGGCTGAGAATGAGAAAATCTATCTATCTATCTATCTATCTATCTATCTATCTATCCATCCATCCATCCATCCATCATCCATGGTATCCATCCATCCATAATATCCATCAATCCATATTATCAATTGATTCATAGTATCTATCTACCATCCCTCCATATTATCCCTCTATCCATTCACCCATCTATCCATCCACAGTATCAATCGATTCATAGTCTCCATAATATCCATCCATCCATTTATCCATAGTATCCATCGATTCATAATATCCAACCACCCATCCATTGTGTCCATCAATTCATCCATCCATTGTATCCATCAATTAATCCATCCATCCATTGTATCCATCAATTCATCCACCCATCTATTGTATCCATCAATTAATCCATCCATCCATCCATAGTATCCATCAATTAATCCATCCATCGATTCATAGTATCCAACCACCCATCCATTGTATCCATCAATTCATCCATCCATCCATCCATTGTATCCATCAATTCATCCACCCATCTATTGTATTCATCAATTAATCCATCCATCCATAGTTTCCATCAATTAATCCATCCATCCATAGTATCCATTGATTCATAGTATTCCTCCATCCATCCACCGTGTCCATCCATCCATCCATCCATGCATGCATCCATCCATCCATCCATCCATCCATCCAAAGTATCCCTCTATCCAGCCATCCATCCATCATAAACCCTTGATTTAATCTAAACGCCTTAAAAAATGACCACCACTTTGTTTATCTCTCACCTTCCTGTGTGCAGGTTGATTAAGCAGTGGGCCAGACAGGCCACAAAATCCTGGTCATGGTTGCCAGGTCCCAGCACAAGGTTTCGGTTTACCGTCAGCACACGCAGTGAATCCAGCAGTGTCACCTGTTGTGGAACCGTCTTGTGTGGTCGGGAGAGCTGGTAGAGGATCGTTCTGTTCAGACAATGGTAGATTGAGTCCAGAGATAAACCCTGAGATCGCCGTTTGGACTGTTGTAGGAAAAATTAGCAATGAGAGAAAACAGAAGTGAGAAAAGGAGATTTGTTGATTAACCAGCACTGCTGTAAGTCACATGGGAATGCAACTTTAAGTCTCTCATGGGAATGTGAGAAAGTGTGTAGTGGATTGTAAAACGATCATAAATGTTTATATTAACAGGATAATTCTAGGATACTCTCTATGTGGTTACCATCACATTATTGTGTTTTTATTGCTCCCACAGATGAGTAAACATAGATGTATTAAATGGCACAAGGTATGTAATGTATAATGGTCAGTAATTTCAACAGATGTTATTATTTTTCACCTCTCAAAGAAAATAGCTTATACACTATTTTTATTGAAACATTCGACATCCAATAAAACCAACTATGAATGAAATGTACTTTGTATGAAAGTATGGAATGTTCATCAATTATGATAAACTAGACCACATATATAGTCCAAAGCAAGACTTTGTATTGCCTTGATTTTCTGTCAATTTCCCCTTATAATTATTAAGAGAAGTTTTAGGATTTTAGCGTGGTTGTTTTTATGGCTGTAGGTGGTGTGAAAGCATAATTGGAGGTTACCTGGGCAACCCCCTGGCATGAGGTCACAGTACTGCTCTTACCTGGGTGATCAGTTGAACTATGAAATCCACCACAAGCTTGGAATCTTTGTTAAACATTCCCTGCCACAGCTTATCCACCACACGCTGGGAGAAGTAGAAGACGTTATTTACCAAGACATGGTAACTTCCTCCAGTTGTTATTGGCAATGATGCCTCCTCACCTGTTGGAGGACATGCCCACATACAGGTAAGATTTCCAATGAAGAACTTGTTTCTCTGAGCGATAATAATAACTTCTGAAAAATTATGTTTAAAATTATGTTTAGGAAGTTTGTGGAGAACAAGTTGTCATCTTATAGCTTTAAGGGAACACCGACATTTTAAGGAGTAGTTTACCAAAAAATGAAAACTATTTCACCTTTTACTCTACCTTAAGTCAGTCACGGAACATCCAGGCATTTTACGCTAATTACATTCTTGCGTGTTTCATGATGGATCGTCATTGATGAGAAGCTTATTTCAATGTACGCGAATGCAAAAGATTTTGTGAGTTAATGACTTCAGTGAATAACGTTAATAATAAAATAAATTATTTCAGTCTATTACACACAAAAAAAAGCTATCGTATAACTTTATAAAACTTGTAATATATTGCATGAGTAGTAAGGGTGGGCAATATACCAGAATACCTGATAAACTGGTAGAAATTTGACAACCGGTATAAATTTTGGTTTATCGTCTGTTTCACGGTTAGGCAAATCACCACAGCATGGCAACAAATGTGCACCTCAATCTATTCATGTTACAAGTATGCAGTACACATTCTGTCAGAGAAATGGAAGAGGAAGGCAGAGCGGCTTCAAGTGAGACTTGAAAAAGACAATTGAAGAAATATGAACAGGGTTTTTCAGGTACTGAATATTTTTCACCGGCTGCCCAAGTGAAATTTCGGGCCACTAAAGCATTCATCTCACATTCTAAATAGGCTTCTTATTTGACACGTGATTCTTTCTGGAGCATGCAAGTGCGTACATGTCCAGCAGGCTTCCCGTTTGTCCCATTTGGAACATCTCAAATGACTAGACAGCCCAACATTCTAACCACCACTGATGAGTAAAACAACATACAATTTGTCATGCGTTTTA
Organism: Moxostoma hubbsi; assembly: GCA_032164185.1. Classification (NCBI taxonomy): domain Eukaryota; kingdom Metazoa; phylum Chordata; class Actinopteri; order Cypriniformes; family Catostomidae; genus Moxostoma; species Moxostoma hubbsi. The sequence goes on from JAVLUX010000008.1 coordinate 29,963,575, forward strand.
TAACAACACGTCACTGTTAATAATAGTCTGTTCGAAGGATGCTAGATATTAGGAAACAAACCGGCCATGTTTGCATTCAGATATTCTCTACAGAGATTACTTTAATCATTAAGAGTCTAATTAATTGCTTATTTCCCTTAATGTTATTTGTTTCCTTATGTATTAGTTCTTTTGTTGCAGTGCTTTGATAAGATTCTTAAGTTTATAACAATTATAATACTAGTCAACAACATCAGATTGAAATGTGACAATGTGAGATTGAGCCCTATAGTAAGGTTGATTTAAAACAAAAAATATATATCTTTTTTTTTACTTTGACTGTTAGTCAAGTTCAAAATAAAGAAAATATTTAGATACGAGGAAGTACCTTTAATTTATAAAGTAATTAATTAATTGACTAGATTATTTAAAAATGCATTAAAATATAGCTATTTATAATATAAACTAATTTTAAAAAATGTTAGAAAAAAAAATACTATATTGTTATATATCCTTTTCGTGATATAAAATTATTCATTTCGTGACATAAGATTTTGGCATATCGCCCACCCCAATGAGTGGTATGGCATAATATTACTGTGCTTTTTGTCAGTTTTGGAGCTTGTGTCCATTTACTTTTATAGTATGGAAAAGAACAGCCATGAAAATCTACACTTAATCTCCTTAAGAATAAGAGGGTAAGTAAATGATGACAGAATATACATTTTTTTATGAACTATTGCTTTAAACCCAAATACAGATGGTTGGGATAATGAACTAACCCAGTACATCTGCAGCGAGGAACTGTTCCATCACACAGTCCAAGATGTAGGACTGAAATTCCTTCTGCTGGGTTCTGGTGGAGCGCTCCGGTGAGGCCTGGTGACAGAACATAATGTTAGTGTTTCAGATATTCTGATGGACACTCCCATAATGATTTCTGTCAAGCAACATGACTTTCAAAATCTCTAGCAGTGAAGTGCTGTGGGAATAACTACATTTACAAAGTAAAAATACAAAACACTTTAAACATGATAAAGTCAGGATGAGGTGGAAAGAATGCTTCATGTAGCATCCCTGGTAACAAATGAAACCTCTTACCTCTAGCAGAAGGTCAATGATGGGGGTCTGCTTACTGGCAGGCATCATGCATAGGTTGTCCATGATAAGGATCTTCATGAAGTCAAAGACATACTTCTTGGCTGGGTGGTTGGTTAGGTATGTTTTAGTGCCTACATTACAGTATTCTGATTGACTGCGGTTCATGCCTGTATCTGTTACAAAAGCCTTGAACTCCTCTGTAGGTGAGCCTGCTTCATCATCCAAGTCAGTCACCTGAGAAAACAAGATATTGCTCAGTTAAACCACTAACTACAAAGTTATTTTTGTCTTAAAAAAGACAAATTGTACAACGATTTAAAGCAGTTACGTGTAAAGCTGCTAATATGGTTTAATATAATGACACAATCAAATCACAACAGCATACCATCTCTGAGTAGGGACGAATATTGAAAGGGAAAACTGTAGCAGCAAGTGTACAAAGGAAGTCTGGACTGTGCCACATGGGTGCCAGGTCTGGAATGTTATGGTAGAGATAACGGAAAAACTGCATGAGCGTGATGGGATATTCTCTTAGCCACGATCCCTCCTCTTCTGACTGCCAGGGCTGTGATTTAGAAAAGATAAAAAATATCCAATGCCATGTCAGCTTCTGCTCTCATCTTATTTTGAGAAGCCTATGGTAATGAGAACAACTTACATTTTATATTCTAAAATAATTCATCTCAATGAAACTATTATTCCCCATTTTTTTCTTGACCCCTATCAGTTACAGCTTAAAAATCTTTTTTTATAAACTACCAATGACAACCACAACAATCATCACTATGACAACAGCTGCTCCTGCAAGACATATTTCTTTGGCAGGTGCGTTGGAGACTCACCAGGTTGAGCATACTGCGCAGCATGGCCAAAAGAAGGAACGCTGCTTCAGTGCACAAGTTGTGAATGGAACCCACAACTGTAGCACTGGAGGCTGGGATGCCAAATATAAATGTCCAGATAGAGTCCAGGTCAAACTGTGGGAAGATAGTGTCACATCAATTTACATGCATTTATTATGGCATTACGAAAATCACTGAATGTGGATGTGGAAGCAGAACATCAATGACAACATGCTGTATTTAATCAACATCAATTAAAAAACAAAAAAAATAATTGCAACATTAACCCTTTACAGATTTTGCTAAAATGACTTCTAATAGAATGTACAGAGACAATGGTCTCAAACGTAGGGAACAGTCACGAGTGTAGATGGTTACAATTTTCCATCTTTTAACACTGGTAACTTGTTAGCAAATTGCAAGTCACCTTAAAAGTATAGTTCAAAAGAAATAAAAAAAATAAAAATAAAAATTCTGCCATCATTTACACTCGCCATGTTGTTCCAAACCTGTATGACTTATTCCTTTCCATGGTCCACAAAAGGTGATATTAGACAGAATGTCAGGGATTGACAGCCGCAGTCACCACTAAATTTCAGTGTATGTAAGAATAAATAAATAAATGCTAAGAATGTTGAGGGTGACCGATGCTTACATTCTGCATACATTTCTTGCTGTGCTCCACAGAAGAAAAAAAAAAAAAAAAAAAAAATCAAAAAACATTTAACACATAGGTTTCATTATTTACCAACATTATTTACATTAGTTAACATGAACTAACAATGAACGATACTTTCACAGAATTTATGGTAGCTAAAATTAATTTTAATTAATAAATACTGTAAAAGTATTGTTCATTGTTAGTTTATAATCTTAATAAATGGAACCTTATTGTAAATTATTATCAAATTTATTAATCTTGTTTAATGTTCATTTCAAAATATAATTTTTTTTTAATTCGTTTTTTAAATCAAAAGTTGTAAAAGTTGAACTAACATGAACTAACAATGAACAATTGTATTTTTATTGACTAACATTAACAAAGATTAATATATTCTGTAAAAATAACTTGTTCATTGTTTGTTCATGATTCCTAATGTAGTAACTAATGTTAACGAATGAAACCTTTGTGTAAAGTGTTATAGAATTTTAATTTCTGGGTGACCTATCCCTTTAATATGCATAAGCATGATGATTGAATTGTGAGATCACACGCAACACAGTGAAAAATGTATTACATTTGTTTAGAAGGGAAAAAAGGTTTGCATACTGACATGTACCTGCAGGCTGTCAGGCAGCTCTGTGATTGGCTGTTGAATGAAGAGGGCCATGAGCAGGAAGTAAATCTCTGGGACATTGGTGTGTTTGGGCAGTAGTGTTTGCAACACAGGGAATCCTGGGAAATGGCAGGCATCTCGGTTGATTTCACGTACCGTTGACCTGCCCCCTGCACTGCGACCAACGTTAAAGCCTGCAAGAGGATAGGAGAAGAGGAAAGAAGACAATAGACAGAAATGAGTTAAGAAAATGAGACAAAAATCAAGAAAACAACCCAGTTTTAAATATATAAATTATATATATAGTAACATACAGTTTTGTTTAAAGTTTTTGCTCATTTCCATTCTTTGTTTATTTTTACACAAACATTAACACCCAATGCAGCCATCAACAACTAATGAAAGGTTGATTTCAACAAATGTACATAAACATTGTATGAAAAAGGTGGAAAAGCACTTAAGCACAGATTTTCTGCTCTTCAATTCATAACAATTCCTCACAAATCAAAAGATCATATCTATGATACATTTTTCAAGACCCATTTTGGTTAAGTGGCACTAGTAAAAAAAAATGTTAGGGTGCTGCTAGGCCTCTTACTCACCCAGAACAGTGCCAATCTTATTAGTGAGCACAGAGTCGGTGTGGTCCAGCCAGCTTCCTCCAGACAGACCTTCTTTAAACCGGCTCAGGATGGATTGGTTACTCATCAACACCACAAAGATCAAGAGAGCCGATGTCACCGTGCTGGAGTGAATGTGCTCTTCCATAAACATCAGCAACCAATCAAAACCCAAGGTGCGTACAAGCTCCTCGCACACCCTGGGGGGCAATGTTAGGGACAAATTCTTCAAGGTGTTGAGACTTTTATGGTGAGTGTTAAATATGAATGTAAAGCATATACTGTAAATAAGTAATAAATGTTGTAAAACAATTCATCAATGCCTTAATTTAGAATCAATTTAATGTTAAACATTTAGACTGAATGAATTAGGCCACATTTACGATGTCTCCAATTCCATCTGTTACCAATACCAGATATTAACCCTAAACCAGTTCGCACAGTTACAATGTTGCAGATGCTCTATAATGCTCTAATATTTGGAACACAATTTAATATGGAGCATCATTTACTGTGCATTAACAGTTTTCTTCTCTTTACAGCTGAAGAGCTGCTTGAGCAGGATGTCCAGCAGTCTGTTCCTTAGAAGAATCAGGTTGGACGACAGGAGGCCTCCAAACTCATCATCAACTCCTAAAAACACACATAAAATCATTGAAAAACATAAAATCATTGAAAAGTGAAATTATACAGTTAACATTTTGGGGTCTTTTTTCACATCTTGTGTGAAAAAATACACCTATTAACTGACAATGTTACATTTCCTATGGGTTGGATTTGTTAACAAGGCGATGCTAAATGTTGTCATCTTGATCCAACAACCTGGTGCTAAATGTATTGATACATGCAAGCTTTGGAAAGATGACTCACCTCTGTCAATCTTCTCCTCATTGGTGTTCTCCATAATGACAAACTTCTCACAGACCGCAAATGTCGGCAATGTTGAAGAGATGAACTGCCCAAATCTTGATTTATATAAAAAAAGATGTCAAATCAACACAAAGCCATCTAGAAAAGCATATACATGAATGTTGCTTTATCACGTACAGTAAAGGTACCGTTTCTTAGTCAAATCAAATAAATCCTCAAGCAAGACCCCAGTCAAGTCACCTCTACTTTTAAATCAGTATGTTGTGGAGTATTGAAATAGTCCTAAATCAGAATATGTCACTTCTGATTCAGTCTTCTCTTTATGTGGTTTGAATAGCATATGCTGTATTTTAAAAAGGTGCACATCTCTGTGTTTACCTGAGCAGGTCATAGGAGTTGGGAAAGCCCTGCAGTAGCAGACTGAGGACGTTGCCGATGGCAGCAATGGTAGGCTGAGACAGAGACTGTTCCCTCAGTGTCAGCAGCAGTTTGGGGATCAGCTGGAACTCCCGCAACAATTTGGCATTTTTAGCAGCCTCACTGAGAACACAAACAAATGGACTCAGCTGTAATTTTTAATTATTTATTAAATCGCAGTTCTTAATCAGAAACTCGGATCAAAATCACACCTCCTCTCGTGTTCTTTCTCCCCCTTCTGTATGTTGTAGTTGATCTCAAATATTTAACATACCATTTCAGTTCTTCAAGTGCTGCTTAATATTGCAGAATAATCACTGTGTGTTTTAGTGTGCTCTAAAACACTTCTATAGAGCTCAATAGTAAAGACAGGCCCATGTGCCATTACATGGCAGAAAGGTTTCAATCAACTGTCCTGAATCAATGGTTCAATCAAGAGTGTTGGGAGTACAGAGGGATTACCTGGATTCAGTAAGAAGTTCAATGAAGTGCTCGAAGAGAGACAAGTGAAGTTCATAAGGAGCATGAAGCCAAACCTGAAAGATCACAAAAAAAAAAAAAAAAATCTAAACTAAAGAATTTAAAGAAAAAGCATTATATATGCTTTTATATCAAAGCAATATAATATAAAAGCAATATAATATAAAAGCATTGTCCCAAGACCCGTGAGGAGGGGGACCGACCAACCCTCTAAGTTATATCCTACTTATTGGGCTCAGAGCAGAACGGCCCACCTACAACAGCTCTACTATCAAGACTCCCCATGTCAGCTTCACACCTCAAAATCACACAGTAGATCCTGAAAGGCTGTGGTGTTTGGGATGATGGAGGTCTCATGGCCACTATCCACGGTACCAACCAGGGAGAAGGTCAAGTGCAGGATATGGCTGTTCAACAGAGGACGTTTCTTCTTCAGTAACATGGCCAACAGCTGTAACAGAAGATGATCAGTTAAAGTTCTGAAACTGATTTTGGACAAATAGAATAATATAGAAAATAGACTGACACTAAATTTATACAAGAAAGCACTTCTGGTTATAAGAAAGAATTATCTGCTATATTTTCATCTTAATTTCAGGATTTAGTGATCAGAAGATTAATTTCAAATACAACCAAACACTTTTAAAGCACCAGGAAATATTACAGTATATCTACAGACCTACTAAAAGCAGTAGGGGAGTAAATAAGTGTAAATACAGCCTACAGATATAGCTAAGGGAATCCAGGACATCCTTAGTTCAAAGGTCATAGTGTACATCTTATTGTAACCCACCTGGTACCCTTTTATACGCTCCATCTCCCTGCTAGCTAGTGGGTTGCTCTTGACGACACATACTAGTGCTTTAACTGCTGCATAAAGACCCTCCACGTCTGACGCCATGGCAACCAGGCCCAAAATGGCTGCAGCCCCTCCAGTGTACTGAAGGTTGGTGGCAACTGGTTTGGTTACGAAAGCACGCACACCTTAATAGAGCAAGATTGCAGATATGAAAGCATACCATAAACAGCTGGTTTACTGGATAAGCTGGGCCACACATTTTTTCATTAATGTTTTTAAAATGTGTTATTTTATTCAACCACAAACCTAGGGTTTCATAATGGGGAAACAACACATGTATGACTGAGTTAGCACTCACCAAGGTAACCAATGACTGCTGCTCCAATGGTTCTGGCTGGTCCATTGAGATGACCCACAGCATTATGGACTAGCTTGACTGGTGTGGCACTTTCATGAGAGGAAACCCCCAACTGAAGAGGATGAAAATATCACTATGAGTGAACACTTCCATAAGTAAAGTAGACAGTCGTAAAAACATGCCCTGTCCTTCTCTGGTTAATCTAGCTGCACCTGTGAAGGCAGATCAGTCCCAAACTTTGAGAAAAGCATTTAAGGTATTGCTCAACCAAAAAAAAAAATTCTAAATTAATTCAGCCTCAGGCCATTCCAGATGTGAATGATTTCTGCAGAACAACAACATTTTTTTAATAAAATGCAATATGATAGGTGAGGGTGAGAAACAGAATAATATTTAAGTCTTTTGTTTACTATAAATCTCCACTTTCACATTCTTCATCTTTTGTTTTTTTACTAGTGGAGGCTGGTCAAAGTTGGAGATTTGTAGTAAAAAAAAAAAAGGGACTTCAATAGTTCTGGCAATCATTCACTTGAGCTGAGATATTATTCTAAAAGTCTTTGTGTACTGCAGAAGAAAGAAAGTCATACACATCTGGGATGGCATGTGGGTGCATAAATGATGAGAGAATTTCCCTTTAATTCCTTTTCTTCAGCTTTTCATTGAAGAAAGGTTGCTGGTTTTTAATCATGCTCCAGGTCACTACTAAAAGATGTTTAGTGTCAGAAGATTATGGTCATTCTGCATTTAATGGAAAACTATGAAAATGTGTTTTTATAAATGTAAACATTTGTAAAAACATGTAAAAAAAAAAATCATTTATTTAATGAAATAAAAATACAATTTTAAAATCCATTATAAAGGGTGCTTACCTGCTTGGCGATGGCTTTGCTGTCCAGTTTGTTGTAGAACTTTCTGATCTTGGCCATGGTGAGAGTTGAGACTGAGTGTGCAAAGAGACTAAAGGAGACCTTCTCCTCAGGTACCAATGCAACAGGACAGGATGGCACAGCCTCCGTCTTTGAGTCTTTACCTGTACATACATTATGAGAAGAAAAGCTTACAATCATACACGATTGCCGTCATAAGCCACAAGCAACCCAGGATCCAATTCATGCACTTCACTAGGCAACACATGCAAACTAAAACATTTAATGAATACAATATCCATTAATTTACAGTAAAAAAGATATCAACTTTAATGTCAATCTTTGTTTAGTTCCATAGTCCCTAGTTATTCACCACATTGGGAAAACACAGGTACTTACAGGGCAAGTAAACAGCTTGGAAACTGCCCACATAATTGGGTCCCAGCTCATTGATGGCAGCCACACTAGTAGCAGTCAGCACCTCCTCCAAAAAGTGGGTGGGCCCCAGTCGCCAGATTAGCGCAGAGATCTGGCGTTGGGCCGGTGGTGTACCAATGTAGCTGTACACCGTGCTCAGCACAGGTGGGTTTGTGGAGGCAGAACCACCAGTAGCATTGTGAACATAGTGCAGCTACAAAGACAAGCACAGTGAACAACAAGAGATGTTAGTGAGACTATGGGTGCTTCTCATTTCTTACATTTCCTCACTCCTCCACTCAGAAACCGATCAAAGTCCTCCATCATGAAGAATGCATAAATTCTCTAAATGCACAGCGAGAAGGCAATGGCCGAGTGCAGAGGAAGCTTTGAGGACACTTGAGTGAGGAAGTACAGGAGCATTCTATGTGGAAAACTTTGGTCGAAACTCCAAACCCATGCATACATTCTCATCCCCCTCCACATCTCACCTTTGCGGTTTAAATAAACTAGAATTGTCACATACTTTACCAGTGCATCTTGAATTATTATGATTTTGTATGACTTAATTTATTGGGTTTCAACATAACGGCAAACATTCCTAGGTAATGCCGCTTTGAAATGACGCTTGAGTGAGCAGGAGATTCCATTTTATGAATCCATCTTGCTTTGATTCTTTTGTCCTTGTTTCCTTCCCTTCCATCCTTTCCTTGTTTCCAAAGAGGGAGGAGTTAGGAAGCCAGAAAAGGAAACGAGGATGCACAATTTCAGAAATGAGACGCACCCCTTCTCTAAAACAAGAAGTTGTTTTCAAACAATTTTGCTTACTGTACAATTTGCAGTGGTGAGGAATTAAACATGAGCATAAAACGGAAAGCTCAGAAGTATTGGTTTACCACAGCATATTTTTGTTCGTAGTGTCAGGTTTTTCCAACATTGTGTGTGGGCATCAAAAATGTCTCCAAAAGGATAATGATTATGTACATCATGGGGACCAGCCAACAGTGCCAACAAGGAAAATGGTTTAATAAACATACTTAACATTTAATAAATGTTTCATATACATTTAATTAAAATCTTAAAGTGCAAAAAGGGGTTGTTAAGGGGTTATATATATATATTATACTATCATTAGATCAGTATAAAACTATAGATGTTAATGCAAGGTCCCCACCTTGAAAGAAAATCAAACGTGTGTGTGTGTATGTGTGTGTGATCTGCATGTAAGTCAGGAACAGGTAATGAACAGATTTTGTGACTAATTTGTTGGATAGCGAGGTTCAGATGCACAATTATTTACAGGGAGTCTTGGGAACAGGTGTTATAGCAACTCTCTCTAGGACTCAAAACATGATCTGCAGTGCATCACCATATATATGTCCATATAATGAAACAGGTTAAGTACAATGTCCCATGTAGAGTAATCAATTTGTTTCTGAGTTATGCTGAAAGAAGTTAAGTGATATCACCTGGAACGGGGCAGGATATTCTGACCACAGAAATGGCAATGTGAGCAGCATGTACAATGCTCTAGTAAGTACTCTACTACAACCTTAACTTACCACTTTCTGGTTTGTTTGACCTATAGTACATTTTAAAGGGATCGTTTACCCATAAATGAAAATTCTCTCATCATTTACTCACCCTCAAGCCGTCTCAGATGTGTATGACTTTCTTTCTTCAGTAGAACAAAAACAAAGATTTTTAGAAGAATATATCACCTGTGTAGGTCCATAAAATGCAAGTGAATGGTGATCAGACCTTTGTAGCTCCAAAAACCATGTAAAGGAAACTTAAAAGTAATCCATATGAATTCAGTTTAAATCCATATCTTCAGAAGCAATATAATAGGTGTTGGTGAGAAACAGAACAATATTTGTGTCCTTTTTTATTCTAAATCTTCACTTTTGAACCACATTTGACTCAGATGTAAAAGCAAAAGTGAAGATTTAAAGTAAAATAAAAAGACATATATTTTTAATCTGTTTCACCCCCACACCTATTATATCGCTTCAGAAGATATGGATTTAAACACTTGAGTCATATGGATTACGTTTATGTTTCATTTATGTGATTTTTGGAGTTACAAATGTCTGATCACCATTCACTTGCATTGTATGAACATACAGAGCTAAAAATCTTAATTTGTGTTCTACAGAAGAAAGTAAGTCATCCACATCTGTGATGTAATGAGGGTGAGTAAACGATGAGAGAATTTAAATTTTTGGTTGAACTATCCCTTTAATTCTCTATAAAATATGTCTTTAAAAATAATTCCATGGTCCTCATTTACAAATGCAAAGCTTTTTGTGAAGAAGCTAGATAGGACAATAAAAACAAATGTAGCATATACTTTTCCCATCACTTTATTCAAAACAAAAAGTTCTGGAGCTGGGCCACACCTTGACTGTGCTGACCATCTGGCCATCAATGTAGAGAGTTGCCATGCTGTTCTTCAGCATTCCTTTGCTCATAACCAACACCAGGTGGTGCCACTGTCCCTCTGTGATGAGGTCAGTACAGCGGAAGCGAGCACAGCAGGGAAGGATCTCATAGAAGGAGGACTCCTCACTGAAGTCATCCACTGCATGAGGAGAGTGGAAATGATGTCAGAGCACTAAACTGCAAAGGGAACTTTTCCCCTGCAATTCATAAGGAACAATCTCTATAACACTTGAAAAATTAATTTAAGCAGATCCATCGTTTTGTAGATAATTTAATAGATATGAATTGCAACTAGTCTTCTCTCTTACATCTGTTCGCATACTGAATTGTGATTGGTCTCATCTCTCTTGCATATACACAAACATTAACAAAAATACCTTTACATTGAAATCAAAGCTTAAAACCTAAACTTTAAATGAACTGCAACACTATTCTTTTTACTGTCTTGGAAGTGCTGGTATTTCCATTAAGAAATACAAACTTGTTTTTAATATTCACAAACAACAGTATTAAAAAAGTATTGTGAATGTTTGTAGTTAATATTTCTTGGCCTGCATACAGAGATAAAAATGCTAAAATGAACATTTGATTTGAGAAAAAAAAGTTACATCCCACAACATTTGATTTATATTTAACCTTTGCAGACATCAACACAAAATGAAGCGGTAGAAGAAGAAGTGAAAGAGGTGTAAAAACACTTGCTGTAGCTCTGAAGCAGCTCTTCCTTGGTGGACACGATGAGAGATCGGTCCTTAGCGGAGAGCACGATGGCTAAGCACACGTAGTGCTGCTCAGACGAGGTGGCCCTTCGCACCACAGTGAGAAGACGTACAGGGTGGCTCTGGGGTGACGTGCTGAAGCGTTCAACACAAAACCACGTTGAGTAGCTCAGGCCAGATGGGGGTGGAAATAAGCGCTCGCCTAGAGAGATGAGAATTTTTCACATTAGGGGCAACTTTCTTAACGAAATACAATTGTATTTTTCATTCAATATCCTCTGGATACAGAATGTTATATAACATTAACCTTCAACAATGCATACAAATGTCTACTTTTTATTGGCCAGTTAAGATTGCTTTTAAATTCTACTGTTGCTTGAACATGAACTGAAATGTTGGAAAGGGAGTATTCAAGTGGTGTTATTAAACAAATCCACTCTCTAAAAATATATAGCATTTCACACCTTACTGAAACGGTGTTTTTAATGGTCTCACATTAAAACCTTTATTTAAAGGTAAAGCTCACCAAAAAAATTACAAAATGATTCTGTCATCCTTTACAACACAATAGCAGATGTTAGGCATACTGTTGTCACCATTTACTGATTTCACTGAAACTGTTTTTCCCATACAACATTGAATGGTGACTGAGACTAAACATTCTTTTTAACATCTCCTGTGTTCCACAAAAGAAAGTCATATTAGCTTGGAACAATAAGAGGGTGAGTAAATGACAGAATTTTAAATTTTGGGTGAAAGTGTACCACCTTTTACTAAACGCTCCCTGGAATTATTTTGTATAATAACCTCTTACTTATGTGGAGTGCACATTCTTGAGACTTTAACCCAAGCTACTTAGATACACCAAATCCGCTTTGGCCAGCAACCTAACACCCAGGACACCCCTGACAGAAAGACAGGAACAGTGGACCAGCCTGCAAGGGATCTGAGTGAAACCCTCTAAGCAGGAATGATGACGTCATCAGCAGAAAATAGGTCAGAGGACATGATGCAGTAGTCTATCTATAAATGCTGAAATCAATCATTTACATTCAAGAAAGAAAGAAAGAAAGAAAGAAAGAGAAAGAGAGAGAGAAAATGGGGTGGATGAACAAGAGTGAGTAAAACAAAGAGAAATACAGGAGTGAGATAGAGAGTCAGCGAGGCCTGAATCACCTCATTAATACTACATAGGCACTTCTACGCCCACTCAAGGCTGCTGTGAGACTGTGACGCTTACACCGATGCAAACACACACACACATAATTTCTGTATCTGCTCTGTCAAGTTTCAGTGCACTCTCGCTTTTCTCTAGACTCCAGCATCTTTGCAAAGATTCAGTCACACTCCTGTGCTCTCATTCGTTCTCTACCTCTTGCCTGTCAAGTGCCGACACTCTTCCCAAATTCTGTCAAGCTGCTATGATCTCCTTTGAGATCCCACCTTCATAAATCATAAACAAACTCCTTTTTCCAACTTTTTTCCCAAACAACATATTTTAATGTTTAAATACTCTCTTTTTCCGTGACTTAATATGCAGGGACACCCAGAAATAAGCCATTTGTAAGTTGATTTTCCTGAAAATGTAAACACTCGCCAGAACAGCATTAGTGCAACCCAAAGTGCGAGTTTGGAGAAGGGGCATCTGTTTGGCCAAATAATGGGCGGAATGATGAATTTTGTTTAGTGATCCTCATAGTGCAGAAATTTCACTCCTTCACTTTTAAAGGTGCACTCAGTAACATTTTGATCGCATCATTTTTTACTTACAGTTACACCTAGTGTTGTGTGTGCCGCAGCATTCAAACTAGGGCTGAAACGGTTAGTCGACGTTATCGACAACGTTGACAATAAAAAATTGTCGACAAAAATTCTCGTTGTCATTTAACGTAACATGAGATCATACAGTATGAAACTCTAATGATGACGCGAGAGAGGAGCACAGCAGCTCGTGCCTGACTGAGGAGAGGAAGAAAACACATGTCCACATGGACTCTAAACTTTCCAAACAGTTTCAAGGTGATGTAGATCACAAAATATAACTGAATTATAATGGAAAAATGCAAAATAAGGAAATCCAGAGCACTGTCATCATGAAATAAAGCAGAGCCAGATCTGGCATTCCACTTAAGCAAAACCTGCATGTCAGCATCTAAAAAGCAAACAACCTGGCATTAAATCTTTAATACATCCTTTATTAAAGTTCAAATAATAAGGAAGTGCAACATAAACAAACAAAAAAATAAATGGCATTTCTCTGTGCGGTCAGTGCCACGTCTAGGAGTCTCGTGAAGGGGGAGAGATAGAAACTGCACCCGAATGAGGCAAACTCTGGCACGGGGATGCCCGTCCCTCATGCGCGTTTGCTGTAGCTAGATTAATAATGTGATGGATTGCGACGTACTGAATCATAATATACAGTAGGCTATGTGTCACGTGTGTATCTTATTGTGAAGTAAATCAGCGATACGCAGCTCTATTAAGATAGAGTTTGTTTTTCTGAGTTAAAGATGGATCGAAGTGAAAATAAAGGTGAGAGAGTGTAGACTTAAGCCCATTATACATGGCAACAAAGATTTTGATCAGTCTTTGATTACATTTTTGGCTCACTTTCCACAATTAATATCTAAAATTCCTTTAAAACAATGTACATTTACATTAGTAGCTATGCTGCAGAAGAAAAAATTGTTCTGGGAGAATGTTGAATACAACATTTAATATTTAAATATTCTAAAATCTCTAAAAACAGCCTATTTAAAACAAGATACATTTACAGTACCTGAGAAGCTATTTAGACTTGCTTTTAGAGAATATGTGGAAAACAAGTGAAAACAAGACAAAAAATCTTGATTACAAAAGGAATTTTTAAAAGATGATTTTTAGTATGCATGTGTAAGTCGAGGCACAAGCTGAATAGTCGGTTAAGAACTAATGATTAATCGTTGCAATAATCAACCAAATTGTCGGATAATCATTCTAATAATCATTAGATTAGTTGATTATCAAAATAATCGTTAGTTGCAGCCCTAATTCAAACACAGTAGTTTTCAGTTACAGATGCCATTGTAGACATTCACTCATCACAATCAGCCATGATTAATTTAATCCAAGAGAGAAAGTGTCCAATAGCAAGTCAGTTACTGAGATTAAGCGAGTAGTATTCAGCTGGTCATGTGATTGTAAGATGGCATGCCCCATGCAGAATAAAACAGCTTTTATATGGTACAATTCATAGTTAATTTCTTTAGGAGTAAAACATTTTTAATTGGTAAAAATTACTGAGTGCTCCTTTAATGGATGAATAACTAGCATACTTTATCAATTTAATGTACATTTTATTCATATTTTGCGCTACCTCTTAATCAAGATTTGCATTTCCTCATTAAAGTAAAAGGCTGCTGGCTGTTGTTATGCAAATCAAGGGGGGTTAGTTTGTGTGTGTTTGTGTACAGACCGTTTCCCATGCCGCTGACTACCGCCCCGTCACTGACTCCAGATGTGTTGGCATTGCTGGATGGTGCATTGTGAGGGGCCAGACTGGGCAAAAACAAACAACTGGAAATAAAGAAATTAAATGTCAGTTTATCAGGAATGCCAGTGGGCCAAGCATTTTGAAGATTTTATTCTTTCTTCTCTGTGATTAAGATAAAATGTGAGAATATTTCACATTGGCGGCTTAAAGAGATGTGAATTTATTTTTGAGGGTGTCATGCTTTATTTAACATTAACACAATGTGCTTATCACAACAGCACTGCATTACATTGTTTATACCACATTAAAAAAAACAGGCAATCAGACTAAATGTTCATGATGTTTGAAGGTTTACAAACACATATGACAATGGGTGTGCACCCATGCAATGTTGCTGTCAGTCTCTAATTCATTAAGCATTCTGTGATTCATCAAATAAATAAAAACCCAGTGTCACTCAGAACAGGACAGCTTCTAAAGGAGTCTCTATGGAGGCTAATCAACTCTGACAAAGGAAGCATCACATTTCATTTTATTATTAAAAAAAGCTGTGGCCTAATGAATATCCCACCCAACACCAAACATACAAGCACCCACCCAAACACAGCTACACATTAACACTCCCCAACCAGACTTATGTGCGTGCGTGTGTGTGTGTACACCCCCTCCACACTGAGCACTACCTCAGAACCCAAAAAGCTTCAAAGCTTCAAACTAAAGCTTCACCCCAGATGTGGCGGCACCATTACGCTAGTCTGCACGCCCCAATATGGAAAGTGTTTACATGAATTTTTCATGAAGGCAGATGGAGAGCACACTGTGTGTGTGTGTGTGTGTGTGTGTGTGTACGTGCATTTTTCAGTATTTGTGAGATGAAATGTGAGCCGGTACAAGTGATTTTTAATTATTATTAATGATTATTATTATTCAATTATTTTGAACTCCATGTTTCTATGTCCTGTACTCCTATTCGGACGTACAGTAAGAGAGAATTTAAGGACATTGGAGGATTTTGCATAAGATGCATAAAAAAAATGCACATTTTAGTATTTCTGTTTAGCTGGTACAGGTTGAATGGGAATTTGTGGCATTTAAGTCCACTGTGCAGTAGATGTGCTGTGTAAAAGCACTGTTAAACTGCCAGAAAGGCCTTTAGGAGACACAATAACAAAATTCAGTCTGTTACAAGTAGTATTTGAAGCATGTGGGTCACAGAGCTTTCAGCCCATTTAAGAAACATTAACATCCCATCTAATAATTTGGAAAGAAGACAAAAATATAATCATTGTGCTTTAATAATTAATGAAAACACTGATATATTAAAAGATCTCTTATTTTCAGTTTACATTCCATTCTGATGGGATTATATTGAACAGAAACAGATGGAGGCTCAGTGTGGATTCTTTCTCTTGCTTTGAACTGTGATACGTTGAGATATTTCAAGCCTCTGTTTTTGGGAGCTTTAAAGTAGGTCAAGCTTTTAAAAGCGCATCACTGAATTTATATTTAATCAATGAATGCATTTGGTAAATGCAATACACATCTGATGCCAAACATGTAAAAGGATATCTCTTGTTTACAAACAGTGACTATGTAAACAAACAACCTTTTGATCTTCAAAAGAGAGTAGACACTGTCAGCCTTACCCAAATCCCTCTAATGATGTGTCAAACTCCACAAACGCAGGCGTGTCAGAGGAACCATGGAGACGGATGTCATGGGGCGTTGTCATGGAGACCAGGCACTTGACTCGGGTGAGGGGAACGGTGCTACCCTCGGCAGAGCGAACCAGACTTCTGCTGATTCGGTATTGGCTGTTGTCCTCATTAATAGTGAACACACTGTCCGGCCCAAAACCCTCCATGGATAAGGTCATGCTGTCTGGAAGTGCAAAAGATCAAAAGTTGTTTGGGTACAACTACATACACTATAAAGCTACAAAACACCTTTAAATGACCCTTTCATTTATTCATTCTCATTTTGTTCCAAACCTATATGACATTCTTTGTCCCGTGGAACACAAAAGAAAATGAAAGGCAGAATGCAACTTCAGTCACCATTCACTGTCTGGTATGGGGGAAAAAAAAAAGGAAAGTGAATGATGACTGGGGCAAACATTCTAGCCAACATCTCCTTTTGTGTTCCATGGAATAAAGAAAGTTATATGGTCTTGGAATAACGTGAGGGTGAGTGAAATATGAAATATTTAATTTTTGGGTAAACTATGCTTTTAAGTTTTGATACAGTCAGGCTCGTCTAGTAAATTCTCAGCCTGATGTCATGAAATGTGCGTGAACATGACAACATTTTTGCAATTCACAATTTTAAGCTATATAACACGTTTGGCTGCAGGTTTCCAGTGAAATGTCCAGCTGGGGGCGCCAAAAGAGAGTAAAATTGTATAGTGTTAGGCCAAGGTTTTAAGGTAAATTTTAGATGGATGTTGGATGACATACCTCCCTAACGTAAAACTTTTACCTGAACATAACCATTAGTGTTTTAAAATATGAGAAGTAAAAAAAGACATCTTTACCTTATTAATGCCTAAATCTAGATAGTAGTGTTTTAAAACATATATGAGATGTTAAAAATACATCTTTGCCTTATCAATGCCTGAACCTAACCAGTAGTGTTTTAAAATGCAGAAGTGAACTGAAAAAGTACATTTTCTGAAGCAACCACTACATTTCATGCTTCTTCTATGACTCTGTAATGTCATGTTGAGTTTTTGGCTGGACTTGAACCGCAGTCCAAAAACTCCAAGGCCAACGCCCTATAAGGTGAACTACTGCACAAGCAAATCATGTTGGACTGTAACACAAGCATTAAAAATGTATTGTTTCTCAAAAGATGTGTTTGAGTAAAAGTGTGTCGATTTTATAAAATAGCAGGTTCTGAGTAACAGAGAGAAAAATAAGCATTTATAAAGTCATAATCAGCCATTTAAGTCATGGACTGAGAGAAAATGTATATAAACACACAGTTGTAGCGCCTCTAGTGTTCATTTCTCCTGGAAACTGCAGGAAATTGTACCTGGAGTCACATGTATCAAGTTTTGCAAAACTGTATACAGAGTAACGTTTTCACTATGAGACCAGGTTGGAAATTCTGCTGCTGTTAGTATTACATCAGAACGCATGACTAAATACGAGACAACAGTACTAATGAAAGATTAGAAACACTTGATTGCAAATCATGATGTAATTTAGATCATATTAATTACAGCAAGTGTAAGAATTTGCACTTCACATAATTAACAATCCTTGCTGATAAAATTTTTTTTTTTTTTTGTCAAAATATCAGAAACAAGAAAAGTGCGTTAGTTCTGAAAAAATGTCTAGAACAGTTTGTTTGCAAATTTCAATGCAATGAAATTCATAAAAGTTTCAGTGTACCTTAAGTTTCCAATGACTTGTTGGGGACATTGCCATTTATGCAAATAATACACATGGCATTTTTTTTGTGTAAAATAAATATTATTTTTTTTATCTAATGTTTTTGTTGGTGTTTAAAGAGTGAACCAGTGTAATGGTGCGTTCACATACAATGATTGCAAAATTTGACCGCTGGATTAAACGTGTTTAAACTCACGTTCGCGCGAGTAACGTGAACCCGCAAGTATTCCCCCTTCTCTTCCGGAAAAGGACAGGAGGAGGGGCTTCTATGAAAACTATCTTTCCGCCATCAACCATGGCCGATATCACCATGATCGCTGCTCTGTATCTGTTGTGGAAGTCCCAGATACGTTGACGTTGTGTCATACTATTCCGGGGGCCCACACACCGCTACAACCATTTTCTCATCCATTTTTCATGATTTCTTCTGCTACTACATCAGTGGCATCCAGACAATCTCAATGCTGATAGGCTTGCGCGACAACGCGGCATGCGGATATATCGCTCTAATTTCAATATTGATTTTGCGTTTTCGCTTCGCGCCATTCGCGCCGCCCGCCGTGAATTTGCATATTCGCGTCTTTGCGTTGACTTTGTATGTAATCGCGCCGCGCAAAACACTCGATTTGTGTTGTATGTGTACACACCATAACAGAAAGGGCAAAAGGTTAAAAAAAGGAATGTGAAGGTAGAAAATGCAAGTGTGTTTAATGTTGTAAATCTGACACTTTGGGAGTTGAAGGTAACTTCCTGTCTGCTAAAATTCTCTCTCAATCTGTTTTAGGTGTTTTTCTGTTGTGGATATAACCAATAAAATTAGCTGCTTGTACTGAACCCTGGACTGACTGCAGAATCACAAAGGGATTCCATTAAGCAAGCAGAAAACCTTTAAATTAGCAAGTTCAAAGTGGACTCGCTGAACATGGTTTGAGCTTGGAGAAAAGTAATTTCACTGGTAATTAGGGAAACTGGGAATTCATCTCCGGCAAACCCCTGTTCAGTTGAATTGCTCTGTGTTGTTCGAGTCTGATGTTGATTGATACCATTTCACTAAGCCCACAGTTGGTCAAGCCTAAAGAAATGTCACTCTCTTTCACCCGCCCACAGAGAAACCACAGAGACAAGACCACACAACACAGCCACAAACTGTTTAAGGGACAGTACAAAAGCACAGTGACAGTTCTAGCAGTATTTCAGCATTCCCCCTTTTTCTTACTTCGCATTTCAGCTTCATAGCTGAGGGAGCTCGGCTTGTGGACCCGGTACTGCTTCAGGAGCTTTTTGTCCCAGGCACCGCAATTCAGAGGATTCCCTAGCCGCAAAAATTCCCTGAAAATATATATATTAAAAGAGCATTTTATAAAGACAGCATTAAAACTCACACCACGAGCATTCACTGACTCTTCCAGCATCAATTTCAAAGTTAAGATATTTACAGTGAGGTTCAAAAGTTCAATTTTTCAACCTTTTCATCCTCATCTACAATTTCAACCTGATTAAAAAATGTAAACCTGGAAATAAAGTTTTATGGTTTTGAAAACTGTAAATCAAAAGAAACTTTATGACACAAATTTAGGAAGAAATATTTAAGATTATGCAGTATGTATAGTTCACTAACTAAATAAGCAATTATTATTATTTTTTTTACAATTACTAAGTTAACTCTGTACAAAAAGTCAGATTTCCTTGTTTCCCTTGAAGCACAATAGATGCTCTTTAAAACATTTTAAAATCATAAAGGGGCAACATGGATCATCAGGATTTGCACAAATTAGTAAAATCAGCTTGTATGCAAATAAATTCATTTCCATATTTTGCGCAATCTGTTATACTGATATTAAAATTTGTGATTAAAGAAAACTGTATTAAATAATAATAAATGTGATAAAAATAAAAGTGGACTTTTTAACCCCGCTGTATGAATAAGATTATACATGTAAAACTCATTTAATATTTATGGTAACACTTTACAGAAGGGTTCCATTCATTAAAATGATTTAATACATTAGGTATTATGAACAAACAATGAACTGTATATTTTTTTAATTTTTAAATACATTTTAAAAAAAAAAATTACATTTAGCATTTATTAATCTTTGTTAATGTTAATAATAATACAATTGTTCATTGTTAGTTCACAGTGCAACAACTTATATTAACAAATACAACTTCTGATTTTAAAAATGTATTAGTTAATTAACTAAAGATTAATACATTCTGTGAAAGTACTGTTCATTGTTATTTCACGTTAAAGTATGCTGTGAACTAATGTTAACAAATGGAACCTTACTGTAAAGTGTTACCATATTTGTTAATAACTGGAGCAATTTTAGGCATTCGTTTTTCAGAATTTAAGCATTGTTTTTAAGGCAAGAGATGAGGCGGAGTTTGACTCCTCAAATAAGCTGAGGTGAATTGCTGTGTTTTGTATTTTGTAGTGAAGGGAGTTTGCAACCACCATCACGTCAGATCAGCCAAGCGAAAAATTGAAATTGCTAATTAGTTTGGTGGTTTTACTTACAGACTACCCATGGAGAGTTTGAATAATATTGAGAAGTCACTTTCCTTTAATGCAAACCTGCAGATGTTATAAGATCGAATAAAAAAAGACCCAATCATGCAGGATCCCCAGGAGCAATACAGATTTTAACTGACTCATGTGGTCTTGCTATAAACAATATCAGAAGTTCAAAGAGATATGTGGGAGGCAAGCCAACAGAGGGCTGAGGATAGAAACATGATCCATAAAGATATTATTCTCAAAAACATGTATTAATATAATAAAAAAATAATTATATAAAATAATGTTGCTAAGGCCTTGAAATGTACTGTAGACAAAGAGCTAGGCCTCTGACAGTTCTGTTGGATGTGTACTCAATCACAGTTTGAGTACACTATTGCCTTTAATGTATTGTATTGTGCATTGCGCAACACTGTAACAATCAATAAAAGCTACTACTTCCATGCAAATCTGAGCTTTGTTCTAACTAGCCATGACAAACGACAGGACATTTTTGTCTCCGTTTTTGCTGTGGTTTCAATTTCTGCTGTGTTGCACTAGACTAGACAGCAGTTCACACAGTGAAATCTCATTGGTCAAAAATCAGTTTCCAAATATATTTTTATTAAAATTCAAATGTGTTCTGATTGACTGACAACCGCCATGAACGAACACTTGAAGCAAAAGCCTCCCGGAGAGCTTGTCAAGATGGCTGCACCGTAAGTCCTGTTTACTTTTTGTCCTCACCCAAACAACATGACATTAGTATTACAACACGTGTTTCAGTTAGTAGTAGTAGTCACTTAAAATAGATTTTCTAAATGTTTCCTCGTCGCCCCCATGTTAAAAGTAATTTCTGCACCGCTGCTAGCGTAACTTTACGCCATGCGTCATCTAATTTTGCATTTACCATTTTATATTTTCTGTTTACTTTAACGGCCATGTATGAGTGAGAAAATGGTGTAAACTGTGTGACCGTTACAGTCTGTAAATCGTTTCAATTCTATTCCTTGCCCCACTGAGATTTAATGCAGATTGCAGTAGTTTTATTTATTCCTGGTAGAAAAAAGTTAACTGTTGCTCAAATTGCACCAATGTTACTGTAAGGTGAGGGTGAGGGAGAGAAGAGGTGGAGGAATTGTGTGTATGTGCTAAGTTGGGTGTGTGCATTACTGAGAGTTGATTATGAATGCACGAGTTTTAGTTATTCCTGTTAGAAAAACATTTAAGTGTTACTCAAATTTTACTGTAAAATAATTTTATGTTGGACTGCTAAACTCGACGTTGCACAATGTTTTGATATTCCTCCTGAAAGTGACTTGAATTTTACATTTGTTTCATTTATTTTGTTGTTGGATTGCTAAATGTAGATTGCACTTTACTTTTACTCGAATTGTTATTAAAATCATTCTAGAATAAAATTTAAGTAATCAACATTTAGCAATCCAACAACAAAATAAACAAATGTAAAATTCAAGTCACTTTCAGGAGGAATATCAAAACATTGTGCAACGTCGAGTTTAGCAGTCCAACATAAAATCTCTCCAAAATAAAAATTAATGTTGGACTGTAACATGGAGATTACCAGTTAAAACGGGGCTATTTTTTTGCAGAATGTGCCAGTGCACACTTTGTTTCATGTACATTTGTTTGTGTTTAAGATAATTTAATAAAATATTGAAATATTAATGAGACAAGTTTTTTTTATATTTATTTTGGGTTAATTAATTGTTATATTAAATCAAGTAATAACAATAATAAAAATATCTTTAGAAAAATCAGCAAATTAGTCGTTAATCGACCAACCGGAAAAAGAATAGTTAGATTAAATCGATAAAAAGATAATGGTTAGGTGCAGCCCTACTCAGGGCATTCATTATATATTTTTTTCATAATTTAATTAGAATTTGTTTATTTTAATGCATGCACATGAAAGCACATGTATCTTAACCAGGCCTGAAGAAGTAGTCACTTAGTTATACTGCCAAACAAAGTGTTTAAAAATACATTTAAATATTAAATGCAAGGTATGGATCTGCAAGATATCAAACAATTTATAAAGTAAACTTTAAATTATATTTTCCATAAAAACTACCCATCAAAGTGGTGTCCTCACCTTGTCAACTCCGTCAGATTTTTTTTTCATAATCGTGAATAAATCAGACAATGTCATGGTCAGCTGTACCCCTTTCACACTTCCTGCCCATGGTGGATGCAACAGTAGGACACATGGTCTGGTAAGTTATATTTTTTTTTTAGATTTGAAACAATGTTTAAGTCTCAGGTCACAGCTTCAACATGTCAACTCTGTCATCACATTACGATAATTTCTGTTAAGAATTTTGGGATTCATTTTTACATTTTAGTTTAGGTTATAGAGACAGCTTCAACTAAGGGGGAAAAAAATGGCACTAGTGTACAACACATGGTTTAGATGGAAAAATATTCAATTTTGTCATCTCCGTCAGAATTTACAGAATCGTGTCAAAACAGAAAAATATTGTATAGCAGGAAAATTAGCAATTAACTCCTTTAGTGAACACTACTATTGTCTAATTAAAATAGCATGCTTTATAGTGTGTCTGACAGTTGACACAAATTACAGTAAGTTACAAAGTGAATAAAAGTCAATTTTCAGGAAAAAAAATATTTTTTTAAAAAACCTGTTCCCTTACATGGTTTGTTAGTGGAGACATTTGTCTACAAATATGCCCATTTAAATCAATTTTAGTATTAAATAACAAGATTTAAAACAAGTTTTATCCCTTATTTCAAGAATTATTGAAACTCTTTATAAAGTTGATGAGCAGACTTTGTAAATGCATTACAAAAAGGCAATAAGCCATGATGCTGCAGGCCATAAATCAGATCACTACTCTCTTTAATCTTACCATGGTATTGAAAGCTCCACTAGTGTCCTCAAAGTCAGCAATTTCTTTTCATATATAGACTCACCTAAGTACCATGGGCTGTAGGGCCTGGGAGGCCAGTCGCTCAAACATCCTCTGCAGCGGTGGGTGGAGTGGGTGATCTTCATCTCCTAAAGCGCAGCTGCAGCGCTGAAGCAGGCGTGAGTGCAGACCCGCCTCACACAGGATCTGCTGATTTCTCTCTGAGTGCACCAGCAGCTGCAGTATGTTAGCAACTGCTAGCTGAAGGTCCAGAGCATGCTGAGAAGCAGAGCGAGGATGAATTGAGCTTCAGGCCTCAGAGATGATGACACTTTCAGTTTGAATAGCAACTAAGATTTGAGAGCTTAGCTAAACACACAAAATAATCTTTATAGCAGTTTAAAGTTAAACCATTTTTGGGCTTCTTGCTAACTTCTCTGAGTCAATCCTGAACTAGATCACAGCCTCCATAGATGTAAGCAAACTTAAACATACAAAATGATTGCTGACTAGTTTGTGATTCAGAGCCTATGTCTACAAACAGGCAGCTCATACCTCAGGCTGTGTGTCAGAAGAAACGGAGGGTAGAAGGTCGAGCATTGCCAACATTGCTCCAGGGTGGATGACTACAGGGTCTGAAGAGTGTTGCAATGGATTTCCCAAATGCAGCTTTAGGTCTGTTAGGGCTTTACTGGGAGCAGAGTTGGATGAACTGTGGTAGCCATGTCTATTTGAAGAGAAGAGATCATTTAAATCACTCATCTAAGTTTCAGTACTGTGTCTGGAAACTACAGCAGTGCAATGAAGCTTCATAAGTTATGCTATTCTTTTATGTATTTTGACTTTGCAGTATCTCCTTAGACATTTTTTAATCAGTACAACTTTTTGGGTTAAAGTTAGAAATACTTTTAAATACAGCACCAAAAAGTCAAATTCAGAAAATTAGCTTTCACAATGTTAATTATGAATCTAAACTCCCTGCTGAGAGCTTGAGAAAAGCAAAGAGCTAAAAAAAAGCTGGCAGCTCAACCAGAGGGGGAAGTTTTTTCCAATTGCAACCTTTGCGTGTATGCAAAGTAGCTCAACGTGGCAGATGAGGAGGTGCAGAAAGAAGGGGAGCAGAAAAATAGATGATGAAAAGAGGAGATTAATCTGACAAGAGGTAGATGAATACAGGACAAAAACACAATAAATCAAGAAAAAAGGCATGAGAAAGAAATAAGGATGGACATTTTGCCTACTACAGTACTGATAAATAAACCAGAATTTGGGGGTACTTCTTAAATTATATGTACATAATGTACATAGCTGGGTCTTGCTGAGTTTTCTGTGTCTCATTTAACTTGAGATGGTATTTCAAGATAAAAATAGTAAAAAAAAAAAACGTTGCGTTTCATTCAGTTGCACTCCATCTTACCCCCCAATTCTCATTACTGTAACACATTTGGATGTTTTACTTTTACTATTCTCATTTTCAGTGTTGATTCTCATTAACATAACAGTTATTTTTGTTTCTGCAGTACCGTTTTTTTGCTATTTTACTGTACATTGACTGCTTTTAATTAAAATCAGCAAAAATTCAAAAGGCAGTACGACTATGACGTATAAATAATTTACAATTTTAATACAATATCAACTTTTCATATTCCATGCATTAATGAGGATATTATAATGACCCTATTTTTCTTGCAATGAAATAATGAGAACTGGGGGGAGAACTGTGTTTAATGTTAATGAAAATAATAAATGACAATTATTGAATGAAATTATATTAATTAATTAAAATAATTTCACAAGAGAGGAAAATGTGACTTAATGAAGAGAGTGTAAAATAAATTCTCTGAACAAGCAGAGTAAGAAATGAAAAGAGAGTAAGCCAAACGAAGAGGTGGCAGAAAGCAGTACCTCTTCCTGGAGATTGCTGGCGTGCCCCAAGGAGAGGGCAGTGAGGTCTCGTGAGTCAAGCAGGGAGGCAAATGCTCAGCACGACTACATGAAGAGCACGCAGAGTCATGACCACAATCAACATACCGACAAACCCAACATTCACACAGCCATACACACACGCGTGTGCAGCCAGGCAATGTCAGAGGTTGCAAGACAGAAATGAGAGAGCAAGAAAGGAAAGTAGTTAGTTCCCTTTAAATATACAACACATATGCACAGCACATATAACTTATCAGATACAGTTCATGCAAATCTAAAACAGACACAAGCCCAAAGCATAAATACACTCAGATGGCATGTGAAGGCATATGTGTCTCTTCAGAAATAAATTACTTTTGATAATTTTAGATAAATGGTAACTGCACACCTATACAGACCTCTAGAGAAATATTATATTACAATCTAACCAGAGGAATTCACATCAAAACACATCGAAACTTTCCATCCATCATAAAAACAACCTGTGAAATGAGTATCCACACCTGTCAAATGAATCGGTGGCCATCTTGTATAGGTAAACGAACAGCTTGCTGCAGTGTTTGAGTGTGGGACACACATTTTCTGCAGGTATGATCTCATCTTCAAGTAATCGCTGGAATGGTTGGGCATTTGAGGGGAAGACGGTCGCTGGACCAACTTTCTTAGCATCAGAAAAACAACCCAACAGTCGCACCGCATCGGCCAGCTTCTCGTACTGGATTTCGGTTTGAAAGAAGTGCGAGTTGGCAGGTTCATAACGCATGGCTGCTGTTAGTGTGCAGAAAACGGTGTGTAGAAGTTCAAAGACTTTGTTCTGGTTGACCTTCTCCCAGTCGCTGACAGGTGGAGAACAAAGAGAACGCTCCATGGCAACCAGCAGTGAGGTCACGTATACAAAGCCACCCACCTTGCGGAAGACAGTGCGTGTACGGTGGCTCTCGCGCAGCACAGCTAGCAAAGCCTTAAGTTAAAGAGAAACAATTAACAAGTTTGTCAAGTGAATTCAAATGAACTAAAAGACCTCATGAAATCAAATTTGGAGTTTTGTGGCTTTTAGTCCATGTCTATAGGCCTTAATCACACTCCCGCATTTGCACAGCAGAACCTTCATTTTGAAGCATAAAACAATTTCAGTTGAAGTATGTTTCAATGACAGTGCCCATAGAATGGAATTATCATGGTCTACTTTATGTACAATTAATCTAAACAGACCTACCTCACTTTCCAATCATTGCTCAGGGATGATGAAACAAAGTAAAACGGTGTCTTGTTATCAGATGTATTTTATGATTTTCAAGGAAAGTACATATGCAAGTAGGTAGCACTTCACAAAGTATACGTACATTCTTTATGAGAGGAATGCAAGAACACAGTACAAACATGAGTTAATGTACACATTAAAGAGCATTAAATGTTAGTTACACCTGTAACTGTGGTTTTGTGAATTCCAGACGAATGCCAGAGGCACTGTGAACACTATTGGATTATCGTAGCGGCAGCCAGATAGGTCAAGAGAATATACCAACAAAGTCAGGTAGTGACATATGCTGAGCCCTGGGGGTTATAAAAAAAACAGTTGCTCAGCACTCTTAGCATTCTCAGTAACACGAGGCCTTTGAGGGGGCTGTGACTGAGATGTAGCATGCTGGCGGAAACGTTGCTCTGGTGTGGCATATCGATGTCGGGTCTGAACTGCTGGCATCCTAAAGGTAGGGTTGCCCTGCACCTGCATCAGTAGACGAGTGGCCTCAAAAAACTTTACCCTCTTTTCCATCAGTTCTGGAACATTAGGACCAAAAAGATGCCCAGGAACAAATGGAAGCTCTCTCAAGGTTTTCTTACAGTCCTCAGGTAGCCATGCTTGGGCAAGCCACACTTGGCGGCGGACTGCCAGAAGCATGGCTGCAAGACTACCCAGTTCACGGTTTACATGGCCCATTGCCAAAAATAATCGAGGGATCAAAATTTTCTGGTTCTAGCATACTGGTGGCAGCAAGAAGTAACTGACAGATTGTGTTTTCTACACAAGTTATGTATGCAACAGACTGGCATGGCTATTTAGCAATGAATCTGTGTGTCCACATTGCGCACTGGGACATCGCACATTCCATCGTAGAGCCTCGTCAGGAGACACCACTAAAGCAGACACGGGCTGCTCTATTTCCGAAGCATGACTCAACCCAATGGAATCTGCTTCAGCCATAGATGATATATTGATGTGAATGATGTGAAAAACGAGGGGAATCAAGAGACTTGTCCCCACCTCCAGGATTCTGAACATTCTCATCCTCCTGTGTCATCTACACAGGTGTAGCAGATGTGACAGACTGAAGCGAGTGAAGCAGGCATTTCAGCTCCGCCATCTCTGAAGAAAGCACAGAGACCGTCTTAGAAAGTGAATTTT
Organism: Moxostoma hubbsi; assembly: GCA_032164185.1. Classification (NCBI taxonomy): domain Eukaryota; kingdom Metazoa; phylum Chordata; class Actinopteri; order Cypriniformes; family Catostomidae; genus Moxostoma; species Moxostoma hubbsi. Next base: position 29,991,353 of record JAVLUX010000008.1, read on the forward strand.
GGGAGGGGAGCGCCGGCTGCCGCAGACGCCCTGCACTTCTGAGTGCGAGATGGGGCTACATCCAACTGCCCGAGTTTCACCGTTGAATTAGGGTCTAACTCAGCAAGACGGAGATGCCATTCCGACATAGGTAAAAGACTGCAGTGCAGACACGGGTCCGTGAGAGCCTCTCTCAGATGTTGAACACCCAAACACAATGGACAGATGTCATGACCGCCGTCTGGGAGGAGATTATTAGGGCACAGCTTACAAGTCAGTGGGAAACCAGTGGCAATCGAGCTGTGACCCATAGTTACTTGCTAATAACACCTTCGGACAGCACCGTAAGGTTTAAAGTCACGCAGAATGATGGTAATGAAGCACAAGACAGGCAAGAAAAATAATAATTATATAATTCCTCTGGGTGAACCGACAGGTAATGGTAAGAAATATCTCATGAAAAAGATAAAATATATCTAAAATGGTAGATGGATTGAACCAAGGGGCACAGAGTATCACATATGTTCGAGGAAAAACGCTCAGAACAACTGAAAGGATGATGATAATGTCAATGGGAGACCACTAACTTATAGCGCAGAAAACACCAGCCACCGGATAGCACAGAGAGGCACAGGGTGTTACTGACGAAAAGGAATGAAACTCACCAAAACGCGGATAAAATACTTAATCCATTGAAGTGGCATAGATGTGCGCTGACACAGCTTGTGAGGACGATATCTCGCTGCTCTTGTAAGCTGCACTTGACAGCGTAATATATCGCTTAACCAAAACAACCTATCTCAACCAGGCGAGAAAGCGAAAGAGGCAGAGTGCTGAGCGACTGTGGTTTATAACCCCCAGGGCTCAGCATATGTCACTATGTGACTGTTGGTATATTCTCTCGACCTATCTGTCTGGCACTGCGATAATCAGTGTTTACACTGCCTCTGGATGTCAGTAAAAATTAAACAGAACAAGACAGCGGTATACAATGTCACAAAAACAAAAGAACTTAAATTCCAAGTAACGGTTGTACAGAGTATGTCCAATGACAATGCACAATCATATTGCTTTCATGTACTTACTTTTTATTATAATCTCCAGGTATGTTATAAGATCCATTTAAACATTTTCAAATAAAGAAACATATTCATCCCAGAGTCTGATTACAGAATATAACTGGTTTAATCATTGTAAATGTGTAGTTGTATCCTTGCGGTTTGAATGTGATGTTTGGGAATGCAATGTAAATAAAAAAATGAAAATGTCACATTGTGTACAACTTTATTATATCTAAAATACAAACGGGAGATAAACAAGCTGCAATAGTGCCACAATAATATTGAAAGACTTAAACGCAGTCTCTTCAGACTCAATTTGAGCACAATCCTCTGGGAGTAACCTGAAAAGTAAGCAGTTCCTCATGAACTGGGAAATCTTTGCCCTGATAATCGCCTTGCTTTAATACTATTATACATTCAAGTGGAAGATGACAGACATAGTGAAGTGCTGTGTTAGTTCAAAGAAACAACTGAAATGGTTGATGTTTACTGCCAAGTGCATCAAAGTTAGTTTCAATTATTTATAAAAACCGGCGATTCTCCATAGACCGATATATAGGCGGATGTTTGATTACTGTAAGCTGCTATTCGGAGCCTGATGTGAAGGCACTCGGACTGTGATAAAGGCCTATACGTCTATTAGCCATATGTATATACAAGTGTACCCCTCGCTAGTACCCCTAAATGTTGACAACTTACTTTTGGCAGATATTCTCATTTAGCAACAAACTTAGTTAGTCGCTAACAGAAAAAAACAGACAAAAAATATTTATTACTAAGGATTTGACATAGATTTTTATCCAATTAACTGCACTCTAGAATTGAATACCAGGCTAGCTAGTGAAGTAAAAAAAACATGGTTCAAGGCTGTGATGTAACTAAAGCCTAGTGGAAAAATGGTGTCATGACATGCCTTTTTGATATTATTTTAATATATGTTCCTTGAGATTTACTTATAGTACTTGCAAAGTTTTTTGCAACCCTTTAATGTCACACCAAAACATCCTGTTTCAATAGAAAATCTAATAACACAGGAAATAAAACCATTTAAAAGGTCACTACTTTAAAAACATACTGTACGTTTCAGAATGCAAAACTTCCTCCTTACTTTAAGAGCATTTGTTGAAACCATGCTGCCAAAAAGACTCTTTCTCTACTTCCTCCACATTGTGATGTAACACTGTGAATCTAATCGCCACCACAACAATGCATCAACGCCTAATTCACCTTATCACGTCCGTAGCCCTGCCCTGTAACGGTGAGCAGTAAGATGACGGTTCAGTCAATAGCAGAGAGCCAATCATAACAGTGGCCGTTTACTGTCAAGTCTTAAAGGAGAAGCAGCAGAGCCTGACAAAGGGTCAGAATGTATGGAAATGTATCATGTTTTACAAATAGATGACTGTTTTTTTTTTTAGCAAAAATCTTAACTAATATTATAACTGAACCTCAAGGAACATCTTAAAATAATAACAAAGAGGCATGTCATGACCCCTTTAAATTGTGAGAACTAAAAGTTCATTAGAAAACAAGATACTCCTAACCCAATTTATGTAAATATGATGGCAAAATAACAAAACAAATGTGTTCTTTGCATCACAAAAGTGAAGCTCAGTTTGCTAGAGTTATGAATGTGCCTACTCACCCGCAATATGTCAGTTTTGAGCTGTAGTTCTGTTGACCGTGCGGAGTGCATTAGGCCAAGCAGCGTGCCCATGTCATCATCTCCAGATGGTGACAGAACCAGCTGCTGAATGATCATTAGAGCATGCTCACGACACTGACGGTACTTCACAATGTTGTGCACACATCGTGCACCTCCAAACTCACGGAACAAACCTGAGAGGAAGATCATTTGATGATTTTATTGTCAGACATAAATACTATGTTAGATGCAATATGTAAATATTCAGTAAAATCAAGACACTACTTTGCTGCACAAGGATTCACAAATGATTGATCATCTTGTGCCACATTTAAACATTTGGAATCACTCAAGTAATTATTTGCACTGAGAACTGATTGGCTAACAATGACTAAGGCATGAGAGCATCTGTGAGAGTGAGTGTTCAGAGACAGAGATGTAGACATTAAAGAGAATAGATATGATTACAGTGCATTTCCATAACTACAGAATTGATTCAACAGTAAGAGTGAGACTACTGCAGGGCCTGAGAGCAGGGTTTAAAGAAGTATTCCAGGTTAAATACAACTTAAGCTCTGTCATGTAATCAAAATTATTTTCTGTGTTAATTCACAGCATGCCACAGATGCAGTCAATCATCACAGGAAACAATTTTGACCACACATCCCTTTGTTTGTTAAAAAAGGCTGCCTTTTGGGCAGATGTACCAAAGGTAATATGTAACAAAGTTGTAACACTGTCAAAATCAGTGTACCTTTTTTTCACCCAATTTGGAATGCCCAATTCCCAATGCACGTTTAAGTCCTCGTGGTTGCGTAGTGACTCTCCTCAATCTGGGTGGCGGAGGATGAATCCCAGCTGCCTCTGCGTCTGAGACCGTCAACCAGTGCATCTTATCACGTGGCTTGTTGAGCACATTGCCACAGAGACATAGTGCATGTGGAGGCTTTAGCCATCCACCACGCCATCCACGCTCAACTCACCATGCACCTCACCGAGAGTGAACCATGAGGAGGTTACCCCCATATGACTCTACCATCCCTAGCAACCGGGCCAATTTGGTTGCTTAGGAGACCTGGCTGGAGTGACTCCCCATGCCCTGGGATTCAAACTAGTGAACTCTAGGTGTGGTAGCCAGCATCTTTACCACTGAGCTACCCAGGCCCTCTGATGGGTAGTTTTGTCAGATTCCTTCCTGGTATTGTTGCATGGATTTCATGTAAAATTTCGAGGATTTGCATGGTCATTTGATGGTTTATCACAACAGTCTCATGCAAACAAGTATAAAGTCAAAATAGTGTGAAAGTTCTATTTTAAAATAGAGTGAAAGTTACATATTTTGGTAATACTTTACAATACAGTTCCATTTGAAAACATTACTTAAAAACATTAGTTAACATGAACTAACAATGAACAATAATTTTAAAGCATTTATTAATCTTAGTTAATGTTAGTTTTGACATATACTTATGCATTTTTAAATCAAAATGCAATATGAAATAACATTAACAATTAACAACTGTATTTTGTATTAACTAACATTAACAAAGATTAATGAATGCTGTAAAAATCTACTGTTAATTGTTTATGATAACTAATGCATTAATTCATGTTAAAGAATGGAACCTCATTGTTTTTTGTTTTTTTATCTCTTTTCTCCCAATTTGGAATGCCCAATTCCCACTACTTGGTAGATCCTTGTGGTGGCGTGGTTACTCGCCTCAATCCGCGTGGCAGAGGACAAGTCTCAGTTGCCTCCGCTTCTGAGAGCTTCAATCCGTGCATCTTATCACATGGCTCGCTGTGCATGACACCGCAGAGACTCACAGCACACGGAGGCTCATGCTTCTCTGCAAGATCCACGCACAACTTACCACACGCCCCATTGAGAGTGAGAACGCCTAATCGCGACCATGAGGTGGTTACCCCATGTGACTCTACCCTCTCAAGCAACTGGGCCAATTTGGTTGTTTAAGAGACCTAGCTGGAGTCACTCAGCACACCCTGAATTCAAACTCAGATCTCCAGGGGTAGTAGTCAGCATCAATACTCGCTGAGCTACCCAGACCCACCAGAAACTTGTTAAGTTTTACCCATATGTTTAAAGATTAATTAAAAGGTGCACGCAAAAAATTTTCCCCATTAAAAAAACATTTAGTCCTAAAGAAATGAAATGTAATTTTGAACTCACATGAGATGAGGACTCCTAGTCATATCAGTAACCTTATAAAAGCTGTTTTATTCTACATGTGGGAGGGGTGCCCACATGGAGTCTGCCATTTTTGAAATCACATGACCAGCTGAATACTACTCGCTTGATCTCAGTAACCATCTTGATATTAGACACTTTCTTTCTTGGATTAAATGAATCATGGCTGATTGTGATTAGTGAATTTCTACAATGGCATCTGTAACTGAAAACTATTGATTTTGAATGATGCTGCATCCACACCACTAGGTGTGTCTAAGTCCAAGATGACACAAACAAAAAGTTACAAAGTGCACATTTAAACTTGCCCCACATACTTACACCAAGAGGACAATATCGGTAAGAAATACAGACAAAAACAAAATAGAAAAAGAGCACAGTCTCAAACTCAGAAAATCCAAGCATATTGCCTGCCATTTCTTCTTTCAAAACCCAGCAAAAGAAAAAAAGAATAGGGTGTCAAACTAAATCCTCAGAACAACTGATCATCGATCCAGTCTGTTTTGATATCAAAGTCAAATTAATCTGGACTAACTCCACTCCAGGAAACAGTCATACACACTTGCCTGCATTGGTGTTTGAGCCTTGCAAAAGGACTGTGAGTGTCTCCATAACAAGCCAGGATAGCTGCTTTTGCTCTTCTGCCACATTGTTCTTTGCATCTCCTACCCACAGAGAGGGAACAATCAGTAAACAAAGAAACTATGAGTATTTGTAGAGCCTTATCCATTGCTAATTCCTTTATAACACAGCATGCTAATCAAGAAACCTCTAGGCAGACAGATAAACAAATACAGCATAGCTCCTCATTGACAAAACGCATTTATAAAATATTACACTTGCAAAAAGCACTGTTGTGTTGCCATAGTACAGTAATGGTATGGTATTTTATTACATTGTATATACTGTACACCATGGTACTAAATGATTTCCATATTCATGTGTAATGGTATTTATAGGGTATTCCACTGCACTACAAAGAATTTCATGACACTACCATGGTACATGCCATATAAAAGTTGTGCACCTTTCATTTAAATGGTTGAGATTCCAAAGATAAGTCTTACCCTGCTCACTGTGTGCTTGTGTTGGATCTTTTAAAAGTGCTGCATATTTGTGGAGCAGGTTAACTAGCACTTCAAGCAGTCCAACTTCGCGGAGGACATCACTGAAGACAGGGTGGTGGCGTCCAAGCTTGAGAAGAGTCCGAGTAGCTGTGATGCTGCATCCGAAGGAATTGCTTGACTTTAACAGCACGCTAACGCTAAAAAGCTCTTTGCATGGTACGTAATTGAGTCCAAAGACAACAAACTCTAGCAGTTCAAAGTACTTGGTCTGCACCTCAGGCAGCTTTGCTACTCGCTCTGCAAACTGTGATAGCGCATGTTGTGCCTCTAAGATGAAATAGTTGGCATAGTCGGCAGCATAGATGTTGGCAATGGCTTCGAGGATCATACGTGCTAACCGACCACTCTTGGCTTTCAAGAAGGCATTCTGAAGCACAGAAAAGGCCTGGATGTTCTTGACTGTATGGCCTGAATATAGAAATAAAAAAACTGTCATAAAAATAAATAAATAAAAAATAAAAAAAAAAAAATATATATATATATATATATATATATATATATATATATATATATATATATATATATATATATATATATATATATATATATATATATATATATATATTATGCATTTTAGATGCACCTTTATTTTGACATTCTCATGCGAACCATGTCCCTACGTAATTCCATCAGGCATTGCAGCAACCTTATGATGTTTATCTTGCTTTATAAGTGCAGAATTTTTTTCTCTTGTGGGACAAGTATTCCACATGGCAATGAGCTCTCGTCAAACAAATGATCATCACATGTATGTGAATTAATTTTTTATATTATTTGTTGTGGATGTGTGGATACTGAATTTGCACTTTTCAGAGAGGTCAATAAAATATTTGAATTATATTTTGGTTCCATTTGTGAGATAATAAATGAATTTGTTTGTGTAAAATAGGCACATAATATCATAATATTGATCGCAGGCCCTGAATCAAATTGAAATCGTGACAGACTTTGAGGTATCGGCAAACATCGGATCGCTGGCTAAAAGAATTTATACAAGATCGTATTGTGATGAAACTTGTGATTTACAGCCCTACACGACAACCACAAAGTTATTCTGCTGTTAACCAGAGTAAACAGTGAGTGCACATACGTAGGTCACACATAATACAGATGACAAATGGTTTGTTCATCAAAAAGCAAGTATGTGGTCAGCAACAAATTGCCCTTGCTACATTTTTCTTTCCCTCTATTGCTGGTGTCATACCTGTTAACAGATTTTAAATTTAGCATTTGAACTGTTGATGTCTCTAGTTCATTCCTTTCTTTGGCTCATTCCCTTCTCATGAAAACATAGGGTATGTAATATTAACTTGAAATGTCTGCCCATCACATGATTGTAGTAGAGCAAAATAACAAGCCAGTCCTTTAACCCTGCAGCTTAAAACACATTCTTGTGCATTCAACCTTTATGCACTCTCACTAAAGTCTCTCACAACACAGGGTATAAGCTGTGCTTCTGATTGGCTTGTTGGAAAAGAGGAAGTCTTAACGTGACTGGGTGAACAAACAACATTATCTGGCACTATTATTTTAATTACAGCATTTAACGGCTCTTGGTGAGGCATAAGACAAGGCAAGCAAATAACCTAACCAAATTACACAGTAGGTGTCTGCGGTTTGCCTCCTGTCCAATTAATGCCATTTACAGCCACTGAACACTAATGTTTTAATTCTCCCTCAGAAACCGCAGGCCGTTCTACTCCCTCTGTGTGATTAAAAGTGTAATCTAGCTGCAACAAACACAGATGAGGAGGTTATTAATTGAAATGAAGATGCTGAAAGAACACTGCTAATCTCACTCAGTGGGTTGGACAACCATTGATTACATCTTGGTTAATTCATCCTGCAAGCTTTTAAAGGGTTAGTTCAGCCTAAAATGAAAATTCTGTCATAATTTACTCACTCTTGTATCGTTTCAAGCCTATAAGACTTTCTTTCATCTGGGGAACACAAGATAAGCTGTTGTTTTTCTACATACCTGTATAATGGAAGTGAATGTGGACTGAGATTGTTAGTCCAAAACATTCTGCCTAACATCACCTTTTGTGTTCCACATAAGAAAGTAATTCAGGTTTGGAACAACATGAGGGTGTGTAAATAATGAAATAATTATAATTTTTATTTTGGCGATGCATGGCTTTAAAAAAAGATTTCAGTTGAGACTCGTTCCCTAAAAACAATAAAATATTTTTTATCTAAAAAAGAACAGCAGAGCTGAAAGTCAGTTTAGTTTCTTTGTTGGTTAGAATAAAAATCCTGACTCAGAACCAAGAAAAGACACCCAAATTATGTAAAAATAAGAATGAATGCAAATATTCAGTTAAAGCACCAAGTAGTTGTTAAGCCTCAACATTGACATGCCATCTGAATGTTTTTGAAAACCTCAATTTCTCAATGTTTCCTGGCCAAAGTTCAACATTACCAACATTTACACCCAGCTGTGCTGTGACATGTCAAGAGTCAAGCTTGTCATTTAACATAGAGCTGACCTTTTCCAGAAGGTTGTGGGACCACAAAACCTGGAAGCAGGAAGGGTGCTCCGGTTGTGAGACCAGCTGGTTTCAGCTCACTAACACCATATGTGGTCAGAGCGGTCACCAGGTTGACAAGGTCCTTTAGAGCATCTTTGGATTCATCCTCTTTGGCCTGCTCCAACCTAGGATGTACGAAAAATCCAATGGAGGATTATGACAATGGTTCAACAGTATCAGATCTGTAGAATTATACTGCTTCTTATTTCCACTACATAACACAACTATTAACAGGGCTAAACCAAAACAATTGCAGGCCAGTTTCAGGACAGCTGACAGAACGGTCACTTGCCCAATTGAGCCAGTGCTCATTATATGCATGCATTCTTCTACCAAACGTTTGTTTTCTGTGATGTATTAAAATTGTTGTTTTGAATTCTGCCGATTTTAATGTCACCAGGGTAAAGTTATTTAGCTGGATCCCACAAGTTTTTTTTTAGTTTTTTTTATTCCGCAAATTATGTGCAATAGTCTTGGAAGTCTTGTTTCTTTTGTAAAGGAAACTACATTGAAAATTGACACATCTAATTATTATGATGCTGTAAAAAATATACAATGTACATTTTTGTGGTGGGGTCAGTAAAAACCTTTTTACTGTTGAGCCCTGATTAATGATTAATATAAAATCCTATAGATTTGGATGTGTAATGAATAATCATGGATCAGAGACCTGATCATCAGATCGATGAGGAAGGTGTAGCCCTGACACATGCGGAAGTCATCCAACAGTGTCTGTGAGACATCACTGGAGTCCTTCAAGAAACAGGAGAGCCCAGCAAACATCTCTACAATCTCTAGAGGGGAGAGGTCATCCGATTGCTGCATGTTCTGGATACACATCGACAAACACTCTTTCTCTGTAAGAGATCCAGAACATACAGTGTTATTTATGATGGTTGTGCACCATCTGAGATATTTTAACTTTAGCAGGGCATTTGGAGTAAACTTCACTTTTGGATGAACCATAAATGTAAGTACTGATATTTGAATGTTCTTTCATTAATTGCAAACCAATTCCTGCTAACAACTGCTAGCACCACACATTAAACTGACCTCCAAAAATACAAAAAGAACAACTGATACAGTAATTGGTTATGTAAGGTTAAAATGTTGCTAGGGTTCATAAGATGCCAGCAGCAAAACATCGTCAGTATTACGCACCCATGCATAAGCACGGCTGAGAACCACAGTGGAAGAAGCAATTAGGCCCAATCAGAAAGCTTCAGTCAAATCATCAGTACAATTTACCATGGATATACTTGACGACATTCACGCTCAGTCCGTGTCGAGAGATGGTAGTGAGCACTTCTCCTGCGCTCTTCCTCCAGGGCAGGTTGTGGGGTGGGCACCAGGAGGTGATGGCACTGAAGAGCAGCTGTAGATCGTCCTTCTGGGCCAGCTCCTCTGCCGGGGAAACAAAACTGCACAGCTTTACAAGGATCTGAGCAGAACAAAGAGGAAAAACAAATCACTATAAGTACATGTCAATGAGTGAGTAATACATTAGGGCCCCATTTCAACCTGTTAATAAGATGCATTTCTGGTGATTCAATTAAAGTGGCAGTGCTAAATACAGGCAGAAACGGGATTCACTGAACACACATACGGAAGTAGTCAAAAACACATGTGACCACACAACATTTGAGGTGTGAAATGCTCATCTGTCCTGAATGTGTCCTGGACAGCAGCAAAGCACCACCCCTCACCTATCGATCAACTGCTGCACTTAAAGGGATAGTACACCCAAAAATTAGATCTCTAATAATTTACTCACCCTCGTGCCATCCCAGATGTGTATGACTTTCTTTCTTCATCAGAACACAAACAAAGATTTTTAGAAGAATATCTCAGCTCTGTAGGTTCATTCAATACAAGTGAATGGGATCAGACCTCTGTAGCTCTGAAAATCACATAAAGGAGACACAGACGTAATCCATATAAATCCAGTGTTTAAATCCATAACTTCAGAAGCAGTATAATGGGTGTGGGTGAGAAAAAGAACAATATTTACTCTAAATCTCCACTAAACAGGCACCACATGTGACTTTCTGATGTAAAAGTGAAAGTGAAGATTTAGAGTATAAAAAATACATTTTTATCTGTTTCTCACCAGCACATATCATATCGCTTCTGAAGATACAGATTTAACCTCTTATGGATTACTTATATGTTTCCTTTATGTGATTTTTGGAGCTACAAATGTCTGATCACCATTCACTTGCATTGTTTGGACCTACAGAGTTAAAAATCTTCTTTTGTGTTCTGCTGAAGATAGAAAGTCATACACATCTAGGATGGCATGAGGGTGAGTAAATGATGAGAGAATGTTTTTTGGGGTGAACTATCCCTTTAAACAAGAGTTTAATCTTTGCCAGTAATGTGCAGCTTTAAAAGGAAATAATTGAAAATGTGAAATAGCTAATACATATACAAGCACAAGAACTTCACGGAACTTCTTCAGTGTGTCTGATATTAACATGCAGAGACACAGATGACAACACACATTGGAAGCTCGGGTTAATATTAAAACAATGGAATATTCCGCACGAAAAGTTGCGTTTGTGCTTAGATTGTCTTTTATGACTTTTTGTGGTTTATTATCATGCAGAAACACACATTGACATAGTAACTGATTTATGTCATCATGAAATCAGAAACCCTCCCCTCAAAATCCGAACACAAGTGGTCAAAGGAGACACAATGGAAACGGGTGGAGACAAAAATGCGTCTCGGCTGACCAAGTGTGATCGGATCACCGAAAATGCATCTTAATACCAGGTGGAAACAGGGCCTATGATTACAATGTGATATTAATTATAAGGCCAAAATGTCATTAAAGCTTTTATTTAAGTTCATTTTTAAGCTCATTGTCATTACTTAACATCTTACAAGCATTTTAATATAAAATTATTACATCAGCAAATATTAAATAAAATAGCAAAAAGCAGGTTTTATGGGTATTTTAGTGGAGAAAATGCGGTTTCAACGTTTAGACAGACCTGAACAAAGACTTTCTGCAGTAGAGCTCTGCGGTCTGCCAGGGGAAGCTCAGTCTGGGTGGCAGCAGGAACCTCGGGCATGTGGGGCAGGTCAAAAAACAAGTATAGACATTTCACCAGCGTGGAGGGCACCGACATGGTGGTCATACAGTCCACCGTTTTCTTCAGAGACACAGAATGGGAACGATTCAAAGTCAGGTAACAACCAGTGATTTCTTAATTAATGGAAACATTTTCATGCATGTAATTAAGCAGTCTGCGTTGCAAAGATTCATATCAAATATAGCTGAAAGATTTTATGAATTGTATAATATTCTGATGATTAGACTATGTTAAGAGACAGAAAACATAACCAATGAGAGAATTTTTATTAAATGTCAAGGTGTTTTGAGGCAAACTTGTGACTCAGAGCATGATCAAATCATCATCATATCTGTCAGCTTACTGGAACCTCAGTTTAATGTCTAAACCTAAAACACCTGATATGAACTGGAGTAATCTTTGTTTTGTCATATACACACACACACACAATTACACCGACTCTTATCTTATAGTAGGGAAGATCTTAGGGCTACTTAAAATATACTGAAGGTTATTGAAACAGTCCATTACTTGCTTATCCTACTTTCATTACATGTTGTGGTCTGTTTTCTCACTTTCTTTGGTGATTGTTGTGCTGCAATAACACCGGGGCAGGAGAATGCTCTGTCATCGTGATCCGCATATAACATTTCCCATGTAACGAATATTATCCATAACAAGCAAATCAAACATTAAACATGATTGTCACTAGAGGGCGAAATGCAACTATCGTATACGCAGGTCGGAGATGGTGAAACGGGGGTGTTTTCGCCTGTGCTGCTCTATTAGATTTAGGGCATACTAAGGTAGCCACTCAAACACTTCCTGTGGCTTCACCTCCTGCTGGCAGTTTAACATTGCATCAGCAATCCAGCTGTATTTATCATATCTTTGAAACATTCTATTTTGTTCAACAAACTACCGATACTTCTAAGAATTTATTAGTATTGCAATTACATCAATCAACTAAAATAAACACTCCCACGAGTGGCCATATGCACATGAAAAGCTAATGGTAATATGGGAACGGATGCTGCCAAAATGAACACAACAGGAACTTTCTGATGTAAAGAGGCTATTACATAAATTGTATATTTCTATAATGTGCACATGTTCTTTTTTCTAAGGCCATTCATTGTTAAATCATGATAACCATATTTCTGAGATTGGTGATGTCATCCCTAATCTCTAAAGGGGCTCAGATGGACATCACTGAAACAAAGTGCTGCAGGTGGGTCAGAGCTTAAATTTTTCCCAGCCGTGTTACCTGCTGCAGTCTCATCTCTGACACTAATTACAGCAGCATCCTGCAAATGTTGGCATTGAAACACTGGAGGAAGAGGATAAAACCCTATCTATTGCGGTGTGACGGGAAAAGATAGGATATCATATTAGATAGGCATATATTTCACACACACAGTTACATAAGCTGTTCTCCCAGTTTCCCACAGTGACATGGGCATGTCTGCCCTTTTTTGTAGTGTTTTCCAAATTCTGAGTAAACAACATCGTTCCATATATAGTTAACTCTTTAATACCCTAATCTACTCTGATTTATATTGTACAACTGATGTAAACCAGATGATGCTATATTGTCCATAGAAAAAAAACAAAAGTACAAAACTGGGGGAAAAAAAAAACTGTTTGCAGCTCCTTTTATTCTGGCTATCTTTGATTTGTGCTGGTACTACTCTCTCTTTTCTTTGATAAGTAATCATTTGATTTAAAAAAAAATAATAATTTCACAATATAGCAAGCTAAAAAATATTGATAATGAGCAATGAATAATGAGAAAGTTGTCTGTGCGACAGCTAAGTTCAGCATGTGATATTTACATCAGCATCCAACATTCAATTCTTTCCAAATTCACTGCAATGTGTAGGGTTGAGAACCAATAACTGGTTCTTATTTGGAACCAGTTCCAACTTTTAAAAAAACACCGGAACCATATGATTTTCATAACAATGTTCCATTAACTTGATATGCATTTTCCTGCTGATGCGGACAGAGCACCATACTATTATACTCTAACATTGTTTATTGCTGTGCTAATCAGTGGCAACACTGTCCATCTACTGAATCTATAGTGCAAAACACACAATACGAACATTGTAGTGCGATTCCCAAATGAATGACTTGCGAGCCATTTTTATTTTTATTTTTTTACAGAGTGAACACACAGTGAGACAAGTGTACTCTGATTTCCGAATAAATTACTTTTATTAATGACTTTTATTAATGACGTTTGAATCTACAGCAATGCAACTGCCGAATGAATAACTCTTATGAGCTGGTTCATCTGCTCTGATGAAATCTAAAATTATCTCATCACTTGACAACACTACTGAAGGCAGTAAACACAATAAAAATTGCATTTCTCATTTCCAAATATTTATTACTCGAAAGAATCATCAATGGAACAGTTAAGGAATCAAAATCTTAGAGGAACCAGAATAGTTAATTTGTTTACGATTCCCCTCCCTATATAAGTGCCATTCACTATAGGCAATAGACAATAACGAATCAGTGAACAAGTAAGAAGTTTCAGACTCAGCACTAGACTTGAACCTCTTTCATTACAGATGCAGTCTGAATCAGTGTGCACCATCTACCACACAAAAACATTCAATCACAAAAAAAAAAAAAAAAAAAAAAAAAAAAAATCCCTACACTAGGTCAGAAAGAGTCAAATCCATTATAAAAATTCCAAAGCAGACAGTGAGCAGCCGAAGAATTCCCATAGTGCCAAACCTTAGTGGAGCATGCATTACAACACTATTACATTGACTGCTTTCCTCAGAATGAGACCTTATAAGCAAAAAGCAGAAGAGATTCAAAATGTCTGAATTTTATTCCAAGAAACACACAATGTCCAAAGAAATAAACCATACAACCTCTTTGTAAGCATAAAACACAGTCCCTTTAGAAAATGCATTGGCTGTTTCATTCTAATAAGAGTTTAGGTGAACAAAGGCATGTCACACAGATACAGCCTCCTGGGCAAAGTAAATCAAGGTCCATGAGTGAGAGAAAACGGTAGCACAGTTGGACTCCACAAAGCAAGAGATGTTGGCTCTGTTATGGCAGACGGTCGAGGCTAGGAATAGCTCTCTCTGTGGTTGTTTGCCTGAACACTGTGCTAGAAGACAACATGGCCTGGAGTTTAGTATAAATTACACCAACAGCCACTAAATGATAATGTCAGAAACAGAAAAACACCACCTGACTGGCAGTCAATAGAAAGAGGGTAAAAGCTGGAGGAATTCTCACAGACTGTCAATGCAAGTCGTCACAGCTGAAAATAAATAAATAAATAAATGAGACAAGAGAAACGGCATCCATGAGGGTGAATTGAGGGTGCACTGGGAATGTTGAGCATGAAGGGCGTCCTTATAGACAGAAAAGAAAAGACCTTTGTTGTTTCTGAGGGGCAGGCAATGTTGCCAGGAACAGCACTTTTTGTCTGCATTTCACAGCTTGGAATACAAACGTATTTCACCCCTCAAAAACTCTCAGAACCACAGACTCTTGCCTGGAGAAATGGTGGTGCATTCTGAATTAATTATGGAAAGCCATTATAAACTGTGCCAATCCAAATGGATATGTACTGTATTTGAAGAGGTCAGCTTTCCGATAGTGGAAGCGTGTTGGTATATTACGAGTGCTGTTGGCTCTATGTACAAAGCCACATGGAGATGATATCAGGAGCTTGAACACAAGAAAATGCTTTCATTATATATTCCAACTAAAGCAGAAAAATGGGAGGGAAGTAAAAATAGAGGTAGAGTGTGTAAGAGCACTATTAAAGCACGGGAAATCTACTGTACACTTCTACATTCAATATTTGTGTGCAGTTGTTTTCAACTTATGATGGTAAATGATCCTTAAGGATTATAATGATCTAAAATAAAATTAGAGCTGTGGCTAACAACAGGTCTCAGAGAGATTTGAGCCTGTTGGCTAACTAATGAGATACCTCCTTTGTAAAAAATAGCCTACAAGTAAACAAGTTGCACTCGTTCAGGTATATAAAAGTAGCTTTTAGTTATGGTTCAATAATAATATAATTATTATTTTTTTACATATACCATGGTAATATCGTAGGATTATCACACACACCATGATAAGAAGGGATGCACCAGTCCGATACCTGGATCGGTATTGGCTCCAATACTGATGTTCTAAAATGGATCGGGTATCGGTACGACGAGCCCAATCCAAATCCGATCCTGTGTGTTAGTCATGTTCGTTACTGTCAAGCTCAAAAAATGACATAAAAGAACAGTTAAAACACAATTAAAGTAGTTCATATGACTCACATTTTATTCAAAGCCACTTGAAGACGTGTGATAGCTCTTTGACTCACAAAAGGCTGTGTTTAATAAATAAATATATAAAATTAATTTGAATTAGAAGCAAATTAACTACTGTGAACTTTCCTACAAACAGACACATGCAGGACGTCCTGGAGAGTTCAGAATGTCAAAATAAAAGCGTGAGGATTTTTAAAAATTAAATGCGTCACGGAGAGACTCACGGACGCAGAGATATGAACTCAGTAGCAGGGTTTATTGAACAGATTATTGAAATAGTGATGTAAACATTGAGAGTAAATCCAGTTGAGCAGAGTGTCAAACAACAGGTAAGTAATATCCAGACAGGGTATAAACACGATGAACAGATAACTCAAAACAGTCTTATGATACTTGCGGGCAATAATGAAGAAAAAGGTATGTTTGACATAGTAGAAAGGTGTGGAGTCTCAGAGATACTATCAATGAGAACAGACAAAGAGTATGTGTGAAATCAAATGCAGTCCTTGATTAGCCACTAATGATTTTCATGTGTGTGTAATCAGAACTCAGGGGAGAGTGAGCGCTAATGGCAGTGAGGAAGAAAGAGAGAGAGACTAGTGGATCCGTGACAAAAGGTGCACGATTGAGATATATTACTATATACTACTATTAAAATATATTATTATTATTATTATTTGTTTACAAATTATAATAATATTTAAGTTGAATGGGTTCCAAAAAATAACTATGTGAATGAAAAGAGAGCTGATATCTAACAACTAAATTGAACAAAAAAAAAAGAGATCTGATTCCTTTAAAGTCCAGATAGAAGCTGAAAAAATTGCTTTGTTTCTACTGAAGACTTGAAGACTGGAATTACTGTTAATTTTGCTGCTACATTATCCAGTATACTAGTTAACAATAAAGTTCTTTACATATTAAAGAGTACACCCAATTAGTTCAACACAATACTGTAAAGATATACTAAAATGATTATGCATAAAAACAACACTGGTATCAGATCGGAATTGGCTGATACTTCAATTTCCGATATCGGAAGAGAAAAAGTGGTATTGGTGCATCCCTAATGATAACACCATAGTATTCTTTCAATTACCTTGGAGTACCATGTAAACATGAAACATGGTACCACCACAGGTTAACTAGAAGGCGATCCATTCTTTTGGGAACAGTAGTTCATTAAGGTTTCTATTCAGTGGATACAACACATAACTATGACATCCACAGACAGCCTTTTAATAATTCCCATAATGTCACAATATCCTTATAATGGAGCAAACACACATCTGGGAACTGATAACCATTTACAACCACATGGCTTGGACATAGGCTATAATCCAGTCAATTGGTAAAAATGTATAGGAACACAGTGTGTATAGGATCTCCCTGTACACCAGTGAAAGCAAATCTTTGCATAGTTGAAGATACCGTAATGTCCCAAACAATAGAGTGCCATCTTGTTTCCGGAATTAATTTTCCCATTCATTTCTTCCAAAGGGATTTCATAAAGTCCTTCATAGAAAGAGTTCCAAGCTATGAACCAAACCAACCAGTTCCAAGATACATCACAAATTTTGATGCAAAAAGTATTTAAAAACAGACAAAAAGACAGAGGTACAAGACTGTGTACTTAATATCTTTCATGAGGGAATGAAATACAATAGCATGAAACATTGCCATAATGGAATTAAAAAAGTTGGGAGAAAAAATGTAATTAAAGTTGTTGATTATAAGTATATAAATATGCTTACTGTGCAATATTCAGTTTTATTAAATGTAGTAGTAGTTTGATAGTATATGGGGACCAACTTGATTGTGTCATTCACAGTTCGTCATGGAAGTGGGTGGTCACTACAAAGCTTGTATGGTGCACTTTGTTGGCCGCGATTCTCTGATTTGGTGGATCTTCCCCCACAGGATCATGAGAAGTAGTTCTTCACCACGAATTACGCTATTTAACACAATAAAAAAATAAAAAAATGATGATAAAATTGGCCTATGGAGAAATCATATGGAACTTTTACTTCCAGAACCAGACAGTCAATAGGGAAACAATGCCTGGAGATCACATTTTGCTGTTCCACGGACAGCCACATGAATCCGCATCAAGTCTATCTTTCAAATTCCAAACTTCATGGGCTGAATCAGCTCCATTGGTTGGAATGGGTCCTGTTCTCCTAACTGGAGCATTCTTGTCTGTTAATGAGAAGAACCATGATCAATACATACTCTCGGGATGAATAATTCCAGCATTGGTCCTACCAAGTTGTCCTAAATCCAAAAGACAACATTTGGGCATTTAGTTAACAGTCCCTGATTTGGTGACTTCCCATGGATAGAAAATCTCCACCTCAAATCGAGTGACCTGGAGCATCTGTCATCCTGACTGACAAAAGAGAATTTTCCCCATCACATCAAAAGTGGGCAATATCTTTGAAAGCGTTCAGAAGAAAGAAAATCTAATGATGAATGACATCACAGGCATACTGTCTGTTTGATCGATACATGTTGTACTCTAAGTATATGGAGGAAGTGACTCAGGGCTAGAAAATCAACTGGTAATTTGAGATAATGTATGTGAAGGGTAGCCTGTGCAACTGACCACACCTCTTTCAGATAGTTTCTTGCAGTCCAAGCTGTGGAGGCAATGAACAGCTTTAGAAACTAGACACCATCCTTACTTAGCAGAGCTTCACCGGTCAGTGGAGATTCTGGAGAAGCTGAAAGTCTGGACTCCAGGCTGGGCTCTAGTTCTGAATCCTTTGTAGTTAGTATAAGTCAACTTTCGTAGAGTGAAAGGGGAGTATTCTTCTGCACAAAGAATCTCCTGCATTTCCTGAGCAAAATGTTGCCATACTGGTCCTCCTGGCCTCCACATGGTTTCCAAACCTCCCAGTGTAGGAGATTACAATATCCTATCATTATGAGGACTTTCCATGAAGACATATGGGGTCTTACTCAGCAGTGAAACTACAACAAACACACTCAAATTGCAACTGCTGCTTAAGAATCAAGCAATGGAACAGTACACACAAGCTCACGGTGCTGAAAGGGCCAAACTAACATGGATGATTCTAAAACACACAGCCAGTAACTTTTCAGTATTTATTTAGACATTAGATGGGCACAGGCCATGAGACAAGGACAGGCATTCAAACCCTTGATAGTGACATCCACAATCACACAATTGTGGTAGCTAATTGGATAATTTGGACCTTATCAGCCAGTGATCTTTGTCATTAGCCTTTCGATTATGAAAAGAAATGTACCTGCATCAGGTTACATAAGGCAATACTGACTGAATGAAAACAAATATTAAATCTGAAACTCAAATCCCAGTTCTTTAGAATAATTACAATAATAACATGTTAAATGTATTGTGATTTTTCAATTATAGCATAAAATAAATAAAATGTGAAGACAAATTTTAAGCACCTTGAAAACCACTGAGTATTATGCAAAAAAAAGCAAATCTTTAGATGTTTATAAGTAGAAACTTTTTTTAATATGTTTTATTCAGGGTTTGGTTAGCTTGTATAAACTAAGATTACGATTTTAAAACTGAATATCAAGATTTATGTTCAAGTCTGATGACTTTTTGCACATTCTAATAAAATCTTTTAAGGTGCATACCTGAGTTAGATAAATAAGTTCAAGGTAGTTATGCAAGTGACCCAAAAACTACTAATGTATATAGGCATGAATTTAATTGCAAAATTCTAAAATATTTTGATGTATATACAGTATTTATGTATAAGGAATATGTGGTTCTGTTGTTGCCTTTCAGTGAATTTAACTGATGTAACAATTGAATAAGTATTTAAAAAAAGATGTATGCACAATATAAGATCCAGGTTTTTGCGTGCCTTTCTTTGCGAGAAAAAAAAAACAAGAACATGTGTGTCACTTCCTCATTTGATCAGATGCGTCAGGGTTAGTTTTTTCCATTTGAAATTGTGTTGTGCACATAAAGGTGATTAAATAATTTCTGCTTGTTTTCATTTGCAAAAGCTGTAAATATATCCAGTGCTATATTTTATCTGATGCACATTATACACACAGACCTGTCCGGAGGAGGCCAGCAGGTTCATGGTTGTCAGAAGCATCCAGCCCCGACTCGCCTCTTCACTCTGATTTACCTCCAAAAACTGCACAATGGCTCTGCTGGCAGCCTCTGTGGGAGGGACACACACACACACACACACACGTTGGTCTACCTATCATTATGAGGACTTTCCATAGACATAATGATTTTTATACTGAACAAACTATATATTTTATCCCCTAAACCTAACCTCACAAAAAACTAAAACAATAAAACATCATTTAATATTTATAGCATAATATCCTTGTAATTACCAGTTTGTAACCTAAAACATTGTCCTGGTAATCCACATACACATGCGCACGCACACACATGCACACACGTACACCCACACACTGATGTGTTTAAAAATCAGTGCATGTGGATCAAATCCATTTTCAAAGTCAGCTTGTGTGTGACTGGCCTCATCTGGGAAAGGCTTCAATTAGAGGTGATGACATGCAGGCAGTTTCTCTTCCCTTTCATCCATTGCTGCCTCTTTTTGAGATGCAAAGCTGTGACACCCAAGTGAATTTAAAAAGGTCTACATTTATAATGGCAGGGGTAAAATAAAGAGGTAAAAAAAAAATATTTGTTACAAATCGCAATTCTTGAGCAAACCGATTTTAAAACCGCCTCGCTGATGAAAAAATGTATTGTTTTATTTAATACATTTTTTTTTTTTTACATTTTTAAGGTAATAAAGATTAATGCTACAATGATTAATCGATAAATATAGGATGCTATATTTGTGCAGAATCAGAGTTCCACACTAATAGATTCTCTCTCTGAGAAGTTTTGTTTGATGCAAAAAGTTTAATGCACCGCTGCTAGATCCATCAAAGCACTGTTTATTCACTGTCAGATGTTAAAAATCCTCTGCTGTTATCAATGTTCCTGTTATTATGTATAATCCTAAAGTTTATTTGAGAGGTGCTGTGGAGAATATTTGTCAGAAGTCATTCTGCAGATTCAGTCTGACACTGCTTTAGTAAAAAAGGCTTATCAAACTGTTTGATCACGTAAACTACATGTCATGACCCCTTGATATTATAATCTAACAGCCAGTGTATTCATGCGCCTTGGTGGGTAATTTTGCACATTTACCCGGCAATGCTGACAAGAAATGCAGCTAAACACAAAAGACACGTTCTTGAGGAAACACACCCGATTATATATTATATATGGATGAGCATGTCTGATTTGCTTTTTTGTTCAGAAGTGGCTCCAACGTGCACAGCACTACGGTCTCACGGAATGTGCAAACGGAGAGTTCTCGGAGTCATAAGGGACCAGTTTGTAAGAATAGTGTTGTCTATGAGAACGCTGCATAGGATCTCAGACTATCTCAGGATGCAAATGCTAAAAACATGCAGTGACAATGGGACTGCAGGTTAATTGTCATGCGTCATAATTCAGCCCCAGAAATGGATCTTGAACAAGTTTACGCTTTAGCCTCAATTCGTATGTTGCAAAATTATCATTATGATAACAGAAATAGCCTATGGTAATATATGTTATATTTTATATTCTAAAATAACTAAATTAGTTTGATAAGTTAAAATAATATATTGTAAATATTTATTTGTTGAATACAAATGGACATAATGCAGCCTTATGGGTTCCTTTGCACTAACTAGTCAACTAATAGCCAGTTGATAATGCACTGACTGGTCCAGTGGTAGTTTAAAATTGGTCGTTTTTTGCACATCACTACCTTTTAACTGCAAATTATATATTACAGCGTGAAAACACCTGTCAATTCAGACACAACTGTTCTTCAATAGACAATTCTTTCTGAGAAAAAAGTTTAAGCTTTTTAATACGTTTTTATATCAAAACATCTAAATCGCAACACTTAACAGAACTGCAATATCGCAATAAATATGGAATCGGCTAGGAACTATCATTGTAATATCGAATTGGGAGGTCTATGGCAATTCCCAGCCCTAACATTTACACACATTTTTCTGCTCAAACTAAAATTTTATAAACATATGATAAATTAATAACAGAAAATACAATAGAATTTCACAACATATAATATTAATAGCATATTAATAAAATAGAAAAACATAAATAACATATTACATTATGCTGTTAAATGTACTTGTATTATGACTCAAAAATATACATTTCATTTTCTTATTCATTTAAAAAAAAAAAAAAAATGTGTTCGAGATCTAAAGTGCTTTAGTATTTGTTATTATATTCTCACTGTATCACACGATGCTAAGTCTAGTGTTTGTGGGTTGTAACATATGCTGTGGTCGTGGATGTAATTACCAAAAATAACATTACGGCACATTATGTGCCAAGACTTCAGTGTGCGGACAGCAGAGAAAATCCTGGATGAGTCTAAATGTCCTTGATGATCTTCTTCGAAAATATAGCTTTATACAGCAATTAAAGGAATGTTCCGGGTTCAATACAATTTAAGCTCAATCAACAACATTATTGGCATAATGTTGGTTACCAAAAAAAAATATTTTAACTCGTCCCTCTTTTTCGAAAAAAATAAAATAAAATTTATGTTACAGTGAGGCACTTACAATGGAAGTGAATGGGGATATTTTTTTGGAGGTTTTAAACACATTTAAACAAATATGAAGCTTAGAATTTTACAAAAGCACTTACATTAAATTCTTCTCTTAAAATCCATGTATTATTTGAGCTATAAAGTTATTTACATTATCATTTTAGGGTTTGTTGATATTACATCGTCATGGTAACAAAGTTGTAAAATTGGCTATAACTTTACACAGAAAAGTTTAGTAAGCAATTTCACACAAGAATCATGTTAACACAGATATTATTTATGACTTGTGGCTCTACTTTTAAAAAAGTGAGTATTTTAACATTCATAAATCGGCCCCCTTCACTTCCATTGTAAGTGCCACACTCTAACTTTAATTTTTGCTTTTTTAAAAGAAAAGGAGGAACGATTCACAATTCATTTTTGTGGTAATCACCTTTATGCCGCAAATGCTGTCGATTGATCTTAACTGGTATTGAACCTGGAATATTCCTATAAGCTAGAATGATCAAAGATCAGCACTTTTATGCCTATGTAATGTGTAAACAAATTTTAAACACAGTTAAGGCTTAAACTGATCCTAGATCATTTATTAACCTTTAAAACAAAAACATTCAATGACATGTAATAGACCTACAATTTAACATACCAACAATTTCTTCTGACCTTTTCATCATCAACAGGACCTTTGTAATACAGTATATATTTCTTTACAATATACTTGGGGCTTGTGTGTAGGTGATTAAGTACCTGTTGATTTATTGGATGCTCTCCGTCTGATCTCTGTCACCATTAGCCTTGACACTTGTGTGGTGAATTGCAGCAGGTCTGAGAACTTCTCATTCATTGTGCTCGGTGCAGCATTCCCAAACACCTGTCAAACACACAATCCATTTACAGAGCTCATACCCTCTTTTCATGATTTTTTTTTTCTCTCTGCAAACACAGAGACCTGTTGAGTTCATGCTGAAATTTTATTAGAAATTGTGTCTGAAGAGCATTATGCTTAATTTCTAATGATGAATAACATAGCGTAACGTAGCATAATAACAGCACATATAAGACATTAAAAATAAGTATAAAAATGACCCTTCTGCATATGGCTCACAAGTGGAGTGTCTAATCACATTAGTGTGAACCACAAACATTTATAAGAGTTGCAGAACTGCCGTGCTCAAGTCTAGACTGTCAGTGCTCTCACTTTTTGAAGAAATATAAATCAAAAGACACATTACAGAGACATCCAGTGTTAATGCTAATATACCACAACAGTTCACATGGGTCTATTACAATTGATCAAGTATGACAGCTTTAGAAATAAAGAGCCTGTTTCATCCCACTTCAACAAGTGCTCTCCAAATGCACACAGACAGCGGCAGGTCAGCACTCTTTCGTGCACAATGAGCTGTAACTGAGGTCATCTGCAATCTTTCTGTATATCAATGGTGGATGATTAGCACCATCATGCTCTTCACCAGGCTCTAACAATCACTTGATTTCATAATGACTACTTTGTAACTTTGCCTTTGTAAATGAAGCACTAGTCACAGAAGGTGCTCCATTATTTATCTTTGTTTAAGTTTAATAATAAAAGCATAGCATAAAACCTTTTATGAAGTATAATATTAGAAGTCAGATGCTTTAAGAAAAATATATATTACAGCTAAGCATCATGAAAATTATTCACATTTCAATACATCGTTATGTGAGGTAGAGACAATTGTTGCGCTTAAATAGGACTCGTATATCCCTGATGCATGTTAAATAGAGATGCTGTTTCTTTAAGTAATTAGCCCTTTCTCACCCGGTTGAAAACAGGCAGCATCATGTAGAGTTTCTCCTCCTGCTCTTTTTGTGTCATGTGGCGCGGTGGGTGGCAGAGCTCAGAGAAGAGGCGACGCAGGTGCATGAGACCCAGCGCGTTGTCCTGCGGGCTGCACTCCTCCTGCCGCGGCCGCCCCATGATCCTCTTCACCATATTCATCTTTAGAGGCTTCTTGAGGCCGAAGCCAGCCCTGAGAAAGAAACAGAGCAAAAAAGGAACGCTTGTGAACTGGAGGAAATGAAAAAGGGAGGGAGAGGAAAAATATGTCAGGGAAATTGAATGTCGATTATGGGAGTCTAAATGTGATGTGATATGCTAGCTTCAAGTTGCAGATCAAATTCAGCTTGTTTATTTATTTATATTTTTAAGTCAACTGCTGCAAGTTTCTCTAGTGATGATTTTGCTGCAGGCACAGAAATACTGCAGGATGCACACAACATTGGATCCAAGATATTGTTTGAGTTTATTTCAAGGACAGAGTCAAAGTGGTGAACTTAAATATAAAGCATCAAGTGCTGTTCAAAACTGAACCAAGCTTTGGAACAAATATTATTGACAAATTTTGTTGTGTTTTAATTTGTATTTCTCTCTTTTCAGTCATCTTTTGTTGCATTTCAAACTGTGCATACTATTTACAGTCAAACACAGTCGATACAGTACACATTAACTTCTAACCTACAAAGTAAAACCCCTCTGCTTCTTTGCAAATAACAAACAAAACGTGTATAACCATGCTGCAAATAGTGACTTAATCATTACTACTAGTGCCAGACTGATATTATCTGCAAATATTAGCCTCTGACAGATATATCGGTATCAGCGTATATGTTTACCAATATGCACAGATATGAAAACATTTTTTTTTCATATCTGTCAGTAACATTGCAGATTGAAAGGTAAGCATTACAGCATCTTTTTGCAGCTCAGCAGACCGGTGGTGGATTGTGTCTGTGGAGTGTTGATTTCACGCTACATTGTTGAGATGCAATACTGTAAAGTAAATAAACAAAATCCATCTTGTACTCTCCGTGACAACAAATTTAGAGCTAACTAGCTAATCATGTAGCTACTTTCATTGCTCGTCAGCTGAGTGGAAGCTAATCTGTAAACATGTATTCACCCAACTTTTTTGTACAGGATTCGCAGTTTGGTACCCCCCTTCAACTGAACAATTCCAGTCGTTGCATTTACAAAATGTAATATTTAAAAGTCTGATTTTCCACCGTTGAAAGTTTCCCCTGAACTTGTATAGCACTGTAACGGTGTAAGACTGCTGCTGCTGTTTATCTCTTGACTCGGCAGGTGTAAATGCTTCAGTTTTACAACCTGCCCCTAACTGACTTGCAGTATTTAAATGGTCAGCAACTGACTGATACTAAACAGTACTACTGATGTTTATTTAGATATTTATTTTATTTGTATTTACTCTTTTTATATAAATGGTCAGCAATTGACTGATACTTAACATGCAGTACTGGTTTTTATTTAGCTATCATTTTAATTTACTATTTATTTAAATGGTCAGCCATTGACTGACACTAAATAGTACTGATGTTTATTAAGCTATTTATTCTATTTTTATTTATTCTTTATTTTCTCAGTATTAATTTCTAGAATTAGTTGTATAATAATAATGTTAAACAATGTCAAATATTCTTCGGTAAAAACATTTAAGAAAGCAGCCTAAATCAGTGCACAATCCACATTGAAAAGGTCTGTTTTCATTCCAGCTCAAAAATGTTCTATATCAGCCACCAATTTCGGAAATCTGTGAATTTTCCCCCTCTAAAATCGGTATTGGTCTCAAAAATCCCATATCGGTCAGGCTCTAAATACTAACAAATAGCTTACAGAATAGCTAAATAGACTACTAATTTTGGTGCAATGCAAAAAAAGAACAATTAGAAAAAAAAAAACAAAAAAAAACAGGAATACAGGGGGCCTGGGTAGTTCAGCAAGTAAAGACGCTGACTACCACACCTGGAGTAACAAGTTTGAATCCAGGGCATGCTCAGTCAAGCTTCATAAGTAAGCAATTGGCCCAGCTAGGGTGGGTAGAGTCACGTTGGGTGAACCTCCTCGTGGTAACTAGAATCTGGTTCTTGCTCTCGGTGAGGCACGTGGTAAGTTGTGTGTGGATGCCGTGGAGAATAGCGTAATGCCCTCAACAAGCCACGTGATAAGATGCGCTGATCTCAAATGCGGAGGCAAAGAGATTCTGACACCCAGATAGAGGCGAGTCACTATGGGTCATTGTCCATTTGGAAGACCCATTTTTGACCAAGCTTTAACTTCCTCGATGATGTCTTGAGATGTTGCTTAAATTTTTGAACATATTGATGACATAATTTTTACAAAATCACATACATTTCCTTCCTTCTATTTTGTGAAGTGCACCAGTCCCTCCTGCAGCAAAGCACCCCCACAACATGATGCTGCCACCACCATGCTTCAGGGTTGGGATAGTGTTCTTCAGCTTGCAAGCCTAACACTTCTTCCTCCAAACATAATAATGGTCATTATGGCCAAACAGTTTTTGTTTCATCAAACCACAGAACATTTCTCCAAAAAGTCAGATCTTTGTCCCCATATGCACTTGCAAACTGTAGTCTGGCTTTTTTATGGCGGTTGTGAGCAGCCTTTCAGGTTATTTCGATATAGGTCTCAATTTACTCTGGATATAGATACATGTCTACCCGTTTCCTCCAGCATCTTCACAAAGTCCTTTCCTGTCATTCTGGCATTGATTTGCACATTCGCACCAAACTATGTTAATCTCTAAGAGACAGAATGCATCTCCTTCCTGAGTGTTATGATGGCTGCGTTTGTACAGATGAACGTGGTACATTCAGGTGTTTGGACATTGCTCCCAATGATGACCCAGACTTGTGGGGGTCTTGGCTACTTTCTTTTAATTTTCTGATGATGGCAAGCAAAGAGGCACTGAGTTTGAAGGTAGGCCATAAAATACTTCCACAGGTACACTTCTAATTGACTCCAATTAGATTACCACAAGCAAATTGTCTAATTGCCTAAAGGCTTGACAACATTTTCTGGAATTTTCCAGGCTGCTTAAAGGTACAGTTAACATGGTGTATGTAAACTTCTGACCCACTGAAATTGTGATACAGTCAATTAAAAGTGAAACAATCTGCCTGTAAACAATTGTTGGAAAAATTACTAGTGTCATGCACAAAGTAGATGTCCTAAACAACTTAGTAATAAAAATAGTAAATCTGCAGAGTAGCTAAAAAAAAATGTTTTAATGACTTTTAATTAGTGTATGTAAACTGTACATTAGTTGATCAAATTTGGCATTTAAAGTCAAACAAAAATAAATTAAACCGTCACTACCAGTGTATGCTCTCTGCAACAGCAGATTCACACATCCGTGAGGCAGCGCAAGCAAATCTTACCGTGCGCGGTCACACTGTTGTGGTTAAATAGATAACAATATGTAAGTACTGTAAAAAAAAAAAATAGTGCCGTACCCCGCGGCTAACACAAACACTATGCAAAGACACCAACAGAACCAGCACAGCTCCAGGCTGGACTAAACTAAACTTCCAACTAAAATCCACCAGGTCTGAAGAGACACATGTGAAATCATACAAGAGAGAAGTCAGTTGAGTTTGAGGCAGAACCTTTTACAGTGCTAGCATATTGCATGCCGTCTTTTAATGCATATGATAATTCATACTCCGAAAGTAGAACTGAAGTGACATTCATTACAAGATGATTAGTTAAAACATTTCAAAATGCACCTGCACTTTTTTGCATTTTGTGACTTTCAGTCGAATTAGAGATGGCCGGATCGATACTAAAGTATCCATACTTCCAATACTGATGTGATATCTAGAATATCGATTCTCACATAAAAATATGGATTTTCTGAAGGTTTTTTTAACTAGTGATATTACTATTTAGATAACATGAATATTAATGTATCCGAAGTGGAAAAGAACAATTACAGGATTAAACCATTGCATTCATTCATATCATTGAACAATTTTTTCTTCTGCTCATCTACACACGCAGAAATGCTAAAATACACCAGCAGACAGCGCTCACAATTTCAGTCACAGCGCTCATTCATAGAAGGAGCAGTGCTTTCCTGCTTGGAGTTATTGACAGAAAAACCTCATCTGGAGTTTTTCACACCAAGTAGTGACAAACCTAGACATGACATGTATTATAATGGGCTTGTTTGACCATTTTTATAGGCTTATCTAAATTCAGAGGTATTAAAACATTGATAATGATCTTTAATCCTCGTTAATAAATTATACCCTCATGAAATCTACCCATGGATTTAATGTAGTAATATTGTATTAACCATGACTAGTAACCATGACTGTTGTGACCATGTTTTTTTTAATTGATTTAATTTGGCAGTAACCAAGGTTTCGATACAATTAAACATGGTTTTGCTACACTGTAAAAAGTAAATTTGATTAAAAAAAAATTACCATGACATTTATAAATATTACAGATATTTTATATTTGAAATTATGACTTTGCATTGTGTAAAAATTATTGGGTAAAATTAACTACTATAAGAGTTTATTTTGGGGAAATTTGCACAATTTTGGGGTTTAATTCATGGACACCAATTCAACTAATAAAATTAAGAAAGAATACTACCTAATTATTTGGGGAAAATCTGTGCAATTTTGTGGTTTCATTTACAGACACCAATTCAATTTGAAAGAGAACACCTGCTGATTTGCTGACATTTTGGCAGACTGGTCGACATGTGTACATGCTAAAAGGTAAGCCTTAATTTATAATTTCTTTTATTTCTTAATTGTCTTGTTAAATTTTGACCAGGTGTGTTCAATCTAGTTAGATTTTACGGGCCGTGTACCATCCAAATGGAGTTACAAAACTTAATTTGCGGTGCTTTTTTATCATGAACAACTTGCAAAAAATAATGAGAAACATTAATTCTTCATAATCAGTGGTGCTGATATTTCCCCCTCAATGATCCCTCCCACATCTGCTGCTGTCTGTTAGCCCAGTATTTTCCCCAAACTTTTTTATGGCCGTGCCATAAAAAACAATCAAAAGATTTAAATTAATATAATTAACTAATTCAAAGAACGAAAAAATAAAATAATAGGTCTTAATGCTTAAATCACACACATATTTGTTCTGACTGTCTGCTCCAACACATTAACAGCCTGCTGGCTTCTATTGCTCTGACGGTCCCAGTCAGTAGTGTAAACTGTGAAAGGGACTTCTCAACCATGAACAGGGTAATACAAACTTCTCACAATAGGATTTGCTGCTTTTAGCTATATGTTAAGCTATCACATGCATTTGCAGGTCAAGACAAACATCCGCAATAGGCTACAAGGAGACCATTTTGCAGCATCCATGCATGCAGATCTCAATAAATAGGCCAGACGTTTCTGACTTCCCATATCAAGAGGCTCTGGAAATGTTCTTCCAGAAGCCCAGAAAGATACACTGCAGTGACAAAAGCTGGAAACTTTGTGGATAAATTACATAAAAATAAATGTTCCAATGTTTAGTTTAATGTACAGTTCAAATAATTGTTCAGTTAATATATTAACTGCTGCCATTAAAAGAAACAAATGAACACCATGACTCCTTTAAGTGTTTGTGTCTGTGTCAATTTTCCCCAACCCCCCCCACAAGCTGTAAACCTAGGGGACCTAAACAGCGGGTGTTTCGTCTGCCAGGGGCCAGAGGTCTGCCTCTGATCTGCCCAGGGAGGCACGGATGTCCTCTGTTAGATGGTGGAGGATTGGCAGAGGACAAAGCTAGTGTATCTGAGAACCGGCGAGTAAGTGGTTTTTTTTTTCTCTCTCTCTCTCTTCCACTGCCACTCTTTGTTGGCCTTTCTCTCTCATTTTTAAAAAGTTTTGTTAACGTTGTGGAATACACGCCCCTCCCCAGGGAAAGAGGGGGTGTACGTCATGCCGGAGGGTCCCCGGCCTGAGAGAACGAGGGAGGAATGTGGCAGTGCGGAGGGCGGGCCAGTTTGTGATTCTGCACACCCGGCCCCTAATTAGGCTAATCAAGGCCGACTGTAAGCTGCAGTGCGAGATTTACGTACAGCTTTGTGTGTCTTTTTGTTTCAGTTTTATATTAAAACTATTAGTTACATTGTCAAGCTATTTCTCACCTCCTCCTTTCCATTAATCCCTTTACAATGTCCTTAATGCCTCGTGTGCGGAACTCGTGCTTACTTCTGCATTAGACATCCAGGAATTTATACGTGATGAAGTCGTACGAGTTAATGCAAACAACATAATTCGAGTCCATACGAAATAGCCAATTCATAAATTAAGTACGAATTTTCATGAGATAGGGTTGGCATTTTTGTTTTTGGAAAACATTTAAAGCTTTGAGATTTTACCTTGTCTTAAATGTCTAGCATCTTTATATCATGGATGTGCTCTTTTTGAAAAGTTATTTTAGGATATGTTTAATAGCTTAAAGGAATAGTGCCCCAATTTTTTTTTAATCATCTCATAATTTAGTCACACGTGTGCCTTTCCAGATGTGTTTGACTCTTTCTTCTCCAGAACACATACAAATCACAGATCTCACCCCTGGTCCATACAATGCAAGTAAATCATGCAAGTCTAAAAGAACAAAAACATCATAAAAGTAATGCATAAGACTAGTGGTTTAATCCATTAAAACATTTGAAATTTGCACTCTAATTACACTAGTATTTTAATACCTTTTAAATATGATACTCATTAAAAAATAACTTAAGTTACTAATTATATACAAATAATTCATAAAAATACTGGCCTAAAAGTACTTGGTATCAGATCGAAAAGAAAATAGTTGTATCGCAAATCCCTAAGTTGAACAAAAGACCAGTCATACATATACACATATACATATATATATATATATATATATATATATATATATATATATATATATATATATATATATATATATATATATATATATATATATATATATAGTGTTAAAATATCGTCTCATCTTGTTAACCCAGTATCGTCTTGTCTAGTGAGCTAAGTGTATTGTCACACCCCTACTAATTATTGTACTAAATATGCACACCAGAGCAAAAGGGAAAAACACTGTCTTACTTTTAATAAAGCATTGAAACTTTGTTCAGTGAAAAACAACTAGAATCATGTTTAATGGTGTAACAGTCACATAAAGTACTCTTCTTCAGAATGCAGCACAATGAAAAACACACAACAACGCAGGTGTTTCAAGATGCATTAATAAAAATGTAACCCTGTGTCTCTCAGTTCCCTAGCTCCTTATGTCGTGAATCAGTGTATCGTGAACACAAATTCGGACACAGGCAAGGGTGTTCATCCACTGAACATTGGTACACTTATGACTCAATTATCTGCGACACATTACCAGTATCGTTCATTTTCGTTGAAGATTTGGGTATCGGCCGATACAGAGTATCTTCATATTGCCAACATTAGTGTTTTCAGTAATTAAAAATGACAATTCAGGACTGTTTTAATAGGGTGCAGCTTACCTTTAAAAGTGTAAGAGCTAACATGTTATTCAGGCTTGCTGTTATTTTATCCATATTGTTCTGTAAATTGACGGAGAGGAAAATGCAGCTTCAGCATTGATTGATTGTTCTAGTATCGTTGCGTTGAGCCTGACTGAGTTCGACGTCTGTTCAATTGCTTTATACTGTGTTGTTATTGGGCTGAATTAAAGTGACAGACATCAACTACCATCACATTTTGCAGCTTGTCTTTACACATAACAAATGATTTTTGGAGTTGCAGTGTTTCGGGCATAAAGATCTCGTGCAAGTCTGATCAAAGCACTTTTTTTTTTCCTCCCTCAAACACAAATGTGCGGACAGAGAGAAGGCTGATAAAATGAAAGCACGCATTAGTTTCAAATGATTTCTTTCTTTCTTTTATTGCTGTCTTTTATCTGTCAATATGACATTTGGAATTAACAGTTAAAAAAATCCTAGATGACTGCATCAGGGAATGCGAGCTCTTGCGCCACACACACGGGATGGGGAGATAGAGAGAAAAGGTGCTTACACATGAGTGAATCCACTTATATCAGGTAAATATGGATACAATTAAAAAAAACTGATGTTCAAGATTTAAATGATTTAAACACATTAAAATGTTTTTCATGTTTTCAAACTGGTCTTAGAAGCCCTATACACACATGTGCAATCACATCATTATATTAATATACCCGTACTTGGAAATATAACATGATGAGTATTTACCCCCCAGTAACGGCCCGATATGAGTAATACCGAGTAGTATCGGTGCACCTCTACTAAAAATGTGGTGATTCAGCGTAAGGCGCTGAAAGAAAAAAAAGTTTAATTCAGGCAGCGCAACAGTCAAAGCTCATCCATCCAGATCATGTCAGTATCACTGATCTATTGTTACGTGCCCATAGGGGTAGGATGCAACAAACATAAAAGAGAACGACTACCGCACAGCCATGAGACTAAATATTAGCAGACACCAAGTATAAATTGAACAATGATTTATTGCTGTGAACAGTTTTTTTTTTTAAAAAGCAGCAGGGAAAAGGACTTCAAAATATGAAAATAAAAATACAGAAAAACTTCCCTACCTACTCGAACAAAAACAGAAGTAAACTAAGTTCAACTAAACAGGCAGGTCATCCCTACAAACCT
The DNA here is from genome assembly GCA_032164185.1 of Moxostoma hubbsi. Classification (NCBI taxonomy): domain Eukaryota; kingdom Metazoa; phylum Chordata; class Actinopteri; order Cypriniformes; family Catostomidae; genus Moxostoma; species Moxostoma hubbsi. Next base: position 30,024,414 of record JAVLUX010000008.1, read on the forward strand.
GACTGCTTTAAAGGCAGAAAACTAGTCGTGGTTCCAAGCGTTAAATCACAAACTGCTTATGAAGTTACTGCTCTCAGATCTAACAAAGCAGAGAAGAACACTCTGGGTTGGGTCTGGCATATGGTGAAGAGACGGGAACAGCACAACCGGCCCATTGTCAAGCTTGGGTCAAGTTGCAGACCTGTATTGCACGTGCAGAATAACCGAATAGTAATTTTGATATTCAAATAGCGGAGCGTCAAACAGTTAACCGAATGTTGACTATCCGTGCACACCCCTAGTTAGCACAGCAATTGCTCAATAGATAAAGCAATATGTAGAATACTCAAACTGTATCACCATCAAAACAACTTAACAGAAATTCGTGAAAATATCAACATTTAAAAATATTAAACACTAACAATTCTCCACCTTTAAATTCCTCTTGCACCAAGACACATAAAATAGCACTTACTTTTAACATTTCCTCTCCCTGTCGAGTCCCATGCAAAGCATTCTGGGAACTAGAAATCCTCCACCACATGGATTAAAGCTGAAGAGACAATTTTTTAGTTGAATCAACCTAGTTAATTTAAGTTCCTATGGTTACATAAATGTTGAGAAATATGAACATGGGAGGATTAAAAGAGTAGTTCACCCAAAAATTTTAATTCTCTCATGATTTACTCATCCTCTTGCCATCCCAGATATGTAAGACTTTCTTTCTTCAGCAGAAAACAAATTAAAGTTTTTCTCATCTCTGTAGGCCCATACAATGCAAGTGAATGGGTGCCAAACTTTTTTAAGCTCCAAAAAGTACATATAGCCATAATAAAATAATCCATACAATTTCAGTGGTCTAATTAATGTCCTCTGAAGCAAAACGAAGAAATAAATCAATATTTAAAACTTTTTTTACAAAACAAATTTCACTTCTGGCCAGCTTGAGGTATGTACATAGAGGATGAGTAAATAATGAGAGAATTTTCATTTTTGTGTGAACTAATCCTTCAAGTAAAACTGATGATAGTGAAAGTTCTGTGTGTGTGTGTGTGTGTGTGTGTGCGTGTGCGTGTGCGCATTTCTTTCATTTGGCCAACACTGAATAATTTTCTTTTCACATACTTTTCTTACACATCTTAAGCACCACAATTTTCACTGGGTAATACAGTGTTTATATCTTCACAAAAGTAAGTCTACCTCCTTTTACTCTAGTCATTAAGCATTCAGTGCTCATTTACTAATTTCTGAGAAGTCAGTCACCCTAATGATTATTATTGGAGTTGGAGCTCCCAAGATGCCCTGCATCAAATCTTCATCCAATAGAATGAATAGATCAGTTGGAAAGATAACAATGTTCTCAATATTGACTGACAAATGTTTTTATTTATTAATGTTTCCATAATGTAAACCAGTTGTTCCCAGATATTTTGATCGTGCACACCCTCTGTATCTATAGCTTTTGTTGTGCACCCTAATCTTACCAAAACCTATGAACTTCCAGAGCAATAATTGCATGTTTAACCATATTTACAAAATGTAACTTGAAAAATTCTCTTTGTGCATCAAAACATAATTAGATACATTTTAATAATAATATATTATGAAATAATTATTTTATTTAGATGGACACTCACAAATTGGGAGTAATGGTGGACACCTTACCCTTGAATTGTTCTCATTAATTCAATAAGCCATGACACGGAATGTATGCTACCATAGGGAAAGTAACTGTCAACTTACAAAAATTATAAAAATTAACTGTTTGACAACAAAAGCATTTAAAATCACAGGATGAGGTGTAATGTTTTTTTTGTCAATAACACCAACACTGACTGAAATCAGTGTTCTGTCATTACAAATATTTTCTATCCCAACCCAGTTTGGAAAGAGCTAAATGTACAATATTTTAATTGAATACAAACTCAGTGTTTTTGACAATGTGGTTTTTGACATTTGACACTAACTGTTATGAGCATTATGAGCATAACAGGTGTTTCAAAACTGAAAATTTAGTTATCTGTCATCCCTCAATGAATAATCCTACCTTGGGACATATATTAAGGCAGATTTGATGTAAATCGGTGGGGAGTAAGATTGCTGGAACATTAAATCTTCAGTAAAATGTGGCTAAGCCTTTTACGCTTTAATTCTTTCATTGCGTTTCTTAGAGAGCTGCCAGCTCCAGCTCCAAAGGATTGTTTGGAGGAAAAAACACAGCCTCAGCCTCCTAAAAGCCTTTCAAAGTCTCTTGGGAATACAGAGTGACACAAACACAAAAACTTCAGATCTCTGTCACTATTATGGTTGACGGAAGTGCAGAAATAAGAGTGAGCATTTTCCACTGACCAGAGCATAAGGGGAAGCAAACAAGAGGCTACAGTGTGAGTTGTCTCATTCCTGAATAGAGTAGTATTCGACAGATATGGATTATTATTATTTTTTTTTAATGGCCGATTCCGATATCCAGAGAGCAGGGTGGCCGATAGGTCGTTACAATGCAGATATCTCACATTATTTACAAGAGTAAATAACATACATAAAATTGCTAAAAAAAATTAACAAACTCTTATTAAGCACTATATTTACTGAATTTCACACTTTAACTTTGTAAAAAATTATCTAAAAAACAATACTGTATTTTAAATGATTGATACAGTTAAAGTCATAAGTTACACTTTGGTTGAAGTCATTAAAACAAATTTAACCACTCCACAGACTTCATATTAGCAAACTATAGTTTTGGCAAGTTGTTTAGGACATCATCTTTGTACATGACATGAGTAATTTTCCAATAATTGCTTACTTTTTTCACTTTTAATTGACTATATCACAATTCCAGTGGGTCAGAAGTTTACATACACTAAGTTAACTGTACCTTTAAGCAGCTTGGAAAATTCCAGAAAATGATGTGAAGCCTTTAGGCAATTAGCTTCTGATAGACTAATCGAAGTCAATAGGAGGTGTATTTGTGGATGAATTTTAAGGCATAAATTCAAACTCATTGCTTGGCGCACAGGGAAAATCAAAAGAAATCCCCCAAAAAATTGTGGACCTCCACAAATCTGGTTCATCCTTGGGATTAATTCCCAAATTCCTGAAGGTACCACGTTAGTCTGTTCAAACAAAGGTATCCAAGTATAGACATCACGGTACCATGCAGCCATCATACCGCTCAGGAAGGAGATGCATTCTGTCTCCTAGAGATGAACGCAGTTTGGTGTGAAAAGTGCAAATCAATCCCAGAACAACAGCAAAGGACCTTGTGAAGATGCTAGAAGAAACAGGTAAACATGTATCTATATCCACAGTAAAACGAGTCCTATATCTACATAACCTTAAAGGCTGCTCAGCAAGGAAGAAGCCACTGCTCTGAAACTGCCATAAAAAAAGCCAGACTACAGTTTGCAAGTGCATATGGGGACAAAGATCTTACTTTTTGGAGAAATGTTCTCTGGTCTGATGAAACAAATTTAACTGTTTGGCCATAAATACCATTGTTATCTTTGGAGGCTTGCAAGCCGAAGAACACCATACGAACCGTAAAGCATAGGGGTGGCAGCATTATGCTGTGGGGGTGCTTTGCTGCAGGAGGGCAGATGCACTTCACAAACTAGATGGCATCATGAGGAAGGAAAATTATTTGGATATATTGATACAAAATCTAAAGACATCAGTAAGGAAGTTAAAGCTTGGTCGCAAATGGGTCTTCCAAATTGACAATGGCCCATAGCATGCCTCCAAAGTTGTAGCAAAATGGCTTAAAGACAAGTTCAACTGTTGAGGAGAGAGAGGGAGAATGAAACAGACAAACACTTTAACACTGAGCTCAAATGCCTCTGACACGCAGACCGTTTAAAAAACACTGTGATGCAGAGTGTCTATTATTGTAGTAAAACGATGGCACGTAACAACAATATTAACCATGACTGGTCATTTACATGTCTCAGTTGCTTCACATGGAAGCAGGACCCTCAAGAAACAAACAGGCCAAATGGGAAAATGTATTGTCTGATGCCGATAATTAAAAAAAGTCATAAAATTGGCCAATTTATCGGCCTCTGCAATATAACTGTCGACCACTAATCCAGATGATTGAAGTTGGTTTATAACATGTGACAGGGCAGAGGGCGGGGCCGGGTCGTGATTATACACACTCGGTCCCTTATCAGGCTAATTAAGCCTCAGAAAAGGATAAAGGCCGACTGCGGAATGTGGTGCGACGAGAGAGAGAGATTGTTTATGGTTAGCTGACCATCATGTGTGTGTTTGTGTCTTTTTGTTCAGTTTTATATTAAAACTATTGTTTATATTGTCAAGCCGGTTCTCGCCACCTCCTTCCCATTAATATCAGAAGAGAATCAGAATCAGCTTTATTGCCAAGAATGCTTACATGCGTCGGCCAGAAGGCAACAGTTAAAAATGGTAATGAGCTGGGTGAGTGGGATCCAGAGTGATTTTTGAATTCATCGCAGTCTTTTTTATAATATAATATAATAATAAATTATAGTATTGGTTATGAAATTTTAGACTTTAACTACCACTGCCACAGATGTAATATAATTAACATCTAACGGATAGTACACAATAGATTATTAAATATGAAACTAGTGTTGTCAAGATACCAAAATACCAATCCCAGTGAAATGTCATAGTTCTCAATACTAGGGAAGGGTGCTATGGCCAAAAATATATTCACAATATTTTTTCATATCGTTCGATATTGATATTTATCACAATATACATTTCATACATTAATGGGGGAGGAAATGCATTCCACATGTTTGTTAGACCTCAAGAATGAATGCAAACATAACTTGTTTGTTGACAAGTAAACCCCAGATGGTAAGCTAACTTTAAAGATACGCGGTTTATGATTTAATACTACGCAAGGAAAATGTTTCTCATGAAATTTCTCCAATTTCATCATCTTTAGTGGACGTTTGACTCCACTGAAAGACTTTCTTGTGACGGGCCACACTCCAGCTCAGTATGTGGCGGTAATGCACTATATGCTGAATATACAGAGGTGGGTAGTAATGTGCTACATTTATTTCATTACATTTACTTGAGTAACTTTTCGGAAAAAAAATGACTTGGAGTAGGTTTTATGGTGGGAAAAAAAAAAGTGTACTTTTACTTAGTTACAATGGGTAGCATTCCTGTCATTACATTACAGGTTTTAATTTAAGTGTTAATAAATATGTCATTTATTGAGATTTTTTTAATTCGGAACTTCACAGCTGCACGCTGTCACTTGAGTCACACTCTGCGTTCAACACTAAAGCAGCAAGCATGCAAAACAAACATTTCTTCACTCCACACACCTTCACATTACACCAAGACAATATTATATTTCAAAATTAAAATTGGAGCTCCAATTTAAGAAAACACAATGAGGTAAGTATTGAGAGATTGTTAGGAGATTGTGATAATGTGGGCTTGTCTGTGTCATGGTAATACTCATTCATTTTTAGCATGAAACTGTAACTAGGGCTCTTACGACCTCAGTTTTTTATATCAGTACCGACTGTATAAATACTTGTAAACATCACCGTTAAGTGCAAATGTTTTTTGATTGTGATTTTTATTTTGACTGATTGTGAGCACATCAGTACGTGCAAGGTTGGTGTGAGACGCGGTGAGAAAGTGCAAGTGTGAGGTGATCGACTGCTACCGGGTCCTAATGTATAACATGCAAGTAAGGGCAGCTGGTGGAGCTTCTGATGCACCCCTAGGGTAAGATGGTGCCCCCCTAGAGAGTTGTTGCCCTACGCAGGCTGCGTAATATGCGTATAGGGAGCGGCGGCACTGCACGCAGGACATACAAAGCTGTGAACTAACTACAGAAGGCATGAATATAGCAGGATCTTGCATCAGTTTATAATTAAACATTAAGCAGCATTAAAGGAATTCAAATGACACTGGTTCAATCTGTCTTCAGAAGGGATATGATAAGCATAGGTGAGAACAGATCAATATTTAAATCCTTATTTTACTCCACTTTTACATTCTTCTAGTTTTTTTGGTGATTCAATTATTTGTGCATATTGCCACCAACTGGGCAGGGATGAGATTTCATAGTAAAAAAAGGACTTTATGTATTATTAAGTTATAGATATGTATCTGTTTCTCACCCACACTTATCATATCGCTTCTGAAAATAACTGGAGTCGTATGAATTACTTTTATGCAGCCTCTTTTTTTTTTTTTCAGTCTTTAAAGTTCTGGTCACCATTCACTTGCCTTTTATGGAACAACATAGCAGAGATATTCTTCTAAAAATCTTCAATTGTTTTGCAGAATTCATACACATCTGGGATGGCATGAGGGTGAGAAAATGAGAGCATTACAATTTTTTGTTGAACTATCACTTTAATTTGATACATGGAAGAAAGAAGTCAAATGGGTTTGGAACAACATGGTGGTGAATGATGACAATTTCCATTATTAACAATAATATTAATGATGGTATTATTATTACTACTAATAATAATCATAATCATTCTGTAATGCATGTTAAATGTGTATCAATTACTGGAATATAGGAGAGTAAATATCCATAAAATATCATGTAAAAGTAACTAGTTACTCACTACTTTTATTGGATACATTCTTACTCTTACTTGAGTAAATTTTAACATTATTACTTTTACTTGAGTAATATTTTTTTCATTAAATTTGCTTCGGTGGCTTGGAACTTCACTTGGGTGGCTGCCCAAAAATGTGTAATACAGGAAAACCCTGTACTACTTAGCAATACTCTGAAATCATTTTATTATAATTTATATATTTACAAAAATATTGTTTGTTGCAACAATTAAAAAAAATATTTGTTCTATCTGAAGGTACCACAACCTTCTTCAACCTACATTTGATTGAAATCTTCTGAATGCAATTAGCTACGTTAATCATGTAAATTACAACTAAGGAGGTCATGTGAACTGGCAAGTAGTGACAGTGACAGTTTAAGAAGCCACAAACTGAAGGTAGAAGGTTGTAAAAGATAGGGCTAGGTGATATGGCCAAAAATATTACCACAATATACTTTTTCATATCATTTGGTATCAATATTTGTCACAATATATATTTGCATTTGCACATATTTTTTTCTAAATTGCCAAGTTGGCAGAAGAAGGAAAAAAAAAAATTCTAAACCGTCAAAATAGTCTCTACGAAACTGCATTGGGGGCCCAGAGCCAGCTAAAGCAGTGGGGTCTGAGGAATCTTCTACCAAAATATTTGACACAGAGCTTATCAATCGAATGAAGTTGGATATGAATGTTCGTTTTGAAGCATAATGACAGCAGTCCAGTATTTGTTTGAATATTTTTACATTCAAATAATATATTTTTATATTTCTTTACATTCAGATCCCCAAGTATGTAGGCATAGAAGCCCGTGTGACTAAGCAATGATACTGTACGGGAGTTCAAGGATATCCTCATGAGAGAAATTTCTGAAAATGTAAAAGTCTGAATGGAACATTTTTAAATTGTAATTAAAGTGAGAAAGACTAGTCAACTAACTAGTAATGTTATTGTCTTCCCTTGTAACCCATGCCAGAGTTGATGACATCTAATTCATTTTCACTCAATTATTAAAGACTCATAACATGCGGATTAATAAAGCTAAATTTAGAAAGACAAAATGTTATGGTCTAAAGGTGCTTTGGAACCATATGACTAATCAAATAAGAGGAAAGGAGGCAACGCTTGCGGATCGGGATAGGGCTTAAATGAAGCGTGTTCGGTGCTAGAGAAAAATATTCAAGACTACAGCACAGAAAGATGTTGTCTTGTTGCGTTGCTCACTAGAGATGATGAGAGGGTGCAACTGTCGTCATGAAGTCTTGCTGGTCCAGACAGGCGTCATCATTAGCAAGGGAGCTAACATATAACAACTTCACAGAGTCTGAGAAGGAAGAACTGCTTGCGTTTCAAGCGACACACCCACCTGATCGTCTAGATGTAGAACATAGGCTAAATATTGAAAATTACTCAAAAGCTTATCATCGATATTGTGGATTGTTTAATCACAATAAATATTGAGATCGTTTAATCACCCAGCCCTACTAAATGATGGTCCAAATATTAAACATTTGTTGAATACCATACTTTGAACTTCTCTTGAAGTCATTTCCCGGAATGAATCAGAGTTTTATTAAGCCTTGGTTTCAAACATGTTCTGACCTGCAGTGAGGTGCTTGAGGACTTTTAAAATCACAATTCTCAGAAAAGGATGACTGCCCGGATAAATCAGTTAAGAAACCATTTACACCAGCAAGGTCTGCTGCAAGACCATTATTATTTCTCAGAATGAGCAAGCCAACAGATAGGCCTATAACATTCTTGCATCTGAAACTCACAGCAATCTCTTGTTGCTCCACATCAACAACAGAATTTTGTCTCACTGTAACGCCATCTGTCACTAGCTAACTCATGAGCTTTACCTTCAGTAGCCTTCAATTACATCAAAACAATGATCACAGAGCATACAAAAATCTCATATGGCATCCGAAATGTTGGTGTCTGGCACAAGACAACTCTCAGCACAACAGTGCTAGTAGAAACCATTTCAAGACCACCATTGCAGCAAATAAATCCATGACACAGAGCTACAAACTGTAAACAAATGCAATGTCACCATGGAGACAAGCTGATCAAAAAAATTGTTTCCATACCTACTGTTTTCCCGGTGCTCTGCAAGCATCCTTTGTTGTTACCAAAGCAACTTCGATCTAAAGATTGCTGTGAAAATTAACGTTCTTAATCTGTGCAGTGTCCCCCCCTCTGGGGGGGTTGTGACACACCGGGATATACCACATTGGCAGCATAGGGGTGGAGAGGGTCTATCAATTACATTTAGAGAGCAAGTGTTTATTATTATTATTCTATAAAAAATATATATATCAATTGATCAACAGATCAGGGTGGCCATTCTATAATCTACAAAAGAGAGTGCTAGGTATTAAGTCATCTTAAATCTCAAAAGATATATACCGTCTGAACTAACTGAGGTCTGGAACAACGGCAAAAAAAAAAAAGCCTGAACCACTCATAACAGACTGTTTAAAAGTCTACATCCGGTATACAAGCTAAATAATTAAGAACAATGGGAGAAGACATGTAACATTTTTTAAATACCCTCCATAAATGACATATCATGTAAAAGCTCTTTCCAAACAGATATAAAAACTGTATAGTAATGGCACAAACAACAGAAAAACAAGACAAAAGGGGAAAAGAGGACATAAAACCAAAACCTGTTCCACTTTCCATTGACATAAATTAACCCAAACGAGGAATCAGAGAAAGCACAGAACCCTCGTATAACCAGGTGACAGGATTTTATTTGCATTGAATCCAGGAAGAAAATGTTTCACCTGAAGTCTTACAAAATATAAGTCATGTTTCCAACAACGTAATTTAGCCTGCTCGACACTAACAGTTTAAAGCCTATTGTGTAAAATATCACATGTGAAATGTGTGGCAGTTATATATGATGTGTGAAATTGTCAGTCACAATTTCCCCCCAAAAACTGAACATAGGCCTACACTTTGTTCTCAGCCACATGTTTGTTTGTATTTTACACAAGACACATATTACTTAAAGGAATGTCCCGGGTTCAATACAAGTTAAGCTAAATCGACAGCATTTGTGGCATAATGTTGATTACCGCAAAAATTTATTTAGACTTGTTCCTCCTTTTCTTTAAAAAAAGAACAAATCATTCTTACAGTGAGGTATATGCAATGGAAGTGAATGGGGGTCAATCCATAAATATTAAAATACTCAATGTTTCAAAAGTATAGCCACAAGACGTTAACAATATGTGCAAATGACATTAGTGTGATAAAATCACTTACTAACTTTCTTTGGAAAGTTATAGCCAATTTTACAACTTTGTTACCATGAAGATGTATTGTCAACAAAACCTTAAACCCTAAAATGACTGTAAAAATTAAGAGTTAAACAACTTTACAGCTGAAGATTTAACAGAAGAATTCATGCAAGTGCTTTTATAAAATTATAAGCTTCAAATTTCTGTTTAAATCATCCAAAAATTGGCCACAGTCACTTTCATTGATCACATTCACTTCACTGTAAATGTCACACTGTAACCAAAATTTTTGCTTCTTTTTTTAAAGGAGGAACGATTCTAAATTATTTTTTGTGGTAATCAACATCATGCCAAAAATGTTCTCGATTGAGCTTAACTTGTACTGAACCCAGAATATTTCAATGACACAAAAATCAATTACACTGAAGTTGCATCAACATGGAATTTTCTAGAATAGAGAACACATGAGGGAACATATCATAACTGCAGCACACAAAGAAAATTACAGTTCTGCAAACGAGCTTGACCTAAAAAAATAAGTCAACAGTATTAACAATCTTTCAAATGTTTACACCAAACAAAGGTAAACCGGCAATTAGGTTTATAGCCTTTAAAAGGGGGTAATTTAGGTAACCTCTGACTGACATGGACCCAGGCCAGTGTTATGATGACGCTGGATTTAAATCACAAGGGTTCAACAACTTGCACAATACAACTGGTGGGTTGTTCATATAGGGATAAAACCACATTCATAATTGGTATCTAATCTTTTTTCCAAAAAGAAGCCCTGTATATCCTTATAAAAATACACAAGGCAATTTAAACAAATGTACAAATTAGCAGTCTGAAGGTGATGAGGCCACACACACACACATATATACACACTCCCTCTCTCTCTCTCTCTCACACACACACACACACACACACTTACTGTACATACACATACATACACACACACACACACACACAAACACACCTGCCCAATACATCACCATCACACTGTGTCCTAATCAATCACCAATGTATCTATACCATTATGACGTTACTGGGATTAGATTCAGACTTTAGTCGGTGTTCATTTGTAGTGTTATTCACGAAACGTCAATAAAGTCTTCGTTTAGTCATGGGGGTGCAGCTTTACCGGTGCTTCTTTACAAATGACAAGGTAAAATGACCAATGACCGAAAAAAGGATACGGTAAAAAGAGGAACCCACAAACGAAACAGACTAGCCAGAAAATATAAGTATAATATTCCCGGTACATGTGTTTATATATTGACAGGAACCACAAACAAATCCAGAACAGTCGAGGATGAAGAGATTTCTTCAGTGACAGTATAAACTAACAATGACATTAAAGCTGAGCAACCGTCGTTTAGATAAGCCATAATATTCAAAAAATATGAGTTAACTCTTAAGCTGTAGCAATAACGATGACATTTATGATTTTCATCCAATTTTTTCTGATCTTACGTCTACAGCTAACAGGCTAACGGAGTCCTCCTCTATCCTAGCCGCAGCTAGACTGGCTACACACAAATACATTTCTGACGGAGCATTTCATGTTCAAAATCACTTATATAAAGTGAATAGCATCTTTACATTTTAAGATAAATGTAAATATGAGGAAAGGGAGCTGCATTTTGGAGGAAAGACGCTAGCGTCAATGGGCAGTGGATGTGTGTTTTGCATGTCTCTCCAGTGTAACAGCATATCCATGAGAACTCACCAGGGCAGCCTGTGTGTTCGGCTTCAGTGAGAACAGCTCTAAAGAGATCCTCCTGCGTCCTTTCCATCCATATGTCACGACTTTCTGAAGCGGTTACTGTTACTGTAAGAGCAGCTTGCTAGTGGCCATATTTAATCCTCGACATCCCAAACAACAGGCGAGCTCGTCCCGGCTCCAGCGATACTTCTCAGCGAGACGCTGCCTCTCAGTGCTCGCTATAGTGCGTCAATTACACGGGAAACAGTGACACCTGCTGGACATACCGATTCAAACAGTTTAGTACATCCAGTGACCACTTTGAGTATGATAATGTTTTTACTCTGCTCAGAAAGCTAATAATATTCGGGGTCTACTCAGGCGGTGTTTAGCATTGGTTTAATCTAATTTACTGACCCGAAAAATGTAAATTACATAGATCAAAGTTGTATGATGTGGACGTTACAGTTCCAGCGTTATATTTAAGTGTAACATTTATTGATTTGTATAATGCCTGCATGTTAATCCAATATCAAGAATAAGGGGAGCATAAACTTTGCAGTTGAAGTCAGAAGTTGTGTCATTTGGTTGAAGACATTAAAATTCATTTGTTAACCACTCCACAGATTTCACATTGTTTAGGACATCTACTTTGTGCATGACACGATAAATTTTTTTTTTTTTTTACATTTGCTTAAACAATTGCTTACAGACAGATTGTTTCACTTTTAATTGACTATATCACAATTCCAGTGGGTCAGAAGTTTACATACACTAAGTTAACTGTGATGTCAAGCCTTTAGGCAATTAGCAAATTAGCTTCTGATATGATAATTGGAGTCAATTGGAGGTGTACCTGTGGATGTATTTTAAGGCCTACCATCATACTCAGTGCCTCTTTGCTTGACATCATGGGAAAATCAAAATAAATCATCAAAGTACTCAGAAAATAAAAATTGTGGACCTCCACTAGTCTGGTTCATTTTTGGGAGCAATGTCCAAACACCTGAATGTACCACGTTCATCTGTACAAACAATAGTATGCAAGTATAAACACCATGGGACCACAAAGCCATCATACCACTCAGGAAGGAGATGCATTCTGTCTCCTAGAGATGAATGTAGTTTGGTGCAAATAGTGTAAATTAATCCCAGAACAACAGCAAAGGACCTTGTGAAGATGCTGGGGGAAACGGGTAGACAAGTATCTATATCCACAGTAAAATGAATCCTATTTTGAAATAACCTGAAAGGCTGATCAGCAAGGAAAAAGCCACTGCTCCAGAACCGCCATAAAAAAGCAAGCCTACAATTTGCAAGTGTACATGGGGACAGAGAGCTTACTTTTTAGAGAAATGTCCTCTGGTCTGATGAAACAAAATGGCTATAATTAACATTATGTTTGAAATGTTATAAATGGTGAGGTTTGTAAGCTGAAGAACACAATCCCAACCGTAAAGCATGGTGGTGGCAGCATCGTGTTGTGGGAGTGCTTTGCTACAGGAGGGCAGATGCACTTCACAAAATAGATGGCATCATGAGGAAGGAAAATTATGTGGATGTTGAAGTAACATCTCAAGACATCAGCCAGGAAGTTAAAACTTGGTCGCAAATGGGTCTTCCAAATGGACAATGACCCCAAGCATATGTAGCATTTAATTAAAATGACAAATATACTCCTTTGATTGTTGAAAGCTTTTACCCCAAACAGACCAAGAATATAAAGGCATCTCTGAAAATCAATTCATTGCTATTTTTTTTTCCAACACATCTAGCAGGTGATTCCACCGGAACTATGATATCATTGGTTCCATGGAGTAACGCCACTGGAGGAACTCTGCACAAAAATAAAAATAGTTACTCCTAATTTTATAAATGTTAAGAAATGCTACTGACTGTGTTATTATTAATCACTGTAATTCTTGTGCACATTTTCTTCATGGCAGTCCCAGTCAAGGAAATTCATTGTTCTGTTCCATAGTAGCTCAGTTTTAAACAAAGAGTGCACTGTACTCCTTTCTGCACTGTAGTGACTTGGTAAACGGCATTTGTATTCTAACAAGCAAATGGTAAGCACTACAACTTGCAGGCAGTACAAAAGTCAACTAAGCGACTTTATTGTAAATAACAATAGGTGATATTTTGCTGCTACGCCAATTGTACACTGCATCTTAATCAGATGCACAGGTAAATGTCTAAACCTGCTGGGCATTACTGCCTGCCGCACCTCCACTATTGCCTTCGCTAAAGGAAATTTAGACAATGTTTGACTAAGCAGGAATAAGCAATAACAATTTCATACCATTTCATCTGATCCTCATTCAATTTTTTGAGTAATAATCAAAGTTCTTCACGCCATCCATAGCTTTGTGCATAGTGGACACATATTCAACAGCCCACATTTCCTCGTGCTTGTAATGATCCATTATACTGTATACTCCACTCAGACCTATTAAAAGAATACAATAAATATAATAACAATAAACATATAGCATATACCTATGATTCCTTTAATGCACATGCAAGTTCTCTCTGTTTGTAGGCCTCAATGAACAGCTCTTCAACACTGTTCACCAGAAACAGTGTGGTAAGAGCACACAGATGAGCCCCTGCAGAATGACCTATTAAAACTATGTTGTCCTGTATATAAAAGCAATCAGGATTAAAATGCCTTTTCTCCTAGATATATTTGCATACACAGATTTAACCTAAGTCAAATTGTCTTTTCTCAAATATAATGTTTAGAAAATACATTTAAACAACTTTATCTACCAAGTATTTTGAAGTACATTAGTAAAAGTAATGCTGAACTGTTATTGTGGAATTTTTGATGCCACTTTAACAGTTTTTACACTTTGTAACAGATGAAGTTGATAGTGCACTGGAGTTTAAAATGTACTTGGTCAAGATTGAACGCATGGCCCGTTCCTCTCACCCACAGCAAACTGTCACTAATGTCTCAAACATATTTAAAACATTTCCCTAAAAACACAACACAGGTTTTTATTATATAAAGTATATTAAAAATGCCATTTGTAAACAATAAAATTAAATACAGTAGGTGGCTCACCTTTGGATATTAATAATCTGGACAAATTACACAAGCATTAAATGCTTTTGCCATTTGTAGGGCTAACAGACAGTAAATGGATCTCTCTCCTGAGCCCCTAACACCTCCATACACAAACACCTCTACCGGCACAGGAGCTGCATTTGAAAGATGCGTGCTTGGTGAGTTGTACAAATCTAGCCTGTTACCTCTGCGACCAAAGGTGGTAACCTAAAAAAGGACAGATCCTGTATATTGTAATCCAGCACAACAGAAATGAATGCCTGAATGTTCAAAATAATCTATTACAGATATGTCTATGTTTCATCACCAATGTTCTAAATTTAGAATGAGTATTTGTATCTTATTTGTAGCTTAGTGTTCTAAAATGGTTTCTGTGTAAGTGCAAAGCACTCTGTATTATTTGTGGCAAGTAAACCACATGTTGTGTCAAAATGTAACAAATACAAAAACAGAACTAACTTTCACATAATGCTTGTTATCTTTGTCGTTACTGTACCACAGTTTCCACTGAAAATACAATTTGCCATACAGCATATACTTCAGCATCTCAAGCAGTATATGCACCTGCATGGAAATCAAAAGACATCCAAATCATTAAAAAAACCCTCAAACAAAATTATATAAAAAATAACTAACACAACTTCACTGCAGAAGTGAAGGAGAACACAGGGAAGCGGGTTTTCCAGGCTCAGGTAAGACTTTTACAGCCACTTCAATGCTTTACAACTTCACAAACTCAGCTTCACAGGCACGTAGTCACTTAAACACATTACTTTCACAAACACATCAGATTAAATGCAATGCCTCAGGAGCACCGTGGCCTTCCTTGTGCCAGACTCTCTCCCTCTTCTGCTGGTGGTGTGGCTGCTTAAATGCCGCTCTCCCCATGCTCACTGGAATTAGAAACAGGTGTTAAACATAATCTAGCTCAGGTATAAGCGCTTTCTCTCTCTCCGGATGGACGCTTGACCAATCCCACTCTGCAACATATCCCCACTGCCCGAATTAGAAGGGTGATCCGCATGTTGGTATCTTTCATTCAATGGAGCCATTGGAGTGGGGCATGATCTGAGCAGAGGGTGAAGGCCTGCCCCAACAAATAGTACCGGAGAGTGAAGACTTCCCACTTGATGGCGAGACACTCCTTTTCTACGGTGCTGTACTTAGTCTCACTCAGCGAGAGCTTGCAGCTAATGTACAGGACCGGGTGCTCCTCCCCCTCCACCACCTGCGAGAGTATGGCCCCCAGCCCTCTGTCTGAAGTGTCCATCTGCAAGAAAAAAGGGAGACAGAAATCGGGTGAATGTAAAAGTGCCCCCCCGCAAAGTGCGGCTTTAACCTGCGTGAATGCCTGTTGACACTGCTCCATCCTCTGGACTGGGTCTGGAGCTCCCTTTTTAGTGAGATAAATCAGCGGACTGGTGGCATCCGAATAATTAGGCACGTATCTCCTATAATAGCCAGGCAGCCCCAGGAACTGTTTCACACCCTTTTTGGTCTTGGGCCTCGGGCAGGTCACAATCGCCGCAGTCTTGTCAATTTGGGGACGCACTTGCCTGTGGCCCAAGTGGAACCCCAGATACCATAACTCCACCCGCCCAGTCGCGCATTTCTTGGAGATTGCTGTGAGTCCCGCACGTTGCAGCAATCTCAGAACCGCTCTCAGATGCTGCATGTGCCGCTGCCAATCGTTACTGTAAATGATGATGTCATCTAATTAGGCAACAGCGTACGCCGAATGCTGAAATGTAGCCGGGGCCCCAAACAAACTGAACAGAAGGGTCAAAAAATTGGCCTGTGTTAAGTTTTGCTCTAAGATCAAGAACATATTGAATTTTGTTTTTACAGGTTGAAGGTCCCTCCTCCCAAGTATGACATCAAGCACGCTGTGTGGGCAGCGCCCATACAGCAGCTCTAATGAAAACCAAGAGGAGGTTTGCGGACATCTTGTACTGCAAATAACGGGACTGAGCCATTTGTTCCAATTTTTAGCATCCTCGTGCACAAACTTATGAATCATATTTTTAAGGGTTTTATTAAATCGCTCCACCAGGCCATTTGTTTGTAGATGCTGGTGCGGATTGACTTAATGAACAAACATTCGTAAAGCTTGCGTAGTGTCCCTGACATAAATGTTGTGCCCTGATAAGTGAGGATATCTTTCAGAATCCCCACCAGGGAGATTATTTTGAAACTACGTGCTGAGATGTTGTGCAGAGGCACTGCTTCCAGATATTGCAATGCATATACAATAGGACCAATACAAAGTGATGTCCACGTGCTGACCACTCTAATGGCCCAATGAGGTCCGTTACAATTCTCTCAAAGGTGACCTCAATCAGTGGATGGGGCGCAATATCACTTTTGGGATCACCAGCTGACATTCGCGGCATACCGCTCACCACCTGCGGACATCGCCGCCAATTCCCGGCCAATAAAAATGGGCTATTAGGTGGTTCAGTGTTTTTCTTTGCCCTAGATGAATCGCCATGGGATTATAATGAGCCGCCTGGGACACCATTTTCCGATGGCTCCGCGTTATTAAGAGCTGGGTTGTATCTTCCTTTGATTGAGCATCCTGCATCACTCTGTACAACTGCTCGTTTATAATTGCAAACTAGAGATATGAAAATGCGACATTCAGCTGGAGTTGCTGACCATCGATCACTCTCACTTAGTCAAAGGCGTGCTTGAGGGTTTCGTCTCGCAATTGCTCCAAAGGGATATCTCCTTCAGGAAATCCCCTGAGGATGGGAGGGGCTGCAGCCTCTTCCCCCCCTCACATCATCCTGATGTGGAGCTGACAAAGACGCCCCGACTCCACATCGCACAATTCCCATCTCTTTGCTTTTGTGCAGGATCCATCCACGCATATTAAATAAATAAGTTTCTAAATTCAGGCCAATTAGTCCCCAAAATCAGCAGATGGGTGAGGCGGGAACTAACTGTGGCCTCCTCTCCATGTTTTGTTCCCTGGAATTTAATCACAAGGGTCACCACAGGGTAGTTGTGAATATCCCCATGCACACTCTTCACCCTCATCCTTTTGGTTGTGCCCAAAGCCTCACGAACCAAGCATTGGTGGATTACAGTTGATTACAACCCGTGTCCACCAATGCTTGGTGAGTACCCCCCTTGATTCTTGTACATTGTTGTCTGGGATTTGGACCACTGTCCTCAGCTCCATCACAGGGCATTGATCCCGGAAGTGTCCCGGATCCCCGCAACTCCAGCAGGCCGGCCCAGGTGCCATGCCCGCACCTGCATCGGCAGGCACTTCCACCTGAGTGGGAGAGTGGCTGGGCACTGTTGTTGCTGGGGGCAGTGCAAACCCCCGCGTGTGAGGTATTGGCTTCGGTGACAGGACTCCTTGCCTCCGTGGGGCAGGAACGGGCTCTGGGGAGAGAGCAGAGTGAGAGAGAAAAGGGGAGGGAGAAGAGAACAGAGAAAACATATGGTCCTCTGCCAATTGGACTGCTTCCGGCAGGTGTCTTGAAGTTGCTGGGAGAAGGCAAACGGGCGGTCAGATAAGACCGGAAGAGCTGCCAGTACTGTTCTGGACTTTGGCAAACCTGTTGCAATATGGTCTTATTTAGGTCACTGTAGTCCAGGAGACTAGCCGCTGGCAGTTGTTGGGTTATGAGTTGGGGTTCCCCGGACAAAAATGTAACGACTGAGCTTGCAGCCAGCCCCAGATCTCAGCAGTCCGCTCAAAGAGGTCAAGGAAGACTTCTGGGTCATCCTCAGCCCCCATCTTATTGAGCATTGGCATTGGGCTACTGTTGTCCAAGGTCGCAGCCGGGGCTTTCCCCTAACTTAGGAGGCTCTGGATCGCCTGCTGGTCCTCTGCCTGAGCTTTGAGGATCTCGTGGAAAGATGATCTTGGTCCTGTCAGAGCTCAAGCAGGGCCTGTTGGAAAGAGTGCATTATGTAAAGGTACATCACCTGAAAGATAACATTTCAGTGTCCTGTATACCAAGATCGGTGCATACGCGGGTTTGGATGGATGGCTGTAGCGTACACAGATGACATTTAACTGTCTTCCTCGATTAGCTCGTTGGTTCACTTGGGCAGGCCAGATATGCATGTTCAACCACACTTTAAAGCAATTGCAGCTAATAATAATAATAAAATCGAAGTCCGCATTTATTACCATACAATGGATATAGGAACTAACTCTTCATTAATATATATTTTAAACATTTATTATTTTCATAGGTTGCTAGCCATATCTCAACATATCATCTCTCTCTCATTGGTGTAAGCGTTTGACATTTAAAAGGATTTACCTGATGTCCAATCAAATCAAATGCACATTATATTTATATTAATATGTGAGCAAGGCACTTAACAGGTTGCTCCGGGGGGATTGACCCTGTAATAAGTGTACTGTAAGTCGTTTTGGATAAAAGCGTCCGCCAAATGCATAAATGTAAATGTATTATTTTAGAGGATGCTTTTATAGTGTAGTCTAGGGCATAATATTGGATAATTGCTAACCAATCATATTTTCTGTTTCAGTAAAGGGCAGTACATTTCCAGCGTCTCTGGAGTAACCATAATTTGCACTGTAAATGTATTTCCTCTCTCTCTCTCTCTCTCTCTCTCTCTATATATATATATATATATATATATATATATGTGTGTGTGTGTGTGTGTATGCATGCATGTGTGTGTATATGTATGCATGTATATATATTTCAATGTAACTTATGCAATTAAACTTTTTGAAAATACTGCATTTTATTGCACCCCTGCTAGTTTTTGATGCTTTTTTTTTTCTTTCTTTTTGCATTTTACTGCTGTCGGTGGAGCCTTTTTCTCATGATATCTACAACACAAGCATTTCATTCCAAGGAAATATAGACATTAATGACTTAAATATTATTCTACTAAATGGGGGGAAATTACTGGAATATTCTCAAAATGCTAGTGGCCTACAGTGACACCTATTTAATTTATTTACTTAAATACACCAATAAAAACTCCCGTTTGGTCTTTTATCCCATTTTTGTTTTATGACAAAGTAAATAATAGGCAAATAAACACATTGTTTTATTGTCTAATAATAGGTAAGATTGCTGTTTCAGATGGCAACGATTAAAGAATAATAATAATAATAATAATAATAATAATAATACTTAAAATAAAAATGTTACCGAGTTAAAGAGTTACTTAGTTTTTCTAAAGACTAAAAATTTGAAATTTTCAAGTAGAAAACTTGAACTCACTGTCTGTTTTTATGTGCAGACCACAGTTTGGTGCCTTTCAGAGAGTCTAATATCTGCAATGAGAGAAAAGAAGGAGAAGGCAGAGTTTCTTCCTTTTCCCGCCTCCCCGCTTGCTGCTCTAGTCAAGTTTGAGAAAATATTTTAAAGTGAAGAGCTCTCAAACCGCGTTTAATTTTTTGACACAATGAAGCACACACGTTCTTCATTTTGATATTGAATAAATACATTGCATTGATTTTAAAAATGAGTACGACACTTTTAAACGGACTGCTCTTACTGTTTGTCGGACTGGCGCAGGGGGTTAAGTTCTTTAAAATCCTTTAAGTACGGCATGTAAAGAAGGATATCATTCAGCGTATGCCTTTGTACTAAAAACAGGGCTTCCACAAGGGTATGAAAATGAACCCTGGTTTGGACTTAATATTACGTTTCTTTTGAGTTTCATGCAGCAGAGGACCTTCTAAATTAACACAGGCTTCGGTCTATTCCCTTTTAGAGAATTTAAGTTAATTTCATTTCAGTGTTTATGCAAATACATACACATGTTTACAAATTGGTCTAAGCAGTATTGCATGTGCCTCTCATAGCATCAATCCAACATGAAGCATCAATACTGTCTTTTAGTTAAAACTATTTTGTACAGATTACAACATTCTTGTTTGCACAGATTTGTAGCTTCTCAGTTTGATTTACCCATTGAGAGTTTTCATATTCCCTGCTTGCCAAATAGCAGTGGTTTTGTATACAGTCAAATAAAATCCAAGATAAAATACCTGTATTTATTAAAAGCAATAAAACAGGGTCTGCTTCTAATTTTGTGAATCACTGATTTATAATGAGGATGTTTTTATCTAACTGCCCATTATTGGCTAATTAATTAAACAAGTTTCAACAGCAGACTTTCTATTTGAAAATTACAACATAATATAGTTATCGGTAACAATTTAGAATAATGTTAACATTAGTTAATGCGTTAGGTATCTTGAACAACCAATGAACAATATATATTTTACAGCATATATTATTCTTTCATAATTTTAGTTAATAGAATTTGTTTTGTTAATTGCCAATTGTTCATTTTTAGTCCATGTTATTTCATAGTGCATTAACTAAAATTAACTACTACAACTATTTTAACAGTTGTTTTGCTTTGTGCAGCTACATTCTATGGTGATGGATTTGTACAGTTAAAAGGAACGGAGTCCTCTTGCCGTAACACACAGCACACACAAACACACACACAGTCTGTTTCCACACCTCCAGCCAGAGAAGCCAGCTTTTCCTGGCTGCAGGGCAGACTGATTACCTGCTGCTGGAGATGAGTGCTGGCAGACTGCAGGTAAGTCACGCGTTGCTATACTTCACAGCAATCACCCACAGCAAAGCTTCGGATATACCACAACATATCTACATGCAGGAACATGTCAATTCCATTCAAGCTTGAAAATGTATATTAGAACAAGTGTAAGGCTTTAGGTAACTTTAAGAATGATTTAACTTTAGATGAAAACCCTGTCATCATTTACACGCCCTCATGTTGTTCCAAACCCATTTGAATTTCTTACTTCCATGGAACACAAAAAGAGATCTTAGGGATTTTTTATTTATTTTTTTCATAAAAAAGGTGGATGGGCACAAAGGCTGCCTGTCACTAAAATTCTTCCAAATTCTTTTGTGTTTTATGATAATAAAAACAATACAAATCATACAGGTTTTGAACAACATGAGGGTGAGTAAATTATGACAATTTTTGTTTTGGGGTGCACTATGATATTATTTCAAGTTTAAAAATTACAATAAACTTATATTTTCAAAAGGTTTTATTAAGATTAAGTAGTGTAGATAATAATCTAGTACAGGGATAAAGGATATCACCATTATCTTCAGCTGCAATTTAGAGCAACATTTTATTCATGTTTTAAAACATGGCCAAATTATGTCACTTCACCGCAGACATTTTTGCCTTGGCACTTACACTCGCCTAAAGGATTATTAGGAACACCATACTAATACTGTGTTTGACCCCCTTTCACCTTCAGAACTGCCTTAATTCTACGTGGCATTGATTCAACAAGGTGCTGAAAGCATTCTTTAGAAATGTTGGCCCATATTGATAGGATAGCATCTTGCAGTTGATGGAGATTTGTGGGATGCACATCCAGGGCACGAAGCTCCCGTTCCACCACATCCCAAAGATGCTCTATTGGGTTGAGATCTGGTGACTGTGGGGGCCATTTTAGTACAGTGAACTCATTGTCATGTTCAAGAAACCAATTTGAAATGATTCGAGCTTTGTGACATGGTGCATTATCCTGCTGGAAGTAGCCATCAGAGGATGGGTACATGGTGGCCATAAAGGGATGGACAAGGTCAGAAACAATGCTCAGGTAGGCCGTGGCATTTAAACGATGCCCAATTGGCACTAAGGGGCCTAAAGTGTGCCAAGAAAACATCCCCCACACCATTACACCACCACCACCAGCCTGCACAGTGGTAACAAGGCATGATGGATCCATGTTCTCATTCTGTTTACGCCAAATTCTGACTCTACCATCTGAATGTCTCAACAGAAATCGAGACTCATCAGACCAGGCAACATTTTTCCAGTCTTCAACTGTCCAGTTTTGGTGAGTTCTTGCAAATTGTAGCCTCTTTTTCCTATTTGTAGTGGAGATGAATGGTACCCGGTGGGGTCTTCTGCTGTTGTAGCCCATCTGCCTCAAGGTTGTGCGTGTTGTGGCTTCACAAATGCTTTGCTGCATACCTCGGTTGTAACGAGTGGTTATTTCAGTCAAAGTTGCTCTTCTATCAGCTTGAATCAGTCGGCCCATTCTCCTCTGACCTCTAGCATCAACAAGGCATTTTCGCCCACAGGACTGCCGCATACTGGATGTTTTTCCCTTTTCACACCATTCTTTGTAAACCCTAGAAATGGTTGTGCGTGAAAATCCCAGTAACTGAGCAGATTGTGAAATACTCAGACCGGCCCATCTGGCACCAACAACCATGCCACGCTCAAAATTGTTAAATCACCTTTCTTTCCCATTCTGACATTCAGTTTGGAGTTCAGGAGATTGTCTTGACCAGGACCACACCCCTAAATGCATTGAAGCAACTGCCATATGATTGGTTGATTAGATAATTGCATTAATGAGAAATTGAACAGGTGTTCCTAATAATCCTTTAGGTGAGTGTATTTCAAGGTATACATTACAAACCTGATGAATGGACTGATTTAAGAGTTGAAGAAAGTGAGCTATGAATACATTGTGAGAAGTGGATATATGAGTGGAGGACAGTAGTGTAAGCCCCTCTATCGGTCCAACGGCGGTCTCCAATAATACGGGTGAAGGTCTCTGCGCGTTACTGTCTTTCTTTTTACGCAACACAACCAGATTAAATGAAATACATTTTCTCTCATGTATTACCTCGTTATTTCATCTGACTCCATAAATGAAAAAGGTTTTAATGATCTGAGCACCATTAAAAGTGAGCGAATGTTTGATTATTCTTTTTAACTCCTTTAATTATACTTCACCCGTTCAGATTAGGAAACTATGTCGCTTTGAGGTCCTCGCGTGTTTTCTCTACACTGCGGGTCTCACGATCACAAGCGGCCAGTATTGGATCAAACAGAGGTAATTGCTATATACCTGAGATCGGTCACGTTCATGTATACACAATCAAAGATACGTCAGTATAGCCCCCATGGAATTGCATACACTTGAATTTAACTGAACGTTTTCTTCAGTAGAGGTCACGGCCACTATTACAGATATAAGTTGACCAACATAACTTCTCTTGTAATAGCTTTGGATTGGCCATGCGTGGTTTCCCGCGTACACTTATCTGGAGAAACATCCAATTAAAACAGAGGTAAGACACACCCGAATTTAGATTGGTCAAGCAGCATTTAGCTGTTCTAAACGGAAACACACTTTCTGTCTTTGCAAACCAAGTACACTTGAACTGATGCCAAATATTAGTCGTCACTAATCTGACGCAGACTTGCGGTAACATACGAATCGCTCAATCTGTTTGGGAAAAACAATTTCAGAGTCAGTCAGAATAAAATCAAATGTTTACAATTTACTGACCAGGTAACATAACACGTTCATCGCAGTTGCCTGATATAAACTACACACAGTAAACTGTGCGGGATCGTCTGACTACAGAGAACCACGAACGATGTGCCACATCTCCTTAAATACCCAAATAATTCAATAAGTTAACCAAATGGTGGTGTCTGTCCTTCTAATTAGATTTGGGTCCCCTATAGGTTCCTGTACATTTACATATATCTGGGGGAGGGCACACCTTTAAGATGCACACCACATCTCTCATGTCTTATAACTTCTTTTTGCTTTTCATTATGGCTGGGAGGATGAGACCAGTTTACCAGGCGCACTGAGACACTTTAAATGATACCAAACATGTTATAGTTACTTTTTTGTACACACTTGACATTGTATAGGTTTTTAGTGAGTTCTAAGTGAGGAGGAGAGGGGGGAGTAGGGGAAGATAATCAGATGGTAGAAGTGAGGTGCGAGCCCCTGCTGGCTGCGTCTCGGATGTTGCTGTTACATGTGCAAGAGACAGTTCAAATGTTGATTCTCATGAGAGCCTTTTGTTCTCCCGAGGAGTATCCCAGACTCGCTGGCACCTTACAGTAGGATATGCTAAATCAGTGTCAGACTAAATCAACTTCCTCACTACTGTCACATTCTGTTGACTTTTGTTCTGTGCTTTTATGTTGAAATTCCTGTTTAGTTCCTGTTTCCTGTTTGGTTTTTGTAGTCCTTTGTAGTTCCGTTTTTTGATTGGTTTTCCCCTGATTGTCTCCCATTCCCTGATTGTTTCCCCAGGTGTTCCTAGTTTTCCCTTGTGTATTTAAGCCCTTGTTACCCCCCTGTCCATTTGTCTGTTATTTCATGTTTAGTGCTAAGTTCCCCGTGGTTTTCTTTCTTTATTTTTTTTTTTAATAAAAAGCTGCACGTAGATACTCTCTTGTTGCCTGTTGTTACAACTACGCACAATGTAAAATTTTGCATGAATATTTGGAATGACTTTTAGTTTTACTATTTCTCTTTGTGCCACATACATGAGTAAAGAAGTTCAAAGATGATATATTTTGGCTATATATATATATATATATATATATATATATATATATATATATATATATATATATATATATATATATTCTACGATTTCCCTAGAATTTAACATGGAAACCTGCACATTTTCAATCTCGGGTCATTAAATTGGGTTTTATTTGCATGCATGAGACCCTCTTACAGTACATATTGTGTTAAAACATACAGTATATCACATTCAGCAAGGCTTGACAAGTTTGTCTTAGCCATTTCATGTAAGGATAGTGACATTCTCAAGTTAAAGGGATAATTTACCCATTTACTCAACCTCATGTTGGGTGATGTTTGGTAGAATGTTAGGAATTGATCAGTCACCATTCACTTTCATTGTATGGAAAAAGATGCAATGAAAATGAATGGTGACTAAGGGTAATACTCTACCAAACAAGAAGAAAGAAATTCATACAGGTTTGGAAAAAAATAAGCAAATGACGACAGAATTTTAATTTGAGGTGAACTTTCTTTATGCGAATAATGAAATTGCGGTCCACAAAAATCTTAGTGGTTGTAACTGTCTGTTATCATCAAGGAAGATTATTTGTTATTTGATTATATGTAGCAAATGTATACAAAATAAATCCTGCGTTATCTATAGAATAATGGACGGTTGTTTTTCATTTATTATTTTCATCCACAGGTAAGATTGGATCTTGGCTCTAGAGAGCAGGTCCTTCTCTCAGAAAGTGGAACCCAGCTGAATGATCTGGCCTGGCACACTGCAGAGCTTCATCATGAGTTCTATAATGTAAAATTGACCATAGACAACCATTCCCAAAGAAGCCTTCAATTGCCAGGCCCAGAACAGGAGCTGAACATCAATGATGTTCCGTCTATATGTGGGTGACACAGCTGGTTTGGATAAGGATTATCTAGCCAGCGATCTCCACGGCTTACATGGTTGCCTTGAAGTAATATTTAGTCAGCACAACCTCCTCTCATCATAAAGGCCCTACTCTAGGTTTAAGAATGTCTATGAGATTTCCCTTGGATGCAGCCCTCAGTTTTTTGCAAAGGAGGATGATCTAATCATTTTTTTCAGCTCAAAAGCTTACAGATCCCTTCCACCTTGGACAGCACTGCAAGAGTGGGCTCTTGATCTGCTTGATGCTCTGTCCACACCTCAGCCGAGGAGGGGATCATTATGTACAACTCAGCACGTCATGGAGATTTTGTCGCAATGGAGATCCAGAAAGGTTGCTGTGTTAGGTAAAGATGGACTTAAAACAGAGCTACATTCTCTCACCTTTGTCAGTGACAATAAATGGCATGACATTAAGCTCTACTTTACTCTGAAAAGTCTCCAGCCCACAGTAGACGGCGAGACTGTGAGGTCCAGCATTAGCTCCAGTTCCAAAATTTTTAATCTGAAAAGTTTTCTTTTTCTTGGTGGAACTGATGACAGCACACATTCTGAAATAAGAAAGGTGGGCCTTTCCTTGGTAGCAGGGAAGCGTGTTGAAGGTGGTTCCTTTAAAGGATGCTTCAAGAATATTAAAGTAAATTATGTTAAAATGGGTCTCTCAAATACTGTGGTAACTAAATGTTGCCGGTCCTTCTCGCCCCCGCTCCGAACTGGACTCGAACCGTGGAGGCAGGTGCGCTAACGAGGAGGCTAAAGGCTACAGCCTCTAGCATCAGTCGCTAGTGCACCTCTTGAGGTCAGGAGAGTGAGGTTTACACACTGCACAGCTATCTACCAGCTGGCTCCCATTACATAAAGACATCTCTGTCGGCTCTGAACCTGAAAAAGAGGTCAGGACCACAGTAAGCCCAGCAAACATTCCCATGACCATTGTTGGCTTTGTCACTCAGCTGCCCCCCCCCCCCATTGATATGTCCACTCTAGATAAGGGTCTTTTGAAAAATTATGGACATGGTCCCTGAAGATGGTCGGGCATCCTTGGATTCAAAGCATATAAAAGTAAACCTTGATTTCAACAAGCTTGGTATCCGCCAATCTCAGATTTTCTTTAGGATTGAAGAGCAGCCTGAGCATGGTCAGTTTAGGCTTGATGTGGACCAGGAGCAGGCGGAGCATACTTTCAGCATGCTGGATTTGTGGCACGGCAGAGTGATGTACATCCATGGTGGATATGAAAATCCACAGGACTTATTCATGTTGTCTGTGTTCTCTAGTAGCAGAAAGGAGGTCCTAAACTATCTAAAGGCACACAAGTTGTATCGGTTTAATGTGACTGTTAAACCAACCAACGATGCCCCTGAACTAAGTCTGCCTGAGGTGAATTTATTTATTCTTCTCGAGAACTCCAGGAAGACGCTGACCACTGACATGCTGAAGGCCACAGATATTGACAGCAATTATGCAGACCTTGTCTACTCTGTGTTAGAGAATCTTAATGCTGATGCTGGGCATTTTGAAAACAAAGACAATTCGGGTGCTACGGTAACCTCTTTCTCCCACTCAGATCTCGTAGAGGGTAGGATCAATTTTGTCCACACAGGAGTGAGGAACTCCAGGATTGTTCTGAGATTCAGTGATGGAGAGAAGGTGAGTAACACCGTGGTGCTTAGAATCATGACTTTGGGACTGGAGTATAAAATTTCCAATAACACCGGTCTGGAAGTAACTCAAGGAGAGATTTTTCTGTTAAGACTGGCAGTCTGGACGAATGCAGTGAAGCAGGTAGTTGACATTTGTTATGATGTAATTGAGCCACCGAAATATGGCAAGCTCCAAAGGATGCACTCCAGTGGAGAGTGGAAGATCACCAGCTCATTTTCTCAAAGAGTTCTTGAAAAGGAGCATTTGAGATACCTCAGCACACACCAGTCTATTCAATGAAATAATAGTACAGACCACTTCAAGTGTAAAGTCAGTTTGGCTGTTAGAGCTATGGAGGAGCTGGTGTTTCCCATAAAAGCAAAGTGGATAAACTACAATCGAGAAAAATGAGGCCATAGAACTGGACAAAATTAGGAGTGCTGTAATTGACCCAGAACATCTATTTGCAACAGTTCAGGGTATAAGTTTGTATGAGGATGAGATTCATTTCAGATTGTTGTCTCTTCCAAAACGAGGGTTAATTGTAATGAATAATGCCAACTTGGATGAGAATTACACATTTTGTTAAAGGGACATCACAGATTTAAAAGTTGAATACCAACTATTGGATAGATTGTATGAGGATACCAGTGATTATTTTGTTTTCCAAGTATTTTCAAAGCACTCGCATTCTTCTAGTCACACTTTAAAAATTAACATTAAAGCAGATGTCAACAGCATTTTCATGATAAACAATGGGCTGCACTTCTAGAAGGTGAGAGAAAACTCATCACAAAAGACGAATTGTTTGCCAAAACTCTTAGCAATAAAGAAATGTACTACACCATCACAAAAGCTCCAGACCATGGCAAGCTGACACGAATCAACTTGTCCAACTCTACCAAATTGTTTGAAAATATTTTGTCATTTGCCAAGCAGGATATTATGGAGGAGTGCATTATGTATGTTCACGACGACAGTGAAACAATTCTTAATCATTTTACCTTCAGAGCCTCCGCAAGTCTAATAACAAAGATTTCTATGACAGAGAATGACACTGGCTCCAAGGAAGGCATATTTAACGTTTCTATACAATTGTTGGATGAAAAACCCATCCGTATTGTAGATAAAGTGTTCCATGTTGCCAAAAATGGACAAAGATTATTGACCCTCGATGACCTGTGTTACCGTGATGCAGACATCAGCAATGGGCAGCTTGTCTACACCAGGTGTGGCATCCCAATAGGGTATTTGGTTTTTGCAAATGACACTTCACATAAATCGTACCAGTTTCGTCAAGAGGACTTGGAATGGAAACGAGTGTTGTTCATTCACCATGGGATGGACTCTGGCCGATTTGTCCTCGTTGTGTCTGACGGCAAGCACTATGTCTCCTCTCTGTTGGATATTAGTGCACAGGATGCTTATTTAAAACTTGGCAACAACACAGGCCTGTTGGTTCAGAAAGGACAAGCCAAAACACTTAGTCATGCTAACTTAAGAGTGAATACAACCTTGACATCAGAAATTACAATTAAATCGTATTCAGGATTCAAGAGGCTCCAGACATGGGAGTCATTCACCTAGCAGGAATGACCTGAGGAATGGCTACTTGTCATATCAACATGACAACAGTAAGAACCTGGCTGACTTTTTTACACTGCTAGTAGAAGCAAAGGACCTTCAGCATGATGCTAAAATCCATGTGAATATGTACCTGGAAAGTCATCAAAGGCCACCTGTCATTGTTTGTAACAAAACCTTGCTGGTGGAGGAGGGGACACCAGAAAAGATTGAGAGGAGTAGACTCAAGGTAAATGTCAATATCAATTAGAGCTCTTATTTTACTTTTTTTTTTTTTTTTTTGTGCTATTGTACAAAATAGATGTCTAAAGGCCAAAGTATACTTTGGTTTTCTGTGTGCTGGTATGCCTCGCACAGTGCAGAAGACGCAAATTTTGTCATCAGCACAGTATCTGTGAACTATCAATATGGAGACTAGTTTTTTTTTTACCTGCACATGTGCCTGCCATTGACTGTACTAAAAAAATATCACAAAAATAACACAAAGCAGTCATAGTACATATATAAAATCTGTATGGGCTGGTGGTCAAGAGTATTTTGAAAGGCAGTGCGCTTGACCATGCACGAGAATTAACAGCACGTAGAAAAACTAAGTGTACCCTTGCCTTTATAGTGGAGAATTTGGTCATTGATTTATATTGCTGTATAAAGGGAATTATATATATTTTACTGTTTGTGAGCTGTTATATTGCTGGAAATATATACACCCATATATATTTAAAATATTGTACTGTTTGTTTCTCTTCAGGTCTCTCATGAAGCTAGTTCATCTTCGGAAATATCATTCACAGTCACTCCATCTAATGGATATCTGCATTATTCTTTTGAACACAAGAGGACCCATTGGTGACCTTTTTCCAACAGGATGTTAATGCTGGCAATATTCAAGTATGTCCAGGTGGAGCCTGGCCAAATGAGTGATTCACTCACTCTGGAGGCCAGCAACGGGGTCGCTGAGGTCAGTGACATCATCATGTTTGTGGGTATCATCCCACACCTCATACCCATTATGGTGTCTGATATCAGTCTGAAGGAAGGAGCATCTAAAACAATCACAGAGGAGATCATCAGAGTAACCAACCCACATTTCTCTGGCCTCAGTTTTGTTTACTATATCTCAGAGTGTCCCATGCATGGCC
Organism: Moxostoma hubbsi; assembly: GCA_032164185.1. Classification (NCBI taxonomy): domain Eukaryota; kingdom Metazoa; phylum Chordata; class Actinopteri; order Cypriniformes; family Catostomidae; genus Moxostoma; species Moxostoma hubbsi. The sequence goes on from JAVLUX010000008.1 coordinate 30,054,628, forward strand.
ACATTGAGAATTCATGTTTTAGAGGGATACCTACAACCTACTTTACGAAGAAACAGTTAACATTTTCCCCAAACTTAACATCCTTTATTGAAAGAATAGGCTATGAAAAGAGACAAATCACTCAAAACTCATAAACTATATTATAAGTACACATGTTATCATTTGTAATCATTCTTATTGTAATTGTAGTTAATTGAATCCATATTTAACATTTATTTCGTAGTTGTGAAAATGGTGAATAGTACTTAAAAGGTCACAAAAAATGAATAGCATGTTAAGTACCAATCCTCCTTTAAACACTTAAGCATCAAAAAATGATTTAGCTATTTGTCAGTCCCTGAATTCCATTGGCAATTCTTTGCAAGTCAAAATTGATAGGTACTCTTAAGGAAAAAGTAATTGTAATCTGATTAAGCACATTTATAAATGTCATGTATTCTCATTATGAGTACATTGATTTAAATTTTTTTTTTTTAAACATTACGTAATCCAAATTACATGTAGTCCATTACTACCCAACAACTCTACCAGCATATATTGTGTTTTGGGTGGTGGTGTCCTCGCCTAATTAGGTGTCCAAGCAAGACTTTCTTGGTCAATCATCTTCAGCAGAGAGATCATGCTGGTCAGCCAGCTTTATCAGCTTTATAATTTTTCTGTGATCAGGAGGTCCATCAGCTATACCAGCACAGACTAGCACTAAACAGCATAAACTAGGCTGGATCAACATGTTAATTCATACTGGTCTTAGCTGTTTTTTTTTTCAGCGGGGAATATAAAGTGAGTGAGTGATTGAGTGAGTGAGTGAGTGTGGCAGGTCGGAGGGCAGGGCCGGGTCGTGATGATACACCTGGTCCTGTATCAGGCTAATCAAGCCTCCAAGAGGGATAAAGGCCGATGGCAGAGGGTGGTGTGATAAGAGAGAGAGATCATTTACGGACATGTCCGTCATGTGTGTTTGTCCTTTGTTTTAAGTTTATTATTAAAACCTTATTTATATTGTCAAGCCGGTTCTCGCCTCCTCCTTTCTCTTAAATCCCTTTACAGTGAGTTAGTCAATTTTCCTTAACAACAAGCCTTTGAAGATTTACTTATGTAATATATTCTTATTTCTTGCATGCCACTTATTTAGGTGGAGGAGTTTATTTTTTATGTCCATGACAACACAGAGACCACTTCACTGTCACAGCAAATAACAGACCTGCGAATAACCCAGTGCACCATGGGCTGTGCATGTTCAATTCACAGCCGTAAATGACATGCCTCCAGTCCTTACAGCCAACAGCATCCTCAAGGTGAGGTTGCTATACATAAACCTCACTCTTTTTATAATCCCATACTGAGGTCAGCAAAGGTTCCAATCCTAAGAACATGTTATGGATTAAGTTAACTGTGGAGCATTAAATGTACACAGTTTGTGTAATTATTTAATACTATAGTGTTTGTCTTTTTAAAGTGGCCAACGATGATTTCAACGACAAGTCTCCATCTTTTAGATCTTTGGTCATAGAGGAATGGAGACAAGTACACAGTTGTTTCTGCGACCCATAAGGCCATGCCACTACTTCTATACATATAAATAATTTGCTTTAACTTCAAGAGAAGTCTGAAGTGACAGAGCACAGACTTTTGTCACAAAAAGTACGCAGGTCTCCAGAATGGCTGCCACAAATGCCTCCAATTCCTCAAATTTCAGTGTCATGGTTTTGATCTTCAGAGATTTGTCTGCTGAAAGACCCTTAGAAATAGTTTAAAGCAGTATTTACTGTGTGCTTGTAGTTGGTTATTCTAGCCTAGTCTGACTCATTACATTCGGAAACATTAAATTCTATAAGAAATGCTTGCAATTGCATTTAAATATTTATAATGCCCACAAGGTGGCTCACTACTGCTACTTTTGAAATGCAGGTACAGTGTGCTCAGTTTTATTAGGAATGATGACAATCAGATATATTTTATTTAATTGCATAGGAGTTTAGATTATTAGACCCCTCATAACTTATGAAGGTCCTAGGTTAAATTAAATTGTTTGAAAAAAAAAAAAAAAAAAAAAAGTGTATGAAAATGAATTTGCAAACTCAATTACTAAAGTTGTTTTTTAATTAATCCTACAAACCCATTTTTATTGACCAGATTTGTATTTTTTTTTTACTGTATTTAAACATTTAAAAACTCTAATCTCATTCTTCTTTGTATACTAAAGTCATATAATGTCATAAATGGAGATAAAAATATGATTAGTTGAATGAGGGTTGTTTTCCTTAAACTGCGAATGGTTGGTGTAAGATTCAATCAGTACACCTGACTTCACATGAATAAAGTGGTATAAACCTCTAAGATTAGAAGAGTGTCCCAGGTGAAGCATGTTATTCAAGGGTTTCAAACTTTGTATTTAACATATTAAACTTGACATTTTCCTCTTGATCTAGCAATATGCCAGGTACATTTCAGAGTATTTAAATCAGCAAACAAGAAACTCCCGCACACTATCAGAACTAGCATATAAAAAATATTTATTTAGCAACGTTTCGGTCTCACGACCTTCATCAGGCATACAAAAACTTCAACCTCATCACATTTAAAGAAAAAGCAACATGACTACTAAACAAGGCTACACCTGCAACCACTTCGACTAATTGTGGGCACATAATTACCATCACAACACAAAAAAAAAAAAAAATACACAATACAATTTATAACATCACATTAAACAATGCTTCGTCATTCATTCCTCTAGGGGATAAAGTCTGGAGAGTGAAAATCCAAAAGAGTTCACGTCTCTGCAGGAGCAATTCAACATCGCCACCTCTAGGTGGCATACACACTTTTTCAATCCCACAAAACCGTAAAGAGGAAACATCATGATTAAAAGTTAAAAAATGAGCCGCAACTGGATAATTTGTATCTTTTCTTCTGATCGAACTTTTATGTTCACTAATTCTTTGCTTCAATTGGCGTGACGTTTTACCCACATATCCTAAACCACAAGGACACCGAATCAAATAAATGACATGAGTAGAAACACAAGTGATCACAGATTTGATTTTATATTTTTAACCAGTACTTGGATGACAAAAAACAGATGTTTTAACTGTATTGTTACATTGAGCACAATTCCCACAACGATAATTCCCATTTTTTATAGGACTAAGTAAACTCTGAGATGCAGGAGGACTATCGCTTTGAAAGCGAGCATGTACCAAACAATCCTTCAAATTCCTAGCACGTTTATGCACAATCAAAGGAGGATGTCGATAAATGTTGCTCAACTCAGGATCCGAAACCAACAAATGCCAATGTTTTTTGAAAATGGATTTTATCATATGAGACTTAGGTGAATGAGTCGTAATACAAGTGAAAGAATACTTTTTTGCTTTTTTAGTCTTCTTTTTCAACAATTCCGACCGCGTCTTTTTTAGAGATGTATTAAATGCTTCATCAACCCATTCTAAAGGGTAACCTCTATTCAAGAAATTATATTTCATGATATTCGATTTTTCAATAAAATCGGAATCAGAATGACAAATTCTCCTCAGTCTATAGAACTGACTCTTAGGCAATCCTTTTTTTAGGAAAGTCGGATGAAAACTAGTAGCAAGTAAGAGTGTGTTACGATCAGTTTCTTTTGTAAACAAAGTAGTAATCAAGTTACCTTCGTTTTTTTGTATCCACATATCAAGAAAATGTACTTTTGAAGAATCAATTTCGGAAGTAAATTCCAAGTCATCAACTAAGTTATTCAAAAAAGACACAAATTCTCGAGCCTCATCTTGATCTCCTGAAAAAATACAAAATATATCGTCAATATACCTATACCATTTAATGATACGTGAATAGAAAGGATTAATCTCTACATTCAGTATATGACTCTGCTCAAAAAAACCCATAAATAGATTAGCATAATTAGGGGCAAAATTCGAGCCCATTGCTGTACCACTAATCTGAAGAAAAAAGGAGTTGTCAAAACTAAAATAATTATATTTCAAAAGATAAGAAGCCATCTCAATAACAAAATTAGAAGGTGGATTAAGTGCATCACGTAACGAAAGATAATGTTTGAGGGCAGTGAGTCCTTTTTCATGTGAAATATTAGTATATAAACTTGTTACGTCCAAAGTTAATAATAGAGAACTATCCGGTAAATCATGTAACTCAGAAATCTTATTGATAAAATCAGTAGAGTCCCGAATATAAGATGGCAGCGAAAAAACAAAGGGTTTTATAAAGAAATCAACATACTGAGATAAAGGAGATAAGAGAGAATTAGTCTGTGCCACAATAGGGCGACCTGGAGGATCAATAAGTCTCTTATGGATTTTAGGAAGAGTGTAAAAAACAGGTCTAATCGGATGTTGACAATACAGAAATTTAAACTCCGATTGAGATATCCACCCTAATATCTTCGCATTTGTTAAAAAAGCCAAAATTTCAGATTGATAAATATCTGTAGGATCTTTTAGAAGTATTTTGTAAAACTTTTTATTCTGTAATTGTGAAAGAATTTCTTGCTGGTATTTACTCGCATCCTGAACTACAATCGCACCTCCTTTATCTGCAGATTTTATAACAATGTTTGAGTCATTCATCAAATCTGTCAAAGCTTTTTTCTCATTAGATGAAAGATTGTGATGAATTTTACTAAAAGAGCAAGTTTTCATCACTTCTTGTTCAACCAAACGACAAAAAGTATGAATAGTGTGATTGGAAACATTCGGGCAGAAATTACTTTTTGGTCTAAACGGTGTCCTAAGAGCATCCGAATCAGATTTAGAAAAGAAATAACGAAGTTTCATTTGTCTAAAACATTTAAACAGATCCACTTTTAGTCCAAAAAGATTAACACCACTAGTAGGTACAAATGACAACCCTTTAGATAGAACAGCAATTTGATTGTCAGACAGTTCTTTTTTAGAGATGTTGATTACCGTCTCTTTGAGAAGCTGCGGGTCAATGGTCGAAAACTTCTTTGAGGCTCTTGAGCCTCTTCGACATTTCTTCCTCGTAGTCTTCGTGGAGCGGCTCCTCTGTCCAAAAAAGACATAGAGGCAGAAACCGGTGCACTCGAATCACTATCCATAGTAAACTCACTCTCAGTAGAATCACTTTGCCCGTTAAAGTAGGGCGATCTATTTCTTCTTGTCCAATTACGAAATCGAGATATAGCTCCAGTTTGTCTGCGACCTTATACGCCATCTCTCATGTACGATATCGTAGTAGGACTAAAGTCCCATGGGTATACCTCATTCCGAAGATAATCCTCTGTGTCTCGTTTATATTTCTTTAGCTTGATTTCTTTCAAATTATCTCGGTAATTTTCAGTAGACGACTTAATTGAAGAAAGAAGAGAATCAAAGTCGATTCGAGAAGTAGATTTAATCTTCTCTTCAAGTTGGATAATCTTTTCATGGGTCTCATTGGCATCAGCAGATACTTGTTCCACAATCAAGAGCATCAAGTCCATTGAACATTTGTTGAGAATCTCACTCCATTTTTTAAAAAAAAGTTTGTTATGTTTGCACAACGTGGGAGGTTTTGGAATTCTCAAACCTCGTGGAATTCTCTTGTTTCTCCAATATTCACTCAATGTAGAACCATGCATTTTTAGACGCATTTCATTGTGGTACAGTTTTTCAAGTTGCAATCGATGTTCATCATGTGATAAATTAAAATCCATATTATTCTCTGGAAACAATATCTTTTCCGCATCTTCTTGCGTAAAAGCCAACGTATTGGCGCAGTTGTCTGTCAAATTATTGATCTCTTGAAAAGTAGTCATGTTTGATTCTGCCTCTACTACTCTTTGGTTGAGACGGGTTTCTTTTTGTCCAACGCACCCTGATGCTTGCAATATACGAAACATGACTACTTTTCAAGAGATCAATAATTTGACAGACAACTGCGCCAATACGTTGGCTTTTACGCAAGAAGATGCGGAAAAGATATTGTTTCCAGAGAATAATATGGATTTTAATTTATCACATGATGAACATCGATTGCAACTTGAAAAACTGTACCACAATGAAATGCGTCTAAAAATGCATGGTTCTACATTGAGTGAATATTGGAGAAACAAGAGAATTCCACGAGGTTTGAGAATTCCAAAACCTCCCATGTTGTGCAAACATAACAAACTTTTTTTTAAAAAATGGAGTGAGATTCTCAACAAATGTTCAATGGACTTGATGCTCTTGATTGTGGAACAAGTATCTGCTGATGCCAATGAGACCCATGAAAAGATTATCCAACTTGAAGAGAAGATTAAATCTACTTCTCGAATCGACTTTGATTCTCTTCTTTCTTCAATTAAGTCGTCTACTGAAAATTACCGAGATAATTTGAAAGAAATCAAGCTAAAGAAATATAAACGAGACACAGAGGATTATCTTCGGAATGAGGTATACCCATGGGACTTTAGTCCTACTACGATATCGTACATGAGAGATGGCGTATAAGGTCGCAGACAAACTGGAGCTATATCTCGATTTCGTAATTGGACAAGAAGAAATAGATCGCCCTACTTTAACGGGCAAAGTGATTCTACTGAGAGTGAGTTTACTATGGATAGTGATTCGAGTGCACCGGTTTCTGCCTCTATGTCTTTTTTGGACAGAGGAGCCGCTCCACGAAGACTACGAGGAAGAAATGTCGAAGAGGCTCAAGAGCCTCAAAGAAGTTTTCGACCATTGACCCGCAGCTTCTCAAAGAGACGGTAATCAACATCTCTAAAAAAGAACTGTCTGACAATCAAATTGCTGTTCTATCTAAAGGGTTGTCATTTGTACCTACTAGTGGTGTTAATCTTTTTGGACTAAAAGTGGATCTGTTTAAATGTTTTAGACAAATGAAACTTCGTTATTTCTTTTCTAAATCTGATTCGGATGCTCTTAGGACACCGTTTAGACCAAAAAGTAATTTCTGCCCGAATGTTTCCAATCACACTATTCATACTTTTTGTCGTTTGGTTGAACAAGAAGTGATGAAAACTTGCTCTTTTAGTAAAATTCATCACAATCTTTCATCTAATGAGAAAAAAGCTTTGACAGATTTGATGAATGACTCAAACATTGTTATAAAATCTGCAGATAAAGGAGGTGCGATTGTAGTTCAGGATGCGAGTAAATACCAGCAAGAAATTCTTTCACAATTACAGAATAAAAAGTTTTACAAAATACTTCTAAAAGATCCTACAGATATTTATCAATCTGAAATTTTGGCTTTTTTAACAAATGCGAAGATATTAGGGTGGATATCTCAATCGGAGTTTAAATTTCTGTATTGTCAACATCCGATTAGACCTGTTTTTTACACTCTTCCTAAAATCCATAAGAGACTTATTGATCCTCCAGGTCGCCCTATTGTGGCACAGACTAATTCTCTCTTATCTCCTTTATCTCAGTATGTTGATTTCTTTATAAAACCCTTTGTTTTTTCGCTGCCATCTTATATTCGGGACTCTACTGATTTTATCAATAAGATTTCTGAGTTACATGATTTACCGGATAGTTCTCTATTATTAACTTTGGACGTAACAAGTTTATATACTAATATTTCACATGAAAAAGGACTCACTGCCCTCAAACATTATCTTTCGTTACGTGATGCACTTAATCCACCTTCTAATTTTGTTATTGAGATGGCTTCTTATCTTTTGAAATATAATTATTTTAGTTTTGACAACTCCTTTTTTCTTCAGATTAGTGGTACAGCAATGGGCTCGAATTTTGCCCCTAATTATGCTAATCTATTTATGGGTTTTTTTGAGCAGAGTCATATACTGAATGTAGAGATTAATCCTTTCTATTCACGTATCATTAAATGGTATAGGTATATTGACGATATATTTTGTATTTTTTCAGGAGATCAAGATGAGGCTCGAGAATTTGTGTCTTTTTTGAATAACTTAGTTGATGACTTGGAATTTACTTCCGAAATTGATTCTTCAAAAGTACATTTTCTTGATATGTGGATACAAAAAAACGAAGGTAACTTGATTACTACTTTGTTTACAAAAGAAACTGATCGTAACACACTCTTACTTGCTACTAGTTTTCATCCGACTTTCCTAAAAAAAGGATTGCCTAAGAGTCAGTTCTATAGACTGAGGAGAATTTGTCATTCTGATTCCGATTTTATTGAAAAATCGAATATCATGAAATATAATTTCTTGAATAGAGGTTACCCTTTAGAATGGGTTGATGAAGCATTTAATACATCTCTAAAAAAGACGCGGTCGGAATTGTTGAAAAAGAAGACTAAAAAAGCAAAAAAGTATTCTTTCACTTGTATTACGACTCATTCACCTAAGTCTCATATGATAAAATCCATTTTCAAAAAACATTGGCATTTGTTGGTTTCGGATCCTGAGTTGAGCAACATTTATCGACATCCTCCTTTGATTGTGCATAAACGTGCTAGGAATTTGAAGGATTGTTTGGTACATGCTCGCTTTCAAAGCGATAGTCCTCCTGCATCTCAGAGTTTACTTAGTCCTATAAAAAATGGGAATTATCGTTGTGGGAATTGTGCTCAATGTAACAATACAGTTAAAACATCTGTTTTTTGTCATCCAAGTACTGGTAAAAAATATAAAATCAAATCTGTGATCACTTGTGTTTCTACTCATGTCATTTATTTGATTCGGTGTCCTTGTGGTTTAGGATATGTGGGTAAAACGTCACGCCAATTGAAGCAAAGAATTAGTGAACATAAAAGTTCGATCAGAAGAAAAGATACAAATTATCCAGTTGCGGCTCATTTTTTAACTTTTAATCATGATGTTTCCTCTTTACGGTTTTGTGGGATTGAAAAAGTGTGTATGCCACCTAGAGGTGGCGATGTTGAATTGCTCCTGCAGAGACGTGAACTCTTTTGGATTTTCACTCTCCAGACTTTATCCCCTAGAGGAATGAATGACGAAGCATTGTTTAATGTGATGTTATAAATTGTATTGTGTATTTTTTTTTTGTGTTGTGATTGTAATTATGTGCCCACAATTAGTCGAAGTGGTTGCAGGTGTAGCCTTGTTTAGTAGTCATGTTGCTTTTTCTTTAAATGTGATGAGGTTGAAGTTTTTGTATGCCTGATGAAGGTCGTGAGACCGAAACGTTGCTAAATAAATATTTTTTATATGCTAGTTCTGATAGTGTGCGGGAGTTTCTTGTTTGCAGATTTTCGACCTTTTTTTGGTCGTTTTTTCCTACGCACCTATTATCTGCAGGTGTGCGATGGTTTCTTGTTAATAGAGTATTTAAATCAACCACCAACCTTTCCGACACTAAGATGTGCTTCATTATTTGTATGATCAATTCAGGTGTGGGTTGAGTCAGTCACAGAGATCACACCTGAGGATCTGAATGCAGATGATGAGGACACACCTCCTGAGCAACTGGAGTACATCCTTACCCATCCCAGCAATGGGCATCTGGCTGTGAAGAGTGTGCCCTACAAGCCAATTATGAACTTTACTCAAGCTCACATTGACCAGCAGCAGCTGCTTTTAGTGCATAGTGGTGAGAGATATCATACACGCCCTTCTTAAATATATAAAAATAACCTTATGTCCTATGTTTTGGCATGGTCTGTGTTTATAGTATGACAACTCTAACCTCTAGAAAGCAATGTTTAGCTGTGCACATCATATCGTTATACAGAATTGTCCTTTTTTTGAGAAAGAGGGAAAAGTGTAACAGTGGCACAGAATAACTAGTTTATGTATTTTAGATATAGTATACTTTATTCTACATGCTCAGTACAGAATAAAATGTAAGTATTTATTAACGAAAGCAGTGAAAATGGAATTTCAACCTCTTCTAATGATCAGAGTTTGTAAACTGTATTTATACCAAAAAGGTACTTAAAAAGGCCATGAGCATTTTGTCTTACTATTATAGATAAACTTTTATTTAAAGCATGCTGATGGCACTCTAGAAGGCCCAAAACTGACTTGTGGTTTATTGGAGGTCTAATTTTAATAGTCATAATCATGGATTTATGGTCAACCGACGCCATGCGAGGAGCGGACATGTAAACGGTGAGCTCTGTGCACTTTCCTAGTTTATTATTTTTGTCATAAACCATTGAGATTCGATACATCCTGCTACATATCTGTCCTTTTGAAGACAACATGGCAAAGAATTAAAAATCCTCAGGCCCTGGATATATTAAAAGACACTTTCGTGCTCAAGCTGGTTCCTTGGTTGGGCTCGTGGACCAGAGACTTGGTTTGACGGTGCGGTAGGAGAAATTCAACGCCAACCGGCGAGCATGTCTGTGATGCTGACAAATGTTGTTGCTGACTTAGAGGATCTTGCTGTAATACGTTGAATGATTACTGCGATGGAAACAAAATTCTCTGAGTCGGTTACAAGAATCAGGGACATTGAGAGACGGATCGATTGTCTGAAGTCATCAGAGAGGGAATTAGCTGCTAATCCGCTAGCAACCAAAGTAGATTTGCACCGTGTTTGGGAAAAGTTGGAAGACCTTGAGAATCGTAGTTGGCGAAACAGTGTCCGAATTGTTGGAATTCCTGAGCATGAAGAAGGTAGAGATATGGTGAAATTCCTAGACAAGCTCTTCCTGAGTCTGCTCAAAATAACAGGGCATAAGCTGGAGTCCCGGCCAGATTTTGCTAATTTGACGAGAGAAACGTGATCGATTTAAGGAATGAAAGAAACTCTTACATTAATGGAAGATGTCTTTTGCTCTGATGTTTCCGGCCAAATTGAGAATAGATACTGAGGATGGCCGCAAAATATTTACGTGCCCACAGCAAGCATTGTCTTTCATAGAGACAATGGGGTGAGTAAACCATTTGATGTTTCTTATTTGGCCCTCAATTGAGCTTGACTCACTGTACATACACTCGACTGTCTTAGTAAGCTGAGTGCTATTTTGTATCTTTTTGTGTTGGTTCCACCTAGTGGCTGGAGTTTGTTTTGTATAGTAACACACATTCAAGAATCTTTTGCATCAACAAAGGGTCGCTTTTACACTGATGTTCCCGACCAAATTCAGAATAGATACTAAGGATAGGCGCAAAATATTTACATCCCACAACAAGCGATGTCTTTCATAAAATCAAAGAACTGAGGAAGTCATGGTGTGTTTCTCACATGCCTCCAAGTGCGCTTGTCTCTCTGAACATACATTTGACCATCCGAGGAAGCTGGGCTAATTTTTTGTTTCTTTTTTTGCTGGTTCCACCTAGTGGCTGGAGTTTGTTTTATGGAATAAAACTCCTTCGGGTCAGTTGTGGATGAATCTGCTGGTTCTTTGTGCTTATTGGATGTTTGTTTCGTGGAGTACTTTTTTCAGGACATTGGAATGATTAGGTCATCTCCTGCACTCATTAACAGCCGGCTCACTAAACATTCGAGAACTGAATGGCTCATTTATTTTTTATTTATTTATCTTTTTTTTTGTGTGTTGGTCCCACTAGTGGCTGGAATTTGTTTTGTGGAGGAACACACAATTGAGACAGTTTTGTGAATGAATCTACATGTTCTTTGTGTTTATCCTGCCTATTGGCTGGAGTTTGTTTTATAGATTATTTTCTGTTGTTATTCTGTCTCTCAAATTTGTACAGAAGCACCGTACTTGAACAATCCAAAGACAAAGTTGTCGCAGAGGCTCTTGTAGGTGTACATGGACTGTTTGAGTTTAGATGAATGGACACGGTTGGTGTTGTCGTGCGTGGCGCACGTTTTCCTTTTTTCTATTTGTTTTGTTCTGCGGAAAGTCCGGGGTTTGACTGTGGCACTAATGTTGAAATGTGGTTTTATCATTTAATTTTTGACACAATCAATTTTTTCTAATATGTCAAATGTTAATATGAGTGGATTTTCTCTCTCCACATGGAGTGTGAATGGGTTGGGGCACCCCATCAAAAAAAGGAAGGTTATTTCTTTTCTTAAACATAAGAAACATGATAGTGTTTCTTCAAGAAACACTTCTTTCCCTGCAGGAAGCTGAACAATTTGGGAAGATGTGGGGTGGATATTGAAATGGATATTTTTAGTGCTGGCTCAATTAAGAGCAGGGGAGTCATTACACTGATAAGTAAGCATCAATTCAAATGACTCAAACAGATTAAAGATAAATTAGGAAGAGTCATTATTGTTTTAGCAGAAATTCAGGGGCAAAGGTTGATTTTGGCTAATATATACACACACCTAACGCTGATTATCAGGGCTTCTTTATAGATCTTGATGGGATGTTGCAAGCTTCTGGCACCCCATATTATATAATATTAGGAGGAGACTTTAATCTTTTGATGGACTCTGTCCTTGATCATAGTGAAGCAGAAGTATGCAAGTCCCCTAGAGCAACGTTGACACTTCACTGGATGTGTAAAAATCTTGGTCTTATAAATAAATCATAAGATTTATTCTAGAATAGATTTTTTTTATAACTAAGTCCCTCATTTCATTGGAAGTTGATTGCTCAATTGGAAATATCTTAGTCTCAGATCACACCCTGTGTGTTGCCACATATAGAGAACAAGAAATCATATAGTTGGCACTTTAATGTTTCCCTTTTGCAAAATGCTGATTTCCAACAAATGTTAAAGGCTGAAATCAATGTTTATATGGAGACCAACTGGTCCTTAGTATTCTCTTGGGTGTGGCTTGGGAGGCACTTAAGGCGGTACTTCGGATCGGATCATACAGTATGCCTCATTCATCAAAAAATCCTAAGCACGAGAACATGTGGAGTTAGAAGAGAACATTAAAAGTACAGAGACAGAATTTAAGTGCCGAATGTGGTCTGATGGCCTCAGAGATTTGACCCGATTTAAATACAGATATAATACTATTTTGTCATGGAAGGTGGAGTTTTGGTGATTCAGGGCAAGTCAGTCATTCTTTGAGTCAGTGGACAAGGCAGGGAAGCTTTTGGCTAGATATATAAAGCAGAGAGTCTTTTTCTACAATTCCCTCAGTGAAATATGCTGGTGGTGACATTTTTACCTCATCCATTGATATTAATAATACTTTTAAAGTATTCTATCTTGATCTTTATAGTTCCACGTCTTTGTCTACTGATGAAGACATTAGAAACTTTGTGGAACCATTAGATCTCCCAAAAATGATGACTGAAATAACATTGGAGGAGCTTGAAAAGGTAATTAAAGCCTTGCTTACAGGCAAGGCTCCAGGGCCAGATGGCTTTGCCACTGAATTTTTTAGATCTTATGCTACAGAATTTGCTCCACTTTCATTAGAAGTTTATACAGAATCACTTAAGAATGGAAAGCTTCCGCCAACCATGACACAAGCCCAGATCAGTCTGATTCTTAAAAAGGACAAAGATCCAAGCAAGCTTAAATGTTACCGACCGATTTCCCTGATCCAGCTAGACATTAAAATTGACAAAAATGATGGCTAACTGTTTACATAAAGTTATGACATCTCTTATACAAACAGATCAGGTGTGGTTCATTCGGTGCCACAGCTCTTCTGATAACATTAGGCGTTTCATCAATATCATGTGGTCAGTGGTGATTGATCAGACTCATTTGCTGCCATCTTACTTGATGCCGAAAAGTAGTTTGATATGGTAGAATGGGATTATCTTTGAAATATACGGATTTGGGAATACTTTTATTAGATGGATTATGTTACTATATAGACACCCGGTAGTGGAGTTACAAACAAACAGATTCATTTCAGATTATTTTACTCTGAATAGGGGCATCCTGCAGGGTTGCCCTCTTTCCCCATTTTTGTTCTGTCTTGCCCTGGAACCATTAGCAGCCGTGATATGAAGGGAAGATGATTTTCCAGGGGTGGTGGCAAAAGGAATGGTGCTTACGCTTTTGCTTTAAACGATTGGCTGAATATTGCTCATTTAAATAATCCATTGTTACTGGATGTTGTCACTCACAGAATAAATTAATGAAGGCTGACTGCAAATAGGGCATTGTATATAATGACGTCAGTAACTGAAAGCTTTTGTGTGATGTTGCATCTAAGACGCTAGGTCTCCGCACAACTAATCTGACTGAGTGCACCATCAATATATGTATAAAATGAAATTGCTGATGATATAAGAATGAACAAAAGGCCTCTGTTTTTATTCCAAGGTTTATATTTAATCTTGGTCAGTTTTGATCTATTAGAACATATTAGCTCCTGCATCCTTTTTATGGATTTAAGTGTAAAATAACATTTAATGTTCTTCACTGTAGTGAGTTTAGCATCTGGAGAAATGTATCATTTGCTTGCCAAGAATGCACTACATGACACCTCCCTTCTGCTCAGTATAAAGTCAACAAACATGAATCTCCACCCATTTGTAGCTAGTAAAGACTTCTAAGTCTCTGTCTGACCGTCAACATATCGTTTAATGGTTTCTTAATTCTAGTGCAACCAATCCATGTAATAACAAAACTACTTTAACTGTCAAGGTATAAATAGCTCAGTGCTAGAAAAGATCTCAGTAAAAAGTCCCTAAAGTTATTAGACTACAGTCATTTCCTTAATTTAGGAACACTTAGTCATACGCCCAATTTAATATTAGCTGAAAAAGGTTCCACACATGTCTTTGTCTGAGACAGTTTCACTAACAGCTGCTGCATCTGTTCTCAATTGTGGCTGTCTGTAGCAACGTTGAACTAAAAGGTAGCATCACAAAAGTCATGTTCACAAAAGTGCTCAACTCTTAATGATCTAAATGTGTTCATAGAGCTCATTATGGTGTATTTTAAATTTTTCCCTAAATCTAGTCTGTGTGTGTGTGTGTGTGTGTGTGTGTGTGTAATATTTGGAATAGTTCCAGAAATTAAAAATAAAATTGCGTTCACAGAAAATTTGAAACAATTCAGTTTATTTATAGTTTGCCCAAAATACTCATTCTGTATAGAATTGTTGATGTCCATGTGCTTCTCAATGGCATATTCTGTCAAGCTATTCTTTTGGTACTGTGCTGAGTGAGTTGTCATTGCCTCTGATTGGTAAGACACGGCAGGAAAATGTAAAAACATTTAATTCAGAATGAATGACTTTCCATTATTGAAATTCTTATTAAAGCAGTGTATTTTCTGCAAAATCCTGTTTTTATAGCTCAAATTAATGTCAAAGCAGTCCCTCTACTGTGCTTTAAACCTAAAAGTGATCTGAAACAGGATCTTGAAATACCTTCCCTAACCTCAAGCATCCCTCTTTCTGCCTGTGTTTAGAAAATATAGAAGTAACTAGACTTTTTTTAATTGCTTGTAATTTCTGGTTCATCGGCACTCTTAGAAATACTTAGATTCCCTTTTGTAAAACTTGCAGCAATTTCAATTTCAAAGCATCTAAGCTACCATGCACCAAAAAAGTGGTTTTGTTTATAGCACAAGCCAGACATTTGCTGTTGTTTTGGAAGTTTCCAGTTGTTCTTATGTTATTTTTCCATCTAGGCTCCCTATCGCTGATTTCAAAAAAGGTTCTTCAGGCAGTAACCAACGACAATAACAGCATCTCAAATTGAACCATTTATTTTACTGTAATCTTCCAAAATTTTGAAAACTGGTACAGGCAGACAAGTCCATATTAGATATCTCATCCTTTACGCAACAAATGGTGAGTGTTGCCATCTCCTCTTCCTAAATCTATGCCATGCATAGCAGAGTGCAGGGCAATAAATTATACATTTACTATGAGCAAAATCAGAGAGCACATCAAACTTCAAAGCAAATGTTGCAATCCTAGTTAGTTAGGCAATAAGGTATGGGTATGCTTGTGCTGACTCTCCAAATGTGGTTATGACACTGTGTTGGTATGTGGAAAACACCTCATGGGTTGATTTTTACTCAAAGAAACAAATTTATATATATATAATTTTTTTTTATATGAAGTTCACACAAACTTTTTTTTTTTTTTTTTTACCAGGCATCCATCATTTATTTTTGCTACTTTTCAAATTAAATTTATTTTTAGATTTTACAGTTTTAGCCTTGTTCCAGACTTTTAATAAAAAACTTTGAAAATTCATTATAAAAATATAATCTGTTACATGTTTGAAAAATATTTTTGGAAGTGATGTTTGAAGAAAAAGAAAAATCAAGGTAAATATCACTTGTGAGGAGGATATTTTCATTAGGCGTCATTTCTAATTAAGATGTAATTTTGACAAATTATGCAATAAGTGTGAAAATCTTATTTTATAATGTGTATTTAGGATACATCAAATGTTAGCTATGAAATTTGTCCTAGCAAGACAAAGGAGTCTTTATTATTTATAATTAGTCATTTGTAATTTCCATCATTGTCATTTGCAATAGGCCTACTGATTTTTATTAGACACACTATAGCATTTGAGATGTGGTGAAAATTAAACTGTGGTGGGATTTTTCATGACTTTGATATAAAACTGACCAAAATTACAATCTCATTTGATGTATATTGTTGGAAATAGTGTGATTTATTTATTTATTTTTTAACAAGAATTTGTGTTCTAGAAGTTCACAGTGCCTAAAGAGCCCAAACTGAGACGCCAGAATAGAATAGAAGACCCCATCTATTTTCATTGTAATTTACAAAGTAAGAACTTAAAACGTATTACTGGACAAAACATAATATAGTGCACACAAAAGTATATGGACTTTGCATTATACAACAAAATATCAAACCAGGTGGCATTTATTTTAAAGAAACAGAGCACAAGCACACTCTTCAAGGAAAACATTTCACAAAAAGTTAAGTTTATTTTTTTCTATAAGTATTTGGACACTTTCTGATAGTCAGATTTACTAGAACATAACGGTTAAAGTATAAATAAAGTTAATGTGAGGAACTTAAACTGCAGTTACTCTGCAAGAAATACCTGAGTGAACTTGTGAATTTCGCACCTCATCCATCCACCAAAATGATATTGCATCTGTTAAATTTAAGCCTTTGTCTAAGAAAATAAATAACAATTCATCATATATATATATATATATATATATATATATATATATATTACACACATATTCAGGTGTGGGTGTAACTGAGGGGGATAACGTGCTAATTGACAAATCAATGCTGGATGTGTCCAATCTCATGACTAAGCAGCCTGAATCAAAGTGCAATTCTTATGAGATTTGGTACTAGGTCACAACTCTACCACAGCATGATGTCATTACCATTGGAGAACGAAATCTCACAAAAGAAAAAAACAAATTTCTCTCAGTTCATTATCAACAAGTATGGAATCAAGTACCATTATGACAACTCTGAGACCACCCATGACCATTTTGACTTTGATGTGTATTTCAGCCTGAAGAGCAAACCACCAACAGGCACACTAGATGACTCAGAGGTAGTGTCAGAATCTTTCAACTTCACTATTATCCCTGTAAATGATCAGCCACCTGTTCTGAAGACCAAAGCCCCAAGCCTTAAAGTTGTTCAGAGCAACACCGTGGCTATCGGACCCAACAACTTGCATGTGGTAGACTTGGATAATCCACCCAATGAAATCCAATACACTGTCATAAGTAAAACTAGCAATTGTTTCCTTGCCATCACAGAGCGCTTAAATGTGATAATGGAGAGTTGTACTTTGTCCATAATGGCAGGCTTGCATCTGGGGTGTTCTTCTTCAGTGTCACTGATGGCCATCATCATCCGTTGTATAAAATCTTCAACCTGGAAGTAATAGAGATCATAGTTTCGCTTGCAAACAACACCGAGGTACTGGACCAAGGACACACCTCTGTGGTACTCACACAGTCACACTTAACTGCCGTGACCAATGGAAAAAATGCTACTGTCCATTATAAAATTACAGTACCACCACAGTATGGTAAACTTCTACTGGACATCGAAGACATCGATGTTTTCAGTCAAGAGGATCTCCAGTTGCAGAAGTTGAGTTACCACATGGTCAACCTTGTGTCGTCTCATGATAAATTTGAGTTCACTGCAAACCTAACTAATCAAGTTGTAAATATTACTGTGAAACCCCTAATTAAGTACACAGGAGGAGCAACAATTCCAAAGGGAATTCGAATTAAGCTGAAGCCGCACTTTCTGAATGTGTCTGAATTGGCTTTGTTGAGTGGCAGTGACCCGTTGTTTGAAATTACGTCATCTCCAGAGAATGGCAGGATTGTCCAGGCAACTGGCAGCAAGGGGAAGAAAGCTGATTCTGTGAAGTCTTAAACTTTCAGTGAGCTACAGCAGGAAAGACTGGCCATTGAGTTGAGGGTGAATCTGACAGGAGTCCAGGAATTAAATTACTCTCGTGGATTTGTGCTTAAAGCTAATAATGTCCAACCTGCCAGGGAGGTTTTCACCTTCAGCATCGTACCCTATGTTCCTACACTTGTGATGATAACAATAATCCCAGAATCCACAATCAGACCTGTGTTTCTTAACCAAACCACTGTGATGGACTCTGCTCCATCTTCAACATCTCGCTCGGTGCAATTGACATGACCGGTGACCAAATTAAGATTCAAGGGTCGCAACCGCTGGGGTAACTCAGACAGCAGTGATATTGATAACACTATCCCGAAAACAATGCAAGGGATAGAGGAGGTTGTCCCTGTAAATAATACCCCAGTGAAAGTGGAATCAGTAACCCAGATGGGCTCCTCAAACTAAATGATCCTCCTATTGCCTCTACTTTCTTTTCTGCTTCTATTAATCTTTGTGGTTGTGTTGGTGCTGCTCTTAAGGCGGAACTGGAGGAAAAGGCCTTTAAAGAGTACATCAGTACTTGAGCCAGATGACCCATCCTATCAGGATCAGCCAAAATGGAGTGCAACTGTCCCCACTGTAACTGTCACTCCTCTCAACCCAAGCACCTCTGGGAGTTCTACCATAACCAGACTGCAAACCAGAGCTGGAACCCCCTGTATGGTCAGTCCTCATCTCTGTGCTCTTTTGGAGACCTGGAGCCTGACGTTTCACAGCTTTGCAGGACCACCAACCCCACCCTGCGAAATAATCAGTACTGGGTATGACCTATGACCTTGGTTAGAGTACAGACCTCTCAAAGCTTCAGATTCTTCATTCTCTGTATTCTCTGCTAATGACTGATTGAAATGCTAATTCCATAGGGCATTTACATTTGTGTAAAAAAGACACCATGTTCACGAATAGTAGGATTTACAGTGTGTGTGTGTGTGTGTGTGTGTGTGTGTGTGTATATATACACACAGTATACTGTATATACAGTATATCTAAATGGTTTTTGCTTTTACATGTATTTACATATTGATATCAACCATTATGTTTTGCAAATACTGTACACAGTTAATATTTCCCCATGTACCCAACTACTACTAAGGGAGAAAATATTGGCCTGCTGAAGATGCAGTATTTTAACTTTAAAATAAGATTGTATTTGTTAACATTTATTAATCTTGATTAATTTAATTAATTTGAAAAAAAAAAAAAAAAAAAAAAAAGTTCATTCTTAGGTCATAATGCATTAATGTACACTACAACTTTTAATTTCAAAAATATATTAGCATATATTGAAATTTACAAGAACCTAGATTAATAAATGCTGTAAACATAGATTCTTGTAATTTCATGATAACTAAAGTTGTAAATTAATGTTAATGAAAACAAATTTTATTGTTGCCTTTTTTTATAACCATTGGCAGACCGTCATATTGGATTTTTGTTTGTTTGCTGAATACACAGTCACTTGTAAAGACAAAAGTGAGACTGGGCATTTAAAGTAGCTTTTGTGTCTACCTCAGGTCAGATGTTCATTTAGAAAATTACCCCAAAAGCAATTAAAATACACTGTGATGATATGACACTGAAACCATTTAAATGGGATAACACTATGTGGTACAAATAATATTAAATATATGGTAAATATTTAAACCTTCAAGGCTATTTATTTATAGATTTTGTTACATATTATAATTACATTAATACTGGCACTGAGAAAATAATTGAATTTTTTTTACTTAATTGTTCTGTGTTATAATTTAGTGTTTATGTAAATGTTTTTTGTTTTCCCAGGAACTATTACAAAAGTAATACCAAGCATGGAGGTTGTAACTCTTTGAATAGGTATTGTGATAAAACCACTGGATTCCTGCAACTGATTTTTTCTTTATTTTGTGTTTAATAAAAGACTGCGTTTTACTTTTGAACTACATAAATTGTCCAAAGGAATAAATCCATTCATGTTATATTACAGTAATTAATTTTAGCATCTGTGATCAGAGTGCATTTATTGTTGTATTTCACTACATTTTGGCATGTGGTGTTGTACATTTATAACTTCGTTTTTAAAAATGCAACATGTATTTTTATGCCCACTGTGACCCCCATATTGTACAAATCATGCAACTTGGATTTCAAACAACCTGCAAGTTAAGTTACATGGAACAGATTTACATAATACGAGGTTGGTGCTGAAACTAAATATACTCTATTTACAGTATCTATCTGGTCTTTCAGCAAAGTTCAACTTTCTTTCAAAAATGAAATATTTTTTATTTTTCCTCATGTATATATCCTTTGTATGACATACTGAATAGTTCTATTTGTCAATAAACTGAGCATGAACTGCAGATCTTTGCTCATTTTCAAATCTTCCAAATGTAATCATATTGAGATATATTCTGTGATCAATGTTTTGACTGATGTTATATAAAGCAATCAGATGAAGTATAGTGATTTTAGACATTTGTGATTTAGTTTCCTTGTTAAGATGTTTGTGTCTTTTTCCTGTGTTTTTTGCCTTTAGAGTCTCTCACCGCTTTTTGGAAGTTAATAAGGCACACAAAGATGAAAAACTTGAGGATGTTATGGCATGGTACTTCCTTTAATCGCATTGCTGTGATTTCAGTTAAAACAAGTGTCTTTTTAATCACTTTAAAGACAAGCTAAGAGCTGTGCTCAGTTTATTTGATCAATAGATAATTTGTATGAAACACAAACAGGCTTGTGTTTGTAATATATTAGTGAGGGAGAATGTCAAAATAGAGGTTTATTTGTAGAAACATATATAAATACTGTGACAGTCTGGGGATTCATAAAATGGCATAATGTGTTGTAAAGGGATTGGTGGAAAGGAGGAGGTGAGAACCGGCTTAACAATATAAATAATTGAATAATGAACATTACCAAAAGACAAACACACAGGTATCGGGTACTGCCCGTAAATCTCTCACTCTGTCTCCATTTGGAACTTATCCCTCTCGGGCTAATCATCCCAATTAGGAGCCGGGTGTGCGGATGGTCTGAAAAAAAATCTGTATGATATTCAATGAATGAATTATGATCAAAATCTGAAACAACTGTCTAATGGAATATTGGTTCAAATGTTGCAACTGGGGGCGGCACGGTGGTGCAGTGGTTAGCACTGTCGCCTCACAGCAAGAAGGTCATGGGTTCAAACCCCGGTTGCCCCGGCCTTTCTGTGTGGAGTTTGCATGTTCTCCCCGTGTCTGCGTGGGTTCTCTCCGGGTGCTCCGGCTTCCTCCCACCATCCAAAGACATGCAGGCTAGGTTAATTGGTGTCTCCAAAAATTGCCCTAGGTGTGGATGTGAGTATGAGTGTGTGTCTGTATATGTGTGGCCCTGCGATGGACTGGCGACCTGTCCAGGGTGTACCCCGCCTTTCGCCCAATGTTAGCTGGGATAGGCTCCAGCCCCCCGTGACCCTGTACAGGATAAGCGGTTGAAGATGAATGAATGAATGTTGCAACTGGCACACAAACAATGCAAGCAGGTGAGAAAATACGGAGTCTGCCAAAATTGAAACCTGAGATGTGCTGACCTTACAACTGTGACAAGTCTGTCAGTATGATTCACACTGAAAAGCATTAGAAAATGCTTGATAAATCACCTTGCTTGGCATATCTACTTAATCTGTGATTTAAATCACAGTTCTGTGTGATTTCAATGGATGAATTTTAATTCATAAATCCTAAATCAACATTCTGCAAATTTGTATTGCATCATATTAAAAATGGTTGACAGGATAAGTGCCATTTAATTGTTAACCTATCTCTTTATGTATGTGAAGTGATTGGGCAAAAAGAACAAGTTCTAGCTCTCTTAATGAATCCCATTCAAAGTCTATTGTATAGAGACACATTATCTGTAATGATTTTTCCCCTTTTATTTTCTTCTTTGTTGTTAATTGCTCTAAGAGTAATTGCTGTGAAATGATGAGTCTGAGTTCCTCTCCAGATTACTGCAGGAAAAGGCCTTTCTTCTCTTAGCTGAACATGTTCGCACTTGGCTCTTGTGACTGACTCATCCTGAGGTATGATTTGTTAAAGAGAGTCCCTAAGAGACTAAAACATAATGAGCTTAAGCCAGCTCCACAGACTGGAAGTGCTGCCCAGCAACAGCAAAATTACTTTCCTGGATCACTGAAATTTTAATTAGATTGTGTCTTTCTGTTGGTTGAATCATGCCAATAACTAGTGGAAGATATCCCTGAACTTCAGAATCTAATTTAAAAATGTACCTCCTATTTAACTAACTGGACATATGTCTTTCCCCAATGGTAATAGTAGAACATTTGATTATCCTTCATTTGATTCATGTCTTCAGATGTGTAATGATAGGTGTGGGTAAGAAACAAACAGAGGTTAGCTCACTGTGTTGTTGACGCCATTTCCCTAGCCTATCACACCCAGGCCGTGCCCCCCCCCTGTGGGTTCGAGCACACTCTACGAGAAGTGTGATATCTCCGTGGGCACTGGCCCACGGCACCTCCTTAGCAGACATCTGCAGAGCAGCGGTCTGGGAAACACCCAACACCTTTGCTAGGTTCTATAACCTCAGGGTTGAGTCGGTCTCGTCCCGTGTTTTGACAGGTCCGAGCAGGTAGAACTCGGAAATACAGAACAACTGACTGGGTGTTCCGCTTGCAACTTGCGCCCTTCACCAAGCTGAACCAGTGCGCCTTCTTTCCTAGGTGAGCCAGCAAACTCTCGCTCCCTGGATGCTCTTCCTCCCTAGCCCGCTGGCCACAGTTCAACACAGAGGAATTCACCACCAGACCCACCACAAGTCGAGTGCTCCATATTGGGCTTGGGCTCCACAGGCTTAGTTCCCGCTTCAGGCATCTCCCTGTGATGCATTTTTCTCCCTTGGGCAGTCCTCGCTGCCCCCTGGTCGCCGTGTCTGTAGCAACTCCTCCCTTACAGGAAGGATCTACCACCGCACCATATCCATGGGTGGCTTGACAATGCTGTATGTATTAGCCACAAGTTACCTCCCCCCAGTTTGGGCAGGTTGTGGTCTCCGCAGGGCCTTTTCCCCTGAAAGAATAGGAACGGGAAAGGATGCCTTCCCTGATGCATATATAGCTTTAAGATAGCCCCAGCCACTTTTTAACCCCATGACGAGAAACAGAGCGAGAAAAGGCGCGGCTGGCCAGCTGACTCCCATGCAAGTCATATCGCCCCCGTATATGGGTACGGGAAACCTAAGAGTGGTATATGCCACCTTTTTGGGGGTGGCGTTGGGGAAGGTTACGTGCAGCCGACCCAGCTGCTTCTTGCACGCAACAGCCTGCTTGCACCTGGCTCGGAAGTCACATAACACGGGGAAGTGAATGGCGTTTTTAAGTGGGACCCCTTGTGTCACTACAATCGACACAACGTTGAGTGAGTGACAGAAGGGGAAAGTTATGGTTACTGTTGTAACCTCCATTCCCTGATGGAAGGAACGAGACGTTGTGTTCCCCTTGCAACGCCACTATACCTACCACTGTAATGCGGCGTAACTGTATTCTCAGCTCCTCAGTGAAAACCTGTCTGGCATTCACTTGCCCGCTACCTTTATAACCATATGTTCGGGGCATGAAAATTCTGTCTGTCAATTTGACATGAACCTTTTCTCAAGTTGAAGTTCAGAGGTACATTATGCTCTCAGAAGAGACCACTTGTGTCACTACAATTGACACAACATCTCGTTCCTTCAATCGGGGAACGGAGTTTACACCAGTAACCATGACATTTTCCACTGTGTGACGTGTTCACACAGTTTTATTCATTTATTCATCCTCAAGAAGTTCCAAACCTATATCACTTTTTCTTTCTGTAGAACACAAAATAAGATGTTATTTGGAATGTTACCCTCAGTCCCCATTCACTGTCCTTGTATGAAAAAAGGCGCAATACTATTTCAATGGTGACTGAGGCTGTCATTCTGTTTAACGTCATTATGTGTTCCACAGAAGACAGAAATTTATACTAGTTTGGAACAACACAGAATTTTCATTAGTGGGCAAACTATCCCTTCAACATGCATTATGTCATCAAATCAATTAATTCAAGTATGAAGAGGGGAAAAAGTTCTTCAGAGAATCTATTGATTCAAACACTTTAACTCAATTCTCAACATACTTTAAACTGATTATCAAGCAAACCCAAATAAAGCCTTAGTCAACAGAGCCAAACATATGTTGTGTAGATGTGAAATGTTACATTTAGAGACAGAATTTCACACATTTGTTAGTGAGATCATCTTTACTGTCTTAAATGTCCTTAAAATACAATTACAGTAAACAAGTTTGTGTTTTATATCTTTGTTGGGAAACATTTTTGTTTAAAGTTAGCTGACTTTTCTAGGGCCTTTCAGTTCCTCTTTTAGAAAAAAATTATAGAGGAATTCCTTTGTGGAAGCTATTCTGAGCCATTTCACATAATGTAAATGATTCTAGAAATAAATAGCAAAGACATTTAATTTTTACTGCAGTTATGAACTTCTTTAAAATGTCCTCTGTCCACAGTTTCTTATAATAGAGATGCAGCATTCTGACATTTGGCTAATTGGGAATCAATGTGATGATTTAGGGTAATGTGGGACATTTTTTTGCACTGTTTATTTCTGCAATTTACTGTCATGCCATCAAATCTGACAAACAAATGTGATAATATCAAATGACAACCTGGCAATAATATGGTAATTTGATCATACTGATTTATTGTATATTAGAGCAATAATTGTACTCATATCTTTGATGTCCCACATTACCCAAATTCTCAGATGATCCCAATTCATCCTATATGTCTAAATTCTTGAAGGGAAGAGGAAGCAGTCAGCATTTTTCAGACAAAATGAATGATACCCTACTGGAAAGGGCTTCCTGTGTGGGGCTACAGCGGCGCATTAACGCACAGGCTTATACAGGCTGAAGCCCAGGGGCCTACAACTCCCATGGGGCCCAGTGGGAGGTCTGAGTTTAAACGCTTTCATTGGGAGATGTCTTTATTGACATGGTGACAGTGCGCAATTGTTAAAGGCGCTTAAGTAGTGTTTGTTCAATGCACAGCAGATTTTTCTTTCAAAGTGACCCTTGAAACATTGCTGATCAGCTTAAACTCGATATAAAATGACAGTATTATTTGGGAATTTTCTGACTGGAAGTCTATGCTGGGTGTAGCTTGTTTGTAATTCAATCGAGAGTTGGCAGGACAAGTTAAAGGCCGTTTGTGAACTGCCAGGATTACCTTGTGAGATATGCATGCTTGTTATGCTAGTGGGCTGGTCACTCTAGCCATCACTGAAAAGTCAAAGCTGACAAAATTTTTGCTGCAAAGACAAGATTAACAAAGAGCTTGCTTGAATTGTTTGTATTTAAGAGTTATTTCTGAGATCTCTGTATAAGGGAACTAAATATTAGGCACTTGTCCACCATCAGGCCAAACTGTTCCCTGTCAAAAAGCTACACTTTGATGCTGCACTGATTTTAGCACTTTGGGAACAGCTTTAGGTGACCAGCTGTGAATATGTGTGCAACACGTCAATGAAATTGACTAGAATTTATAGCCTCTGCTGGTGACTTCAATTGGATGCACATGTAGCAGGGCTATAAATAGATGCATCACAGGTGCATTGTCAGATCTTTGGTCTTCAGATCACTCTGTGTGTGTGTTGTGCTTCTCAAGCTTTCGGAACTTTCTTTCCTCTGTTAGGAGTTAGAACTTGTTAGGCAGTGCGCACTATGGCAGTGTTACAGGCGTACCAGGCTGATCTGTTGAAGGACCTGACTGAGGGCAACATAGTCGACGAAGAGGCTTTCTCTGAGCTTCGTCGAGCCACAGATCTGTCTGAGAGATCTCTCTGTTGCTCAGAGAACCTGACAGTGTGGAACTACTGCCAGGTGTTTCTATGTGGGTCCTAAGAACAGTAGAAAAAGGCTACAGAATTTAATTAGTTCGCCATCCTCCGCGTTTCAGCGGTGTGGTTCCCACTACTGTGAAACCGGAGCAAGCATGTTTACTGTGGAAAGAACTGCAAAATCTCTTGGTCAAAGGGGCCATAGAACATATCCCCTTCCAGAGAGAGAGTGAGGTTACTACAGCATATACTTCCTGGTTCCCAAAAAGGATGGGGGGGGTTGCGTCCGATTTTAGACCTTCGAGGCTTGAATCGCTCCGAGGACGTTCAAGTTCAAGATGCTAACCATCAAGATGGTCATGTCTCAAATCCAACCCCGCAATTGGTTGGTCACGATCAATCTCATGGTCTCTTTCATATAGAAAGTCTGCCACAACACAGGATGTTCCTGAGGTTTACTTTCGGGGGCAAAGCTTCCCAATATCAGGTTCTTACATTCGGTCTAGCATTATCACCCTGCACATTCACGAAATGCATGGATGCAGCACTGGCTCCTTTGCGACTCTGGGGCATCCTCATTCTGAATTACATAGACTGGCTGATACTAGCACAGTCACAAGAACTGGCATTACAGCACAGGGATATCGTCTTAGTTCATCTGGTTTTTCTGGGATTGAGGCTCAACGCCAAGAAAAGTGCCCTCTCTCCCACTAAGAAAACTACCTATCTGGGGATTGTATGGAATTCTATCACAATGTGGGCAGAATTGTCTCCCGCTCGAATCGAGTATATTCAGAACACCCTGAGAAAAGTCAGGCTAGGCCAAGGTTGCACTGTTCGTCAGAATCAACGACTACTAGGTCTCATGGCAACTGCATCCTCGGTGATCCCTTTGGGCCTTTTTACACATGAGACCATTTGTTTCAGTTGTGGCTCAAAGCCAGGGGATTTGGCTGATAAGGGTTACGCGCACCATGCTACGTACCCTTTCTATGTGGTTCAGAGTTCCTCACTTTAGGTCCCACTTTGGATCCCTCACCCACTCTAGGTGCGTCTTGCCGTCGCAGGTTGCCAACAACAGACGCCTCCCTGACGGGCTGGGTAACGGTCTTAAGTGGTCGTCCAGCTCAAGGGGAATGGGAGGGTCGTCAGCTCGATTGTCACATTAACTGTCTCGAATTGATGGCTGTATTTCTGGCCCTGAAATACTTCCTCCAGAGGCTGCCATGTCTTGGTGCGGGTGGACAACACAGCAGTAGTCTCTTACATAAACAATCAAGGATATCTACATTCCCGCCAGCTGAACAGACTTGCATGGCAGATTCTCCTTTGGGCCCAGGGCAAGCTCCTGTCAATCAGATCAGTTTATATTCCTGGAAGCCTGAATGTGGTAGCAGATTTTCTGTCCAGACAGCAAATGCTGATGGGGGAGTGGAAACTCCACCCTGAGGTAGTGGAACTTAACTGTAACCCCTGTTCCCTGATAAAAGCAGAACGAGATGCTGCGCTTCATTGTCGCACTGGGATGCCCCAGGACTGCTCTTAAGACAAAATACCTGATGATGCACCTGTCACGCATCTATTTATAGCCCTGCTACAGGTGCATCCAATTGATGTCACCAGCAGAGGCTATAAATTCTAGTCAATTTCATTGACATGTTGCACACATATTCACAGCTAGTCACACCTAAAGCTGTTCCCAAAGCACTAAAATCAGTGCAGCATCTCGTTCCGCTTTTATCAGGGAACAGGGGTTACAGTTAATTAACCTGACATGTTCTTGTTGTGGATCCATGCCATTATTTACTGATCTGAGTTTATGAGCACAGTTATAGTTTCTTTTTCCACTGTGGTGCTGCATAATCAGGATTAGAATGAACTGACTGAACAAGTGACTAATCATGTGTTAGCACGTACAAAAGTGTTCCACCAGCACGGTTGATTATGGTTAGCTAACTGCACTGAAAGATCCGCACCAGGATTGCTTTATAATCAAGCCATGCTGAACAATGATCAAGTAGAAATGCTACTTGAACCATTACTCACTGTGCTCAGAACTGTTTTGCCTGATGGTGGAAAATAATGTTTTGTTCTAGGTTCTATTAATTAAGCTGTAAGTATAGAAGAAAAATTTGATAGCATTTACTTTAAACACAAAAGGAAGTAACCTAGAAATGTTCAGTTGGTATTTGTCCGACATACGTGTGGTTCAGGCTTTTGATGTGCACTTGACCCTGCTGGAAAATGAAAGTTAAAATGTTGCTGCTCTGTCAGAGCCTTGTGGCTTAAACTTTTTTTTTTTCCATTTCGCAATGCAATGCTGAAGCACAGAAAACGATACAACTGGAGTACTACTCCTTACTAATAGGAATCCAATTAATTTTTAAAGTAAAATATTGCTTCTCTAGAAAACCTGCTCTCAACATCCTGTAATGTGTAGTTAAACAGGATTTCTTGTGGCCACTAGTTCCTCTTTAGATGACAAGCAACACATTTTTATAATGGCCTCAAAATTTCCTCAGAAGAGATTATAAAGTGTCAACCAGTAATGTCCACACCTTAGGCAAAAATGGTGATCTGATGGTTTAAAGTTGAGATCTCACAGCAGGGTCAAGTGCACATCAAAGGCTTTTAATTGGAAACAGATTGTCAGGCAGCAAGTTCCTGGCACTGCTCAGGTATTCTTGGAAACTGTAGAGCTGCATGCTATTGTCCAATAAATACAGCAACTATTTTTAAAAGATGTCAGTGAACCTCACACATATTGAAGATAATCAGCCCATCTTGTCAGGGTAAACTGCAGTGAAATGTACATTTCATTTTACAAAATTATTGCAACTAGATCTACTGCATTATTTGCAGTACTACATATTGCTGTAATTTTTTTTTGTCCAAATGAAATGTGAAACATAAATTTATAAATCAGGATTGGGAGGGTTACTTTTGAAATTTATTCCACTACAGATTACGGAATACATGCTGTAAAATGTAATTTGTAATGTATGCTGTTAGATTACTCAAGGTCAGTGACTTATTCTAAATACTTTGGATTACTTCTTCAGCACAGGTAGATTTTTTTTGCTTGTTTTGAATATAAAAAAAACCTGCAAGTACAGCAAGTTAAAATACACATGTTAAAAATACATTCTCTAAAAAAAACTAAATATCCTATGCAGTGTTGTTTCTAAAACAAGATAAATCAAACTGATTTATGATCAAACTGATTTATGATCCTTTTAAGGATTTTTAGATATTTTACAGGAAAACAAGATTATGATTTTTGCCCTAATATCAAGGGTCTTACTAGAAAAAAAGAAATTATGATCCAACGTGAATTTTCTTGATAAAAAAATATGATTGTATCTGGTAACATAAAATAGCATTTTAGCTTAGCATAAAGCTGACAATTTACACAAGGTTTATTTCTATTTCTTCTCCAAACTTCTCTGTCTGCTTGTATGAATGTAACACATCATAAGAAAGTGTTTTACTGCTGCTCAGATGCTCTTTGGATCGCATCATTTATATGTAGAAATGTTTTCCATCTGAAAGAACAAAATAGTAAATTAAACAAATTACAATAAAATGCAAAGAAATCCCTTCAATAATTAAAATATTTTTTGAATGTAATAGTATTCTTTTTACCAATTATTTAAATTGGAACTGTAGTGGAATACAGTTTTAATACATAAATAAATTAAGGCTCAGGATCAAACCATTGGAGATTTGAATACATACAACTGACAACGAATGATCAAACAACAGGGCTAAATACACAAAGGATAATGATTAAATTAAACACAGGTGAGGACAATGAAAGAAAGATGGCAGTGATGAGAGCAGGGAATTATGGGAAGTGTAGTCCGGGAGAGATGACAGGGGCGAAACACAGACAACAGTGGATCGCGACACTAGTAATCTCTGCTCGACATAATTTGCATTTTATACGTATTATTATGCAAACAATGACCCATTCCTGTAACAGAAAAAATACTCTATAAATAAGCTTTTGGTTGACTTTACCTCTCCTAAAAGCTATCAAAGCCTTGAGGATGCATTTTGTTTTCTCTAAAGATTTCAGTAAACTCAAACTCAATTTAACCCTTAAATACATACCTCGGGTCTTTAGTAACCCGGGACCTCATTCCACCCCTGCACTTCATCTATTTATTGGAGTTATGCCCATACCTCTTTAGTGTTCCTCAGTCTTTCTTGTCTAAATAGTGAAAGAAATTAGCAAAATTGCAAAAATATGCTTAATTAGCCTACCAAATGTGTTTTTTTGTGCTTCCATATATTAGATTTTTAAGATTATTTTATACAAGTTTACTATTACACTATATATTTCTTTTTATTATTACAACACAGATGACTACTATATCATGTTGATTTTCTGTTTGACAATGGTAAATTACACGCATATTTTACATACTATTTTTTACTCAAGGTGGATGTTTCAGAGACAGACTAGTTTTATATTTGACACTGCTATTTGACGAAGAAGCAATGTGGAAGTAAACTATAGCAAGTTTATCATTTGGCTATTGTCATATGGTGTGCTTCTGAAATTATGCAAGTTCTGTGTCTAATTAGACTCAAAAGAGAAAATACATATGTGTAGCTTATTTGTAGCTTATAAGTTTCTTATATGTTATATGTAGCTCAATATGTGTTTGACAGCCAGTTGAGTCTCATTAAATTTCAGTGTGGAAGTAATGAACCCTCTTCTATATTTGTTGCATTCTCTCTTTGATATATATAAAAATAAAACATCAATATATGTTCTATTCTATTATTTTATTATTTTATATAAAAAATATTTTTAATTTGACAATATCTGGAAATTTTGTTGACCCATTTGTTTTAGATATACGTGCCAGATCACTAAAGACCAGAGGTATGTGATAATGTTTGGCAAAACAGCCATGCATTTAAGGGTTAAACACTTCTAATTAGAACTGCCAACTGACTGTCTAACAAGAATAGATTACACTACAAAAGCATGGCATACAGTGCAAATGACTGAAGTAAAACAAAGAACAGTGGAATCACAAAACCATGGCAAAGAATTATATATTTTAATTACTGATTAAGACAAGGGGATAAAATGAGAATCGAATATAAAAGTTAATGTAAAAGGGAACTTGACATGCAGCCTTTTTTTGTTTGTTTTTTGATAAGGGAACCTAGATTAACCTCTGAGCCATCACTCATGCCCACAAGTAGATCCAATCAGCCATTTAACAAGTAACAACATTCACAGAATTTGTGATCTCACAAAGTATTTTGTGAGCTGGTATGAGATACCATTGACACTGGTATGACATTGGTGGCTGTAAAATTATTCAATGAATGGACAGGAATTTTAATTTGTTTTCAAATGTGATTCCCTTCTGGCTGATGGTAGGAACATTCCACAAGAGGGTGGAACTGGATTTGGGTTTAATGCATGATAAAAATCTCAAGATTCCAATTTAATTGCTAAGAACTGGCCAAAAGATGTAGGCCTACTCATGACATGAGTTGGAGCCCTCCATTACACTGGGTGACAGATGTTTCTGACTTTTAAATATGTTCTATTTTCTAATTTTTCATTAATTTTAGTGAACAGCTATTATTAAAGGTGCACTCAGCGATTCCTGATAAAAATTGTTGATATTTGAACTCAACTGCCAAAACAAACACACACCTCCTTCAGTGCCCCCCACCAGCTCCAGACACTCACAACTCTCCTGCTACTAAATCTAACACCACAACAACAGTATATATGGGTTCTATGAAACATAGCAAAATTTCTGTTACCCACTTATCGAGAAGAAAAAGAGCAACTTCTGCATCCGACTTCAAGCCTTTACCTCTTGGAGGTCTCTCCACCATGGAAAAGAGCCTCGCTGATGTTGATGCAGCTCCTAGCCCTCGACCTGTCATAATCCTTCTTTTTAGTTTATTTTTGCTTGTATTTGTTTCTCAGCCATTTGTCCTCCATGGAGTTTAGAAAGTTCGGATCAGCAAGATTTGCCATCGCTCTTCTAATGAAATTCCCTCACGCATCCTGTACACGTGCAAGAACCACTACCTGTTGCTGATTGGCTGGAATAGTGTTGTGTGGATCGGTCCCACTTACAGAGCCAGGGCTGTGCCAGGACATATATTAGATTTTTTTTCAGCCCACCCACAGAATGGACAGCTAGCAGACAGTGAGGAGATATTTGCAGAATTTGACAAAAAGTGTATTGGATTAGAATTACTGTGTGCACCTTTAAGAAGCTCTCTGGCTACCTTTTCTTTACTGACAATTGCAGAAAACAAATACAGCATTTTACATTAGAAAGAACCAAAAGTGACTCCTCCATCAGCTCCTTTGGGAGGATCTTGTGTTCCTGCAGTTGAAATCATCTGGAATGCATTTTCCTGTCAAGCCATTTAAATCGTTTAGCATTCCGACACCCACAGCACTGCTTGTTTCTCAAAAATACTTACTAAATATTTAAGTCAACTATTAAATATGTGCCTATTGTGGCAGTGGGTAGAGACTGGCTTTAACATTGTAGTCTAACTACATGCTAACAAAATTACACAACAGACTGACTACCACTGAGAGATGCTGGGAGATGCAACGCATACAGAAAAAGACAGACACATTATTTAATAGAAACGGTGTCAAAATGGAATAAGAAAATAACACTAATTGTAACAGATGGCAGTAAAAGATCAAATTAGATTAAATAACCTCACCAGGTAGGGTCCAGATTCACAATATGTTCTTATAGGTTAGTAAGTGATTTTATAAAACTACAATCATGTTGACAGACATATCCTTTATGTCTTGTGGCTATACTTTTGATAAAGTGAGTATTTTAATGTTTAAAATTGGCCTCCTTCACTTCCATTGTAAGTGCCTCAATGGAAAATAGATTTTTATTTTAAGAAAAGGAGGGATAAGTCAAAATAAATTTTTGTGGAAATAAACATTTTGTCACAAATGCTGTCGATTAAGCTTAACGTGTATTGTTCACATAACTATTGACCAATGAATTTCCCTGACTTTTCCAGCATTTTGATTACTGGACAAGGATTCCTGAATAAGGACTGCACTCATAAACTTTCTATAATGACTATAGAGTCTATATAGACTATAGAACTTTCCATTACTTTTTAAGATTTTATACATTTCCATTCATTTCCAGGCCTTGTAATCACAATTTTCGAATACCCAGATATTTCCAGATTTTCCATGACCATGAGAACCCTATATATTTTACGTTTATTGTCTCTGGAGGGAAAGGGCATGTTTACAATGCAGAAAAGATACACTGAAATCTTCTTATATCTTAGTTTGTTTATAGTGATTTTCTATATGAATGTGCTGTTTTCTAATTTAGAAATACGAAGAAACCTAAATGTCATTAAAAGTAATGAAGCTTTTTTGATGAAGATTTTGAGAAGGGGTTGCCCATGCCTGGCAGTAGGAGGCTTGTTTGGCATGCCTCCCAGATAGCCATCATGCTGAAAGCAGGGTGTGCTTGTGTTTACAGCCAGTGCTGAAGAGAAGCGGCTGTGCCACAGCCAACTAGAAGAGTGGGCAGGTCTGACAAACAGGTAGTATTCCCACAGCCTTGAAAAAGGCATTTGTGGCCATTCACAGGGAGCACTTCCTTCATTACCGTATCAAGAACAGAAATATCACTGTTAACTTTGACAGCAATAATAAAACTTGTGTAATAAAAACTACAACATGTTATCTAACACTTAGTTGGCAAATTACATGACCATTAACTTCCATTCAAGAGTTTCAATGTATAGTATGCATAAGATAAAGTGCATGTTTTCTTTTAAGATTTAACAATTTTCAGTAACCATTTAGCTTTTTGCAGTAATACAGTTAACTTAAATGGTGTGACAAATTAATTTTGTAACATAAAACATTTCACTTAATTAACACACTCAATTAACATGTATGAGGCCATAAAACTGTGTGTATAATAAAAAATTCAGATCAACTGCTTGTGAATTCAGTTAAAATCTGATTCCTAAGAACATAACAGGATTGTGATATTGTAAGACCCAAAGAGGATGTAAAGTGATGAATGTTGAGAAGTTGAATGTGGTTTTATTGCTGATGCAAATTAACAAATAACAAAAGTCTGTTGGCTATCATTATCATGACTTTCATTATGTAAACTGTGAAAATGGAGCATGCCCACATTTTTCAGTCAAACAATGTGATAGTGTTGAACTTGAACATAAATCCAATCATCCACTTTCAAATTTTTCATGCTTAAACATGTATAAGAAAACAAGAGCCCTCTTAAAATCTGTCCTCTTCCCTTTCTTTTAGTATGACACTGGTGTTTGTAATGAAACTGGGGTGTCAATGTCAGTGTCTTATGAAAAAGCTGAAGCTATATGCTGAATAAAACAGGAAAAAAGAGAGAAAAACATGTAAAACCTGCAACATTTGCCATAGCAGATGGTTATTGATATTTTTCTATTTATTCAATGCGATGTTCAATGCGTGTCTGACAATTAGTGCCTCCAACAAAACACAAAATATATTTGATGCAACAAGTAAAGTTAGGTGAACAATTTATTTAGGAAAGTCTTTAACATTTTAGCAGTTAGATGAGATTATTCTTGCAAAATGAGGAGTAGAAATCTTTAGTAGAAAATAAATGAAATTATCTGAGCACCCGGGAAAGTGTAAATTAATCCTGAGTGTGCTGTGCATTCTGTTTATATAATTTTTTTTCTCCTCGACTGTCTCAGTGTGGTGACAGGTATTCTGGTGGGGACTGCCATTTTTGCATATTGTGTTCTGCATTTGACCCAAAATATCATGGGATAAAAACAGACTGGATACCAAATTATTACACTGTATCCAGCTGCTCCTACGCTTGAAGCTTATCTCAAGCCTGAAGCTAACTTTTACTTAACTGTACCACTTTAAGCAGTTGTGACATTATAATAAGATAATAAAATCAATCCTTGTAAAAACAAATCCTATAATAATAATTATATACATTTATTTTTAAAGAAATTATAAAAATACTAACAAGACAGGATCAAAAGGCACAACAGATAACAGCGGCTCTGCAAGGTCTGTAAACATTTAGTCTAAGGTTGGCTAAGAAGGGCTCAAATGTTAAAAATGGCAGTGAAGAGTCACAGAAGCTCATCAAGTCATATCAATATATCATTCAACTGGGAAGACTATGCAACACTGTCTAAAATATTACAATAGTAGCAGGATAAAAGACATTAGATAACATGCTCTCTGTGATGTTAGGACAATGCCAGTATTCCCAACTTCTCTGCGCGTCACTTTCCTACTCACTAGCTTCACAGATAATACAGTCAAAACTAGTCCAACCATTGCAAGAGAGGTTCATAATAACCATCTCACTATATACTTCCTCCAAACAATATATAGTCCCTTATAACTGACATTCATTTCACTGTGTGGGGAGAGAATTCACCAATTTTAAACAGGAGGGTTCTCCATTTGGTTCTTCGTTTGTCATATTGCTAGAGTGGGGCTGGCAATCCCTCGCCTGGCTCTCTGTTGAGCGAGATGTATCTCTGTCTGTCTGATCCAAAGATGGTTCATTTAGGCATTGTCATACTTCTGCAATGCCTCCTCAAGCTTGCCAGTGATCTTCTGGAAGAAGCTGATCTGCTGTTGTAGGCAATGCTGCATCTGAGCTTTAAAGTCCCGCACTCGAATCTGATGGAAGTGCTGGATCTCGGCCAGTGTAGCGAAGGAGATGATGTTGCAGCGTTCCCTGATCCCGTCTGCTTGCTTGCTCTCCATCTTCCCTTCCTCTACATGCTTTCGACTCTCCTTTACCTTTGTTAGAGCACCTGTGGACAGAGCAGAACTTGACTTAAACTAAATATTGACATACATTTCATAGACTTATTTTGTGATTTAATAATTCCTTAGGTGTGCAATGCAACAAGGCCTTATTTTGAAAGATCGGTTATCTCAGATACTTTTGCAATAACCCTATATGGATGTGGATTTGACAGAAACATTGTTTTGCTGCCTGTACTGTGAAATGAAATGATAAGTCACTAGAAAACTGCCACTTTTAAGATATATTTGTAAATTTTCTACTTTTGTGACATCCTCCAGCTTTCAGACCTGATGAATAAAATAATTGTAAAACAATATGTTTTTGCCCCACTTTTGCAAGTGGTAGGCCTATTTCAGTGCAAAAATCTGCATCTTGTTCACTAACCACCCACAATCTAGTTTTAGCAGGTGCAATCAGCACTGAGATATCGCTTCATATTGAGTATGTAATCTGAATCTTTCCATGGAACCATGCCTCCTTTTCTATGAAAATTGATCTCTTTATATACAGCACTTCATTCACAAACCTCTGTGCTATTTGCTCGGCACAATTACAAAAGCGGAAGCAGTAATTCATCAAATAATGATCAAATGATGGATAACAGCATTATAACCTGCCATATACAGTATGCAGAGCAGTATGCTCCATGTGGTCAAGCACACTTTCGGCATACAGTATAGTGATATGTAGTGCTGAGATCTGGCCAACAAGATCAGTTTGCCCTGTTGATTGATATGCATTTCCTTTAGTGAATCAGGCACTAAACCAGCACAGACAACATGTGCAAATAAACTGGGCTTTTACTGGCATACTTGATCCTAAGTTGGGCTGAAATGATTAGTCGAAGTTATCGACAATGTCGAAAATAAAAATGTGGGTTTCTTACCCACACCTATCATATAGCTACTGAAGATATTGATTTAACCACTGGAGTCGTATGGATTACTTTTATGTGATTTAAGTGATTTTTGGAGCTTAAAATTTTTGGCACCAATTCACTTGCATTGTGAGGACCTACAGAGCTGAGAAATTCTTCTAAAAATCGTCATTTGTGTGCATCAGATGAAAGACAGCTATACACATCTGGGATGGCATGAGGATGAGTAAATGATGAGAGAATTGTAATTTTTGGTGAACTATCCCTTTAAGGTTTTAAATTAGCAGCTGACTGTGCGTTTTCGAATTTATTACACTGCTACGTAAATAAATAAAAGGTCATGAAATATTGATTTAAGTATAAAATTCTTTGATTATGTGACAAAGAGACCATGGAATAATAAATGAGACATGAAACTAGCAAAGATGTTGGAATTTACGTGCCTTGAACAATGGTCAATTTCAGTTTAGCGGTCAATACACAAAAATATTGGTAGCATAGCACTTTACAATAATGTTCCATTTGTTAACATTAGTTACTGCATTAGGAATCAAGAACTAACAATAAACTGTATATTTTTACAGCACATATTTATCTTGGTTAATTTTAATTTATAAAAATAAATATTGTTAATCGTTAGACTAGTTCAAATTCATAATGCATTACCTTATGTTAAAGTATACATCTTTAAACTTAAACAATGTAGATGATAAATAAATATATGCATATATGCTCCGTAGACTCTGTAAAGACCATAATAAAACTTGAGACAGAGTGAGTAAATGAATGTCATAGATGCTTCAAATTACAATGGCTGGAAATGAGATTGACCTTCAATAAGTGTCAAATACAGTGACTTGACTTAACAACAATCAAAATGCTAAAACAGGTTCCCCATCTGTCGCTCACTTTGACATTGTGTCGAAGAAGCGACACTAGGGGTCTCTCTTATGAACCTTATGCATCTCTGAATTTTGAGAAAAGGCCAATGAGAAATTGGCAGATAGAATTTGCATGTCCTGTCCCCGGACATACGGGAATATAAGGAGGGAAATGCATCTGTTAAGAAATTTTCTTCAGAGCCGACTGGTTGTGTGAGCAGCGAGCTGCGAGTCCCAATTGGTTTTCTCTCATCTCTGGTATCAGCGTATGCTGTTGGATCTACGGCGCGTATCAGCGGATTTCTCCTTCTCTGCACGTCAGTGCAGCTTTGCCCCTGGGTGCTTCGACAGCACTGCTAAAAGAGTATTTTCCCTAAAAGAGTATTTTCTGTAAAAAGCAATACACAGCGGCATTGAAAGTCCTTTTCAGGACGCGTCTTTATTAAGATGCCTTTCCACCCCTGTGTAGTTCCTGGAATAGGTCGAGTTCTCTCCGCTCCTGACGGTCACAGGCACTGCCTCGTGTGTCTGGGCCGCGATCACACCAAGGCAGTGTTTGTGGATGGTTCATGTTCTCACTGCGAGAATCTTATCATGGCAACGTTCCTAAGAAGGAACACCATTCCAGCCGCCCCCCGCATCGCTCCTTCTTCCCACTAACAATAAAGTGTATATTTTTACATCATGTATTTATCTTGGCTAATGTAGTTTATAAAAATAAACATTGTTAATCGTTAGACTAGTTCAAGTTCATAATGCATTACCTTATGTTAAAATATACAACTTTAAACTTAAACAATGTAGATGATACATAAATATATGCATATATGAAACAGTTGGATGTTGTCCCCCTCCAACTTGAAGATGTATGTAGCCGCAATCGCGGCCCATAGACCAGGTAGTGAACCTGCAAGCGCTGCCCCGGGAGGAGGCAGACCCAGCCCCTTCGTTGCTGTGTCCGGTACATGCTTTGCGTATCTATTTGGACCGTACACAGAGCTTTGGACGTTCTGAGCAGCTCTTTGTCTGCTTTGGTGGACAGCGGAAAGGGAACGCTGTCTCCAAACAGAGGCTTTCCCACTGGGTGGTTGATGCCATAGCATTGGCCTATCACACCCAGGCCGCGCCTGCCCACTTGTGGGTTCGAGTACACTCAACGAGAAGTGTGGCGTCCTCGTGGGCACTGGCCAAAGGCACCTCCCTAGCAGACATATGCAGTGCAGTGGGTTGGGCAACACCCAATACCTTTACAAGATTTTACAATCTCAGGGTTGAGTCGGTTTCATCTTGTGTTTTCTCAGGTCCGAGTCCGTAGAACTCGGTAACGCGGTAACAACTGACCAGGTGTACCACTTGCAACTAGCACCCTTTCCTTCCACTGAGGCAATACTGTGCTCTCTTATCCCAGGAGATCCCACTAACTTGGCTCCCTGGATGACTCGAATTCAGCGGAGGAATTTGCCGATCAAACCCAATGCGGGTACTCAATTTAACCTATTCCAGTACAGGGTAAATTGAGTACCCAATGGGGGTACTCAATTTACCCTG
Organism: Moxostoma hubbsi; assembly: GCA_032164185.1. NCBI lineage: Eukaryota > Metazoa > Chordata > Actinopteri > Cypriniformes > Catostomidae > Moxostoma > Moxostoma hubbsi. Next base: position 30,093,818 of record JAVLUX010000008.1, read on the forward strand.
TACTGGAATAGGTGCTCCACAGGTTGGGCCCCCATGTGGGCTTACCCTCATGTGTGTATTTTCCGTGCTTCTCCCTTGGGCAGTCCTCACTGATCCCTGGTCGCCGTGTTTATAGCAACTTCTCCCTCCCAATGAGGTTGGATCTACCACCACGCCATTCTCCACATGTGACCTAAAAGCCCATGTGATGTATTTCACCACTTTTTACCTCCCCCAGTCTGGGCAGGTGTGGTCTCCGAAGGGTCTTTTCCCCCCTGAAAGAATAGGAACTGGGAAAGAACGCCTTCCCCGATGCGTGTGATAGCGTAAAGATCGCCCCAGCAACTTTAACTCTATGCGAGAAACATAGAGAGAGAAAAGGCGCGGCTGGTGTGGCTTGCTACTATGCTTGGCACGTCGCCTTGTTCCCCCCATATCGGGGTGTAAGGAACCAGAAGGTTTTGACGATTTTTTGGGGCGTTGGGGAAGGGTATGTGCAGTCTGGCACAGCCTGTCGTTTTGGCACGCAAACTACCTGCCCGCACCTGTGTCAGCAGCGCATGTACACAGATCAGTGCATGACGTGATTAAAATTGGACCCCTAGTGTCACAATGTCAAAGTGAGCGACAGATGGGCAACGTCTAGGTTACTGTTGTAACCTCCGTTCCCTGATGGAGGGAATGAGACGTTGTGTCCTCCCGGCCACGTCGCTGAACCGAGCCACTGTTGTGGCCGAACTTCACTGTCGGCTCCTCAGACAAATCCTGAATGAACAGACTCATTTCCCTCTTTATATGTCTGCCAATTTCTCACAGGCCTTTTCTCCAAGTTCAGAGATGCATAAGGCTCTCAAGAGAGACGCCTAGTGTCGCTTCTTCAACACAACATCTCGGAGTTTACAGCAGTAACCTATGGCATGGCAAATGGCAAGCAATCAGCGTTACTGGTTTAATCTTGTCAGGCACACTCTGTACTGCACTTAAGTGAGAACGTGGCCTAATTTTTTAGTGATAGATCATGATGCTAAAGCATCTTTGAGGTTGTAACTATAGTACGCAATGTCTGACTCTGACGTCACCCTTCTGCACAAATTGTTCTATTTCTCTAAAACTTTATTAAAGGTTAAAGCTTGTGTCAAATGCAGCATGAATGAAGGTATAGAGGCTATAATTGAAGGCATACAGTATTAGTCTAAATCCAATATGTCATGATATAATAATCCTCTCTCTAAAAAGCCTTGTTTAACGAGTTGTGGAGTGTAGACCTGCATGAGCAGATGGCTGACGTTCTTTCTCGTTGAGGAAAAACATGCAAGACATTCCCAAATCTCCCATCCCCCAAAACTCTGTACATTCTGCCTTCTGGCAAAAGAGGTCTTTGCTTGAGAGTAACCCAGATCCCTAAAATTCCTCCCACTAGTCAAACACTCAAATGAGCACAGTGACTCTCACAAAAACAGTGCAAAAGAGCACAGAGGACAAAGAGAAAGAAAAATGCACTTCAAATAGACATGGTGCATGTTAAGGAAAAACAGACCAGGCATGACAGATAGAATTCAGTCATAACAGAAATCAAAAAACTGTTGTGGTGAGGCAGAGACTTTCAGTGAGTGGTGAAACTCTGAAGCACAATGTAAGGAATTCGAGAGAAATTTTTAAAGCTTGACATCTTGAGTGGCTTCCACTTATCTAATATATTAAACCTTACATATTCTGCTGAGACCCACTAAACAGTGTTTTTATATTTGGAAGTCCAGAGACACCAATTATACGCATGTAAAAATTATCATGGTAATTTGATATTAACCTTCAAATTATTGATAAAAGCCCAGTAAGCAAATATTAGATATAATATAATATACAAATATACTCTTTGCAGAAATGTGACTGGTATTCATTCTCGTAAAATTGTTTCTGTTTGAAACTTATTGTGAAAAAATTTATCAAAGAAATCAAAATAACCCACTGGCAGGAGTTTATATACAGTATATAGTGTGTACACTAGTCAGAGAATATTACCATCCATGAAAATTAATTGCATTTACTCATGTTTTATACCTGGGTTATTTATTTTCATGGAGGATGGCTAAAGCATGATATTAAGTTAAGATTTTGTAAATAATCAGTTCCCATGTGATAAGGAAAAGGTATGTAGTATCAACCTGATATTTCAATGTTAAGGATATTTTTCAAGCTATTATAATGGCTTTGGGGTCTCTCAGACCACAAACAGAATTTGAGGATTAAAGATTTAAGATTAGATAAGAGACATACTGTACATACATGGTAACTTGCATACTACGTACCACTGAAATCTGTCGTATTGCGCCACGTTATCGACCAAGCAGAACAATCCTTCCAACCACAATAGATAGATTCTCAAATAGCCTACCTGATCTATCTCAGCTGCTCAGTGACCCCAAACAAACAGATGAACTAGAGGAAATGACTAGCAGTTTGAGCACCATTTTCTCTGGTACATTAGATATTGTTGCACCAATTAGATTAAAAAAGTTTCGAGAAAAAACTAGAGCACCATGGTACAACAGTGCTACGCATGCTATCAAGAGAGAAACTCGTAACTTAGAGCGTAAATGGAAACAAACTAATTTAGAGGTCTTTAGAATCGCGTGGAAAGACAGTATGTCACGTTACAAAAAGGCTCTAAAAACAGCCAGGGCTGAGCACCTCCGCAAACTAATAGAAAATAACCAAAATAATACAAGGTTCTTATTTAACACCGTGGCTAGACTAACAAATAAACAGAGATCACCTGAGCAAAATATTCCGTTACAGTTTAGTAGTAATGATTTTATGAATTTCTTCACTGAGAAAATAGAAAACATCAGAAACACAATTGTAAACACAACTGTTAATGTACAATCTTTTATGGTGTCTTATGACTCACCCTCAATTATCGCCCCTCAAGAACAACTACACCGCTTTACAACTATAGGACAGGAAGAGCTAAATAAACTTATCATTGCATCTAAACCAACAACATGTTTACTAGATCCAATACCCACTAAACTACTGAAAGATGTGTTACATGTAGTGGAAGAGCCTCTTCTCAATATTATTAACTCGTCTTTATTTTTAGGTCATGTTCCAAGAATATTTAAGCTGGCAGTTATAAAACCTCTCATTAAGAAACCACAATTAGATCCAAATAACCTAGCAAATTACAGACCCATCTCAAATCTTCCATTTATGTCTAAAATATTAGAAAAAGTTGTGTCCGCTCAATTGTGCTCTTTCTTGCAAGAAAATGATATCTATGAAAAATTTCAGTCAGGATTCAGACCGCATCATAGCACAGAAACTGCGCTAGTTAAAATTACAAATGATTTACTTTTGGCTTCTGACCAAGGCTGCATCTCAATATTAGTTCTACTCGATCTTAGCGCTGCGTTCGACACTATAGATCATAAAATACTCTTGGATCGACTACAAAACTACACTGGTGTTCAGGGACAGGCATTAAGCTGGTTTAGATCGTACTTATCAGACCGTTACCATTTTGTCTGTTTAAATGGGGAAAAATCAAAAATAACGTCAGTAGACTATGGAGTGCCACAAGGATCTGTGTTAGGCCCTCTATTATTCTCAATATATATGCTGCCACTTGGTAAAATTATAAGAAAACATGGAATTAATTTCCACTGTTATGCTGATGACACTCAATTATATATCTCATCACGACCAGATGAAAACACTAACTTATCTAACTTGACAGATTGTCTTAAAGATATAAAATGCTGGATGACGTGTAATTTCCTGTTATTAAATTCCGATAAAACGGAGGTATTACTTATTGGTCCAAAAAACTACCCACAAAATCCCTTACAATACAACTTTAATTTAGAAGGATGTCCTGTTACATTATCCACTACAGTAAAAGACCTGGGTGTTATACTAGACCGCAACTTGACTTTCGAAAATCATATTTCATCTGTTACGAAAACAGCCTTTTTCCATCTTAGAAACATTGCTAAGCTACGTAACATGCTATCTGTTTCTGATGCAGAAAAGTTAGTTCATGCATTCATGACCTCGAGACTAGATTACTGTAATGCTTTATTAGCTGGTTGCCCTGCATCCTCAATAAACAAGCTACAGTTAGTCCAAAATGCAGCCGCTAGAGTTCTTACTAGGTCAAGAAAATATGATCATATAACACCGATTTTAACATCTCTACACTGGCTACCTATTAAGTTCCGTATCAATTACAAAGTATTACTACTGACCTATAAAGCCCTAAATGGTTTATCTCCGGTGTATTTAACGGATCTTCTATCGCCATACAATCCATCGCGCTCTTTAAGATCACTAAATTCGAGGCTTCTGGTCATACCTAGGATATCTAAGTCCACTAATGGAGGGAGGGCGTTCTCACATTTAGCTCCTAAACTCTGGAATAGCCTTCCTGATATTGTTCGAGGCTCAGACTCGCTGTCCCAGTTTAAAACTAGATTAAAGACGCATCTCTTTAACCAAGCATTCACATAATGCTTACTTTTTATACTACTGCTGAATCAGTTATAATGCATTAATATTATGAACATCAGCTATGCTAATTATTTCCCATCTGCTTTTCTGCTGTTATCTCGGGACGCCAGTCCCGAGGTAAATAGCGTTCGTCAGCTCCAGTTTGTATCCAGCCTCTCACAGAGACTTCAGATGCCCCATCACCATGGACTACGATCTTGAAATGGGATACATAGACTAACTATTGCCAACAAAAGCCTTCATCAGCCAAACAAGGACAATTGCATCTAAGTGAACTTCTGGAATTTAATCAAGGATGGACTTCAAAGACACTGGTCACTAATCTTGCAGTTCAAACACAATCACTGTCTAAATACTGACCCTTAGCACTTAATAAGTTTAATAATTTTTTAAATCATGTTTTTTAACTATAAATAATTCTTATTTACATTATTCATGATGTTAGCCAGAGGGGAACTGGCCCCCACAGTGAGTCTGGTTTCTCCCAAGGTTTTTTTTCTCCATTAACCATCATCTTTTGGAGTTTTGTGTTCCTTGCCACAGTCGCCTTCGGCTTGCTCACTGGGGTTATTAATACAATTATTATTTGATTATTTTTAAACACGATAAAGAATCATATCTTATCTAATTCCACAACAGGGCTCCAAACAAAAAAAAAAAAAAAAATCAATTAAGGAGCGATTGGCTCCTATAGGGGGAAAAAACAGGCGCCAAATTATTTTTTTTTCATTTTTAACTCCTTCCATTCCTTTTCGTCCCGCAGCTCGCTAACAGTGTAGTCTGTGGAGCATTCTTCGCAATTTTGTGATCACGTGCATTTTTTATGCTTGTTACTGTCACCGTGTTTTCTAACAGTCTCTTTTTTGAAATGGTTAGTTTCTGCAATGAACTCCGTTTTCCCCGCTATTTCTTTGATATAAACTTTTGTAATGTATCTCGGGAAATGTAATGCAAATTTTAAAATCAAAGGGAGTAAACTTTTACTGTCGCCAATGGCGACCTTGACAGAAATTACACTCACAAATAAATTTATTTGGTCACAAATGCGACCATTTTTAGTCGCAGTTTGGAGCCCTGCACAAGGATGATGATTTATCGACTTTATAGACATTACATTTTTATTGTCTGTTAATGCTGAACTTCTGTAAAGCTGCTTTGAAACGATGTGTGTTGTGAAAGGCGCTATACAAATAAAATTGACTTGACTTGACTTGACATACATTACTAAAAGTACATATCCTACTAAATAGAGGTTATATGCCTAAATCAAATAAAACATACAGCCGCTAGGCCTTTATAATAACCGTTAAAACAGGTTCTGTCCCCCAATCAAGGCATCTGTACACTTTATTGCTGCCAAGCATGTATGAAAACAGCTTCTAGAAGGTGGAACATCAAACACACAGGGGTAATAAGAAAACCATAGAGGTTTGCCACACAATAGAGAAGTATGAAAATGGTCAGAGAAAGGAGGAGAGACATGTGACAGCTACACTCAACTGAGCCACAACAATGCCTGTGCTGCTGCAGAACCTCTTCACCCTTTACGTGATGTGCTATTACACAACACAGTGCTGTCATTCATCTGCAACCGGAGAACAGATATTCCCTCCTGACTACCCCAGACCATATTACACATTCGAACACTCAACCTTTTTTCATTCACTTCAACCTGATGATAACACATGTGGCACATTATATATTCCTGCATGACAAAGATACAAATTTTTGGTTTGTTACAAACAAATGAGAAGGCAAATGAAGATCACTGCCAAAACAAGGGTAACAGCAAGTTTAATTAGCTTTGGAACTGAGGGATATTACAAAAGTCATCATCTGTGAATTACTAGACATTTAGCATGATTGAAAACAAATTAATTACAGAACTATCATCTTCTGGGTTGAATCCTGTGACTCCTTCCTGAAAAACAGCAGTGACAGTGAAGGTTTAATTTATACATGCTGGGCGAACAGACTTTGTTAGTTTGTCTAAAAATTGTGACAAAAAGCACGTTTTTGTTCAGCTAGGGTGTTCGTTTGGTGATATTTCTCTTGTTCATGCAAATCGAAGTTGAAGAGCCTTGATGACATGATAACACTAATCATGGGTGTGGCTTGGTCGAAACATTATTTACAATTGCGTTTGCCAGTTGAACAGATTGTAGCTAGCCAGGTTACTAACTTAACATTAAAACAAAATAATTATAAAGCCAGACTCTCCAAAGTTGTTCAAAATGTACACTTTTCTTTATCTGATGCCCACCCTAAAATTCACATTGTGTATTACAGACGCAGGCTAATTCTTCCATGGTATAAATTAGGCTTTAGTTCACAGATTAATGTAAATAGTAATTACATACTTTCTCTTATGGCTGAGGAATTAAAGATATTAAAATAGGTATTTTTACTTCACCTAGAACAGATTGACAAGAGATAATGGTAGACATTATGTTAGCGCACTGTATACTGGAAATGTGTCAAACATACCATGGGCTTCTTCAGCCAATCATATTGCACGTGTTTGAACTTCACCAGTTTTAATGTCCAGCTCACATTTGAGTTACTACTCACTGTCATAAGAACCACATATACTATAACATGTTCCACTGAACTATAATAATATGAAAGAATAGAGAAGGAAAAAAGGTCCTATTAATGCCATAGATTAATTGCAGACCTTTCAATTCATCCATGAGGACATTATGGAGGACTTAAAATGTAATAATTTTAGAAACAATTAGAAGCATACAGCAAATGAATTATGCTGTGTTCCGCATGTAAAGGCATTTTGCAAGGTGATCATTATAGTTTCAATTAATGAATACCTGTACAAGGTTAGATTGTGATGGTATACAGTATAGAGTGTCTATCTAGCCAATATCTACATCGCACTATATTATATGCAGTGAATATTTTCATTTATTGAGTGTTCTACAAGGATGATCAAATTATCCTCGAAACTAACACAGTAAGCACATGGTAAAAGACAAAATAATGAAAAGAGAGACGAATGAACGTCTTGGGGAAGATAAGGCAGGAAATTATTGTTGTACTGTTTTTTCCCTTAGGGGGGGCTGAGGGTAGTGAATGTGTCTGCCAACAGCTTCTAGTCAGAGAGCACAGTTTGAAGACCACATCTATTTTCTGTTAGAGGTGTAGAAAAGGGAACAGCTATTCTCATTTCCTTCTTTTGACTCATTTTATGACTGGCTGATTTTACATGATAACACTAAGTGTGTCTACTCTTTCCCTTGTGCTAATTTCTCACATTTATTTGAGTTAAGTGTGAAATTGTGGGTGCAGCTATACAATGCAGCAACGTTCAAATTTGCACATATGTAGACTTAAAGCACAAGGTTGTTTCACCACCTTAATGTTATTGAAGACAATAATGTTTTAGGACAGTAAATAAACATTTGCTAAAAGAACATGTATGGGATTTTGTGTAGGATTCAGCAAGCTGCAGATGACCAGACAGTCAGTCTGTGAATGGCTGGATCAGTTACAGCAGGGTCAGCATGGCACTAAGTTCTCTCTGCTCGAAGTACAACACAGCATTTCAATTTGTCCAAAGCATTGTGCACTCACAATGCAGTGACACTGGTCTCTTTAACACCATGCTGTAGCTCATTAAACATCTGTTTGACATTTAACTGTCATAAATGAATCCAGCTTACATCCAGGCCACTTTTTCAAGCTTTGTGAGCATTCACATTTTAGAATCTAAACAATCACATCAAAACATTCTCAATATACTCTATCTATATCATATAGCAGACATAAGCATGCTCAACTGATACTCTGTAGCTCACAGGCAACCTCTGTAGGATTATACATAGTCACACACTATTTGTTCATGTTATGGTTACACTGTGGTCTTGAGTATCCAAATAAATGTGGCCTGAAGAAACAGCTTGTAAATCTCAGTGCTGCCTATATGTCGAGACAGACTCTGTGAAAACATATGAGAAAACATATAAAATTCCTCATCACACCAGTGAAGATGAACGAAAGTACCAGAATAACATCTAAACCCTTAAGAACTACCCTAAGAACACTCAACATCTTGGCTTGTGTGAATTTTTAGTAACTTCATCAAGTCCTGTCTTTAAGGGCTCTTACGCTCGAGGCAGTAAATGGTTTCTTGTGATTCATGTGGATTTAGCTGATTCATTTAAAAACAATATTATGCTTTAAACTACTGCACTTTGCATAAGTAAAATTATAGGCTGGAATAAAAGTCAATCTGAGTTTAGAGGGTAAATAAAACATTACAACCAGTCCTGTCAGTCAGTCTAAGCCACAAATTGAATGTCGTGAATGAGTGAGACCTAAACTGATAGCTGGTAGTTCTATCTTAAAAATAATAGAGCCAAAAAAATGAAATCTTCTTAAAAATTGTTTCAGACCTGTTTTAAGACCCTTAGCTCTGAGAAAAACACACATCTGTAACTGTGAACTACATAAGCTTCATACATACTCAAGCATACAGCTGACGGTGTGATTGCTACCTCTTGCATGCTTTCTGGTGTTCTTGCATATTTCGCTTCATTAAGTCCATAAAGAAAATTATAAATAAATTTCATCATGATTGTATCATTATGATAAAGGTTTAACAAGCTCTGTTCTTTTTTAATTAGATCAAAGACGTATTCTGTATTTGTCAGAGATGTGTCAGTAAATCATAATTACCATTGTGGCTAAAATAGCCATCCTTAAATCAACGCTATTGACTAAATGATTGTTGGTATACTGAACCTCTCTCGCAACTTTCCTTGAGCAGGGTGCAGCGTCAATAGTTTCAGTCTTTGTCATCATATGGGTCATTTACCGACCACAAGTAAAGCACACGTCAGCCACAGCTCGCCCCATGTGACTCAGCAGTCAGATGAAACCAGAAGAACCAGTAAACACATCAGTGGCACTTCAATACAAGCAAAACCATTCAGCAAAGCAAATTGTGGTTAGGAGAGCACAGAGAGCAACAATGCTTACTGTGACCCTAGTATAGCTTTTGATATGATCAAGTGCCTTGTGTTAAAAACTACATCAATACTGACCTATCTCGGTGAAGCACAGTTTCATACATATTTGGATAATGATGATGATACATATAAACACACGATGCATAAATGATTACCTTTCTGTACATGGATGATATCAGGGTAGTTAGTAAGGTGTCCTTGGTACAGAGCTAGCAGGTCCATCACTGGATCCAGGTCTTGTTTAGGTTGCTCCACAAAGTAGTCACCAATAACTTCAAAAGCTACTCCTGTGTATGCAATTGCTTGGTTCAAACCAACCGAGTATGGTTGCTGGTCCAGCTCAAATGCTTGACTTAGATACTTAAAAGACTGTCCCACTCTCTGATATTCTTTTTTGAACCCAGCTATCTGTTTCCTTGCAAACTCATTGAGCGTGGCATTCACTTGGATCACACTGTCATCCATTTTCTTGGTGAAGGCCTTGAATCCGTCAATTCTGCTTTCAACATCTTGTAGGTCAAGAGGGGCTGCAGGAGTGCTGATGGTGAGGAAAAAATTGGCACCGACCAGCTCATCTTTCTCGGCTTTCCTCTTCCCTTGCTTCCAAATCTTTTCATCTGTGCTGGGGCAGGTGAGGAAGTGCTGGAAGACATCACACTTGGCAAGCACCGGGTGGCTGGTCATATGGTCCATCCACCATATCAGCCCTCTTTTCCTCTTCAAAATAAAATCTTCTTCGAAACGCCCAGTGGCTTGTTTTTCTGGAATGTGTGGCACTGAGATAACAGGAAATTTCTCCACTAATCGATCGTAGAGCCAATCGAAATGCTTATATCTTCTGTTGACTTGGCTCTGCATGTGGGTAGGAGTCAGTTTGTAGGAAATGTAACTTTTCATGCCTTTGAATTTAGTCTGCTTAGTTGGATCATCAATAGTGCAATTGAATGGGTATGGGTTTTCCTGCCATTCTGGGCCATACTGACCCTTCACAACACAGATTTTATCCCCATCCTTCACAAAGCCAGATGCTTCGCCAAGCACGAAAGCCTCCCCTCCTGACTTTACAAAAGTTGAGAACCTGTTCAGATTTCTGCTGACTGTAGCTGAGCTCTTGGCTTGCTGTGCACCTCTAGGCATAGAGGATGTGGAGATATTGTAGGTAGAGGGGCCAGTTCCTTCATAATTCCTGTAACCTCCACCAACAACACTTGGCTCGTCTGCTACAGACGAATTATCATCCCATTCATCATCCCAATCATCATCACTGCCTGGGGTACCAGGATGTTGTTGAGGTAGACCAGAGAAGTCCGTGACGCTGGATGCTGGCGCGTTGTTGTAGGGCTCTTGACTCTGAACTTTGCAGGAGTCGTCAAAGCCACCAGTGGGAATACTGGCATATCGAGAAATGTTGTTGTTAATAGAGGAGACGCAGTCATTCCTCAGGACCTCAACGTAGGATGCAGGTAAGAGCCCCCTCTGTCCTCTGCTGTTCGTTCCCTCCAACCAACCATCAATGTCCTGCTCGCTGTACAGAGTTACTATCTCATTCTCCTTCACCGTTATCTCTCCCGGGTTTTCCGAATTAAAGTCATACAGAGCTTTCGCGCGCAGAGCCATGACGCCAACAAGTTGTTCCTTATGAGGCTAGCTAACTCGAAACCAAACTCTCTCACTGACCCCCGTGTTACTGACAACACAAGGGGCCGTTCAGACTGAACGCTGTTGTTTCGAGTTAAAGTTCGTTTTAACTTGACGCGGCGTCTAAACAACAGGGCGCTCCTCCGCGAGACACAAGGAAAATAGCGAGACGCGGGGCTACGGTCAAAGACGTTCGTCTAGCGCGTCTTTACATAGAACAACAATTGAAAATCAACGCGGAAAGACGCAATAACGCATTCGGTGTGAACTGCCCCTTACTCGTTTGCTGCGGGGACCGTAAATAAACTATCCGCACCAGTCATACAATATTTTGACAATCAGTCAGCTGCCTTGCTTCAATTGGACAGAACTGTGAGCAGAAGTCATTTCTCCATGGTGTTTACAGTCCGGAGCCCCGTTGCTGTGCGCCCGTCCCACACCAGCCGCAGTGTACACTCACACTCGAGCCAAACAGAGCAGATCTCAGCGCAACCAGTCCGGGTAGTCGAAGGCGGAGCAAACCTGAATGCATGAAACCAGGCAGCACGAATCAAATCTAACAACCTGACGTGGGACTGGTCTTTTTTTAATATAACGTTGTTATCTCTCTATATTCATTTATTCATGTGGTGCAATGAAAATCAGATCAGCGACAGCGACATAGATAAGATAATAAGTATGCCTCACAAATCAATTCAACTCTAAGATTAGGGCTGAAATGATGAGATATGTGATAACAGGGCTGTAGCAAGGAATTCTGGGCCCCTTGACTCTGTATTGCTCTGGGCACCTTTCATATGAAAAATACATTTTAAATTTCGTTCTGCCTTCTTCTTCTTTTTTTTTCTTTTACTGTATATTCTCCTCCCAGCATAGTAGGCAGGGATGTGCTCGAATAATGCAAATCTCCAAAAACAAAAGAAGAATGTGAAAGTGGAGATTGAGAGTAAAAAAGGACTTGATCTGTTTCTCTCTCACACCTATCATATCGCTTCTGAAGATATGAATTTAATATGAATATGAATTTAGTCGTTTTGATTATTTTATGCTGCCTTTATGTGCTTTTGGAGCATACAACTTTTGGTACCCATTCACCTGCATTGCGAGGATCAACAGAGCTGATATATTCTTCTAAAAATCACCATTTGTGTTCAGTTGAAGAAAGAAAGGCCTACCCATCTGGGATGGCATGAGGGTGTGTAAATGATGAGAACATTTTAATTTTTGGGTGAAATATTCCTTTAAGCTCAATCGACAGCATTTTTGGCATAACGCTGATTACCACAAAAAATGTTTTCGACTCGTCCCTCAAAATCTTGGTGGTTTAATCAGGGTTAGAGTATGGCATTTACAATGGAAGTGAATGGGGCCAGTCCATAAACATTACAATACAGACACTGTATCAAAAGTATAGGCATAGACATGATTTCACTGTGATAAAATCAGAGTTTTACCAACATTTACAAGATCACTAGAAGTTGTAACGCTGCAAATAACTTTACACATAAGAGGTTTGTATGTGATAAACTGTAAATGTGTATTTTAATGTTAATGGACTGGCCCCATTTACTTCCATTGTAAGTGCATGCTGTACTATGATCACAGTTTTTGCTTTTTTTATTCTTTAACAGTTCTTTAATTAAAAATTAAATAGAAGTTTAGATAGGTCTTTGCAGTAACCTATATTATGCAACCATGCCCACCAGTACATACATTTGTCTAGTTGTCCAGGTTTGTCTGTCCATTAGCAATCATAGTTCATAGTATTGGTATGCTGTTAAACATGAATACAGTTTGACATAATGAGGAACAACATTATGATAGAGCTTAACCTTAAATTTCTGCAATGAGATTGTCATTGCAATCACAGTACTTAATGTCAACATGAATAAAACATGTTGGCTGAATGTTAAAAATATTAAAGAATTGTAGATCATTTTCTACAATCTTTTAAAAAAGTATATAACTTTTTTGTTAGACATGAAGAATAGATAACAAACTTTTGTTTTGCTTTATAATACTTTTATCAAAATTTGCATTTACAAAACTTCCTAGGATGACAAAGCAATACTGTTGTGCACACAGTAAATAATAGGCAGTTGCTTCAACAGTGAAATGATGTAAAAATCAAAAACACTCAACGAACACAACCCATGTATGATCATGTCATAAATGGTGTTGTCATCACTTTTTACAAATCACACGCTGGCCACCATCGATCCTTAGTCTCCACCACAAGTATCCCATCATGACACAGCAAGGCATTGAGGTCCCCTGCCTTGAGATGACGGTCAGGCAGCTCATACTGTCTAGTGAAACTCCTTGACACAAATCCATGCTCATCCATCCTCACCCCATGCTGACCTCTGATCAGCAGCCACCCCTCAAAGACCTGAATGAGTATGTCCTCTGGTTTAAACTGTGTCACGTCCAGCAAGACTCGAAACAGTGGCTCTCCTGAGTCCTCGTCCTCACTGTCTGATTGCCCCACTTCAGTGTCCACTTTAACTGGCAAGCATTCAGGTCCCGGTAGGGCAAACAGTCGATGGTCTTCAGTGCATTCAGCAAGCTTCCTGGTTATGAAGTGCTCCTGGTGGCGCACGGGGCATGATACCCAGTGGGAAGTTGTTATTCCCTCTCCTGCCATGACACTTGGACCAGAGATTCTCTTTGTTTTTTTGTGTGTTGTATGCAAAGAAACGTGTTGCTGGTAGCACTAACCAAGCTATATAAAGACTGCCCTCAGCTTGTGTTTCTAGAGTGGGCAGGGTGAAACGGTGTATCTATGAAAAGATATGGGGTGGAGCATATTTAGAGCTGGAAAATATAGGCCAAATTCTTGCTAATGTTTAGTTGCATAACAGGTATGACAATAAATGTATTGAAATTGTATATGCAAACTGATCTGAAATGATAATTCTATTAAAATGATTTGGAAGTTAATAATCAAACATGCCTTCTAAGCTTAGTACCTTACCTTAACAAAAGTGGAAACCACTGTACACTGACAAATCAACAACATATTTACATGTCACTCACGTAAAATAAATTAAACAGTAAGAATTTACTTAAATTATATGCACAATAAAATATACACTATTGTCTTTTATTGCAGTTTACAGATCTTTAATGTTCTCAAAATACATTTTGGGGGAAAGAGATTGAGAATGATTACTTTTTTTGTTTTGTAGCAAAAAGGAAAAGAAAAAAATCCTTTTCTTTTAGTGATTTCATAATTCATGCTTCAAGTTCCCATTGACCAAGGGAACATAGTTACAACTACGTAATAGTTTAGTTTAGGGGTTTTCAATATGATAATCCTCTTGCCAGGGATCCATTCATAAAATATAAAGGCGACTATATTAAAGACCCATTTCTGCAGTGTAAGAAAAATTAAAGTGTTATTTTAAAGACAGACAACATGTTGTTTGCAAAATTAAATAATTAGCTTTTAAATTGTCATTGTACTAAAGCAAAAAAATAAATAAAATAAATAATAATAATATTAATAATATTTTCTCGAAAAAAAAAACTTTATATTAATTTGACTGTGTATACTTTTTTCTACACACTATTAGAGTAGGCTGATACTATTATATAACTATTTTCATCTCAATTCCAATTCATGCATTCCACAAAAAAAATATGTTCCAAAGCAGCTTTACAAGAAATATTTACCTTTCAACCTAAACAGTCAGTTTACATGTAAGAATGATGCGTCAATGCTGCCACCTTTTGGATGTTTATTAAGAGTGCGGAATACAAACTCTTCAAACTTACAAATAAGCTTGCATTATTGATGCACTTGTCTTTGTTCTTTCAATTAGCATACATAGTAGCCTATATATTTGTGCACAAAATTGGTCTCAAATTGTTTGAAAGCGAAATAAACACTGGATTTGAGGTCAGAATAGGTAATTTCATTTTAATTTCAATGTGTCAGTCCTATATGTTCAACTAATGGTCATCTGAGACTCTTGGTAACACTTTACAATAAGGTTCCAATTGTTAACATTAGTTAACAACATTAGTTAACATGAACTTGAACAATGGACATTACTTATTAAGCATTTATTAACCTTATGTAATATTAATTCCAACATATACTAATCCATTTTTAATAATTTTGTAAACATTAGTCAATGCTCTATGAACTAACATGAATATACTAACTATGAATTATTGTATTTTTAGTAACTAACATGAACTAAGATTAATACATTCTGTAAAAAAATATATTGTTCATTGTCTGTTCATGATACCTAATGCATTGTCCAAGAATTTTATATATTTAGGATATATTTAGGCACACCAGTAACATGCTGTGATAATCAGTATGTTGTTAGGAATTTAGCAGTAACCTATGCTTCTCTGGATTGTTTAGGTCTTCAATGTGTACAACCAGCTTCCTTCTTGTAGATTTCTGACACTCTTTCTGACTTTTTTCCCCCACTCAAGAATACACAATCATTATCACTGTCCCCATTATCATCATGATCTCTAGCTACCTTTGTAAAGGGCAACTATTCATATTATAATAGTTTTTCAAAATCTCTTGATCACAATTCATAATATACATTTATTTGTCTCTTCTTTGAAATAAAAATACACTTCAGGACTACTGTGGATTAACATATGTTGCCTTTATTGTCACTTGTAGTCCTCCTAGTGGAATGGTTTCTAAAATTCAAAACAGCTGGGTGTCCTGGGGAAGGTGATCTTTGTTATGTGTTCTGGATTAATGCACCAATGTGAGATTACAGCTCTGTAGTCCCTCTCTGGAAATGACGTGTTCTCAGTTGGAAGATGTCCCAAAGACAGACACAGACAGTATATTTAAATGGCTGAGATTGGTTTATTGAACTGAAAACTCAATCTTGTTTCTTCAACTTCAGATTGAAGATATTATTGCAGTCAAATTTTATCAATCAATATCTTCAAAATGTTGTTACTATGTGTGTAGTAATGTAAAAGTGACTAATCCAATTAGGAGTTTTATTTTGCACTATGGAGTCACTGAGATGGTAATCTCTTGAGACAGCACTGTACTAATCCCATTTAGTTGTTGTCACTCTCTCTCTCTCTTTCTCTTTCTCTCTCTGTAGTATTTATCTTTCCCTCACCTCTATCTGTTGTTTATTAGAATGGGGAATTAAGAGAACTGTTTCCTCTTACCTCTATGCTTTCAGCTGAAGAAGGACCATTGATTCTCCTCCATATCTTTCTGTGCTGCTTCAAAACACATTGCCTATTCAAAGCCGTCCTTCCTCTGACCTCATTCAGTTACTCTGGCTCGGCTTGTTTGTTGTCTGGGGTAACGCTGTTGCTGGGGACGATGTCAGAACGCATTCAGCTCTCAGTAGCCCTGTGTAGGATTGGTTTTTACAAGGTAAGCAAAGCAAACATCTCCATATTTAGCAGCTGTCTGAATGTCATATATTTTATGCTTGCACCTGTCGGTGCTTTTTATGTGATTTTAGCTATAAATCATAAAGTAAAAAAGAAAGTTATTTGGATTTATATTTGATTGTATAACAATGTAAAATAATACTTGACATTGCAGGTTATACAGTATATTCAATGATATATAAATACAAATACATGTGTCAAATTACTGTAAATACACTGATATATTCACAGTTCTCTGAATATTTTAAGATTTGCTTGTATGATTACATTAGCTGAAGTCATAAGTGTAAATATTAGCCTTCCTTCATCTGTTGGGAATAGTATGGCACAAGTTTTTGACAGTTAACTCCTCAGGTTAACTTCTGTGCTTTTATATAATAGGTCACAGGGGTATTTCAGAAATGTACACTTAACAAAGCTGTTATTCTATTTTTATGTTTTCCTTGTTATGAAGTTTTTCATGAAAAATCTAATCTTCCATTTAACGCACAGTGTCTCTGCTGTATCAGTGTTAGAAAGGTAAAAGTTCCTTCTGTTGGATGAAGTCCTTAAAGATTGCTGTAAACATGACAGGATTTCTAATCAGGAATTTTTATGAAATACATGGCAGCATTGTACACATTTTGAACATTGTAAGTCCATCCTTTTATTGGATAGCATCATTTGAATTTCTGAGTCATGCTCACTTCAATGCCAAACATTAATTTCCAGCAGATAGCCTCCTTCAAAACCAGATCTCACAGCCGTGCATTTGTTTACCCAGCCAGGGTGACCATCACTTATTGTAATGTTTTTGTTCACACAAACATGCCCACACAACACATAATACTTATTTTCACATGGTGGCAGCTTGGGAAAAGTAGTTCCATATCTATCACTCACTCGACGTTGTCATTGATGTAGTGACACTAGGGGTCACTTTTGAGAGCCCGAGACACCTCTGATCTTTAATAAAAGGCCAAAGGGAATTGGCGAGTGGTATTTGCGTGCCACTTCCCTCAACATACGGATATAAAATATTTTCTCTTCAGATTTTCTCTTCGTAGCAGAGCAGTTGATGGTTCAGCGAGCTTAATTTCCCACAGCTTCGATTCTCACCTCTGCTGGATCCTTACTGCGCATTACAGCTGCATCTCCCCTCTCTGCAAAGGTGCACTGCAGAGATTGCCCCTGGGCACTTCGGCAGATAATCTAGAGTATATTCTAAAAGAGTATATTCCCTTCTAAAAGAGTATATTCTAAAAGAGCGGCACACATCGGAACGTCTTTTTAAAGACATGTCTTTTTAAAGATGCCCTTCTGGTTATGTGTTATTCCTGGATGCGGTCGATATCTCTCACCTTCAGATGGCCACGATCGCTGTCTTTCGTGCCCCATATCCTGCCCCGCGGCTCAAGATCCCACACCCCGTCTGCGTGTCGCCAATGGCGTCTCCCTGTGGCGGCTGCACTGGCTCCACCTCAGCCCACCCCGCTGTCGAGCCCCCCGCAGGAAGCAGACGCCACCCATCTCACGGCCGCCTGCTAAGAAGAAGACTTCTAAGCACCCTTGAGATGGGCGACCCAGGGACGAGAAGACCTGCTGTCCTGGAGCTTATACACAGACCACTCCATCCCCCGATGGATCTTTTGTTCCCTTTTCATCTTGTTTTGCCGCATGCTCAAGTAGTTGTGGTACCAAAACATTCAACAAAAGAGCAGTTCTCTCATTCCCTGGGTCACATAACCAGTGTGTACCATTTCTCTTTGGCAGGTCCAGTGGCCCGGCGGCGGTTGTCCTGCCATTGCGCACCAAGCTGTGGCACAAACACTCTCAACCCTGGATGGTTTCGACAGACCGTGGGGACGAAGAACCTCCTCCCCCCTCCTCGATCAATCGGCTGGTGAGTATCAGGAGTCAGGTAAGTGCTTCGATGTCTCTCGACTCAGCAACCTCCCCCCTCCTCGACCGATCCGCTGGTGAGTATCAGGAGTCAGGTAAGTGCTTCGATATCTCTCGACTCAGCAACCTCCCTGGCTCCACCCTGCGGTGAGGCCCCACCCGCCCATACGTCCGACGAGATTGTCCCCTTGGTCCCCCTCACCTGGAGCTTGGAAGCACGGCTCGCACTCTCCAACCCGTCGCGAGGGCTGATCCGGACAGTCCAACTCGGCTATGCGATTCAGTTCGCCAGGTGCCTGCCCAGGTTCAGTAGTGTCCACTTCACCCACTTTTTCCCTCAGTGAAGGGTGAGAATGCCGCAACCTTGCACAAGACTGTCCCTCTGGCCGAAATGAAGAACGGGTTTACAGCCCCTACTTCATTGTACTTGAAAAAGGCGGTAAGTTGTGGCCAATCTTGGACCTACAAGTACTGAACAGGGCTTTACACAGCCTCTCTTTCAAGATGCTGACGCAAAGGCACATTCTAGCGAGCATCCAAAATCAAGATTGGTTCACAGTGGTAGACCTGAAGGACGCGTACTTCCACTTCTCGATTCAATCTCGACACAGACCCTTCCTGCGGTTTGCATTCGAGGGTCAGGCGTACCAGTACAAAGTCATCCCTTTCGGCCTGTCCTTGTCTCCTCGCATCTTCATGAAGGTCGCAGAGGCCGCCCTTGCCCGTTAAGGGAAGTGGGCATTCACATTCTCAAATACCTCAATGAATTACTAATCATAGCTCACTCTCGAGATGCGTTGTGTGCGCACAAGGACCTGGTGCTCTCGTACCTCAGGGCTTCGTGTCAACTGGGAAAAGAGCAAGCTCCTCCCATTTCAGAGCATCACTTTTCTCGGTCTGGAGTTGGACTCAGTCTCGATGATGGCATACCTCATAAACGAACAAGCCCAGTCGGTGCTGACATGTTTGAAGGCATTCAGACAGAAGATGGCGGTTCCACTAAAACTATTTCAGAGGCTCCTGGGGCATATGAAATCCTCGGCGGTGACCACACAGCTCAGGTTGATGCATATGAGACCACTTCCGCACATGGCATGGCCATCATGCCGATAAGTACCGGGTGTGTCTCCCCCCATTTTTATTCTCTCAACAATTTACAAAATGACCTCAGTTTAAACATGCTTGAGAAGTGTGCGTTGTTGTTTTTATTGCCATGGAGAAGTATGCAAGTCTCTTACTCAAACATGTAAGTTTGGCCTTAGGATTCTATGATTGTAAATAATGAATGTGATTGGGATTATTAAAGGTGTTTTAAGGTATAAAGAGAAAATTACAGTGGAATTGCATTTTTTCAACTTTTTAAAGTTATTTATCACTACTTTAAGCTCTAAACTGATTGATGTCCTTTACACAATTTCCGGGAGTGAGCTCACACAATCTGCCTGGAAATAAAGTAATATTCATTAGGTACTTGCTTGATACAACAAGCATTTTTTAGGATTAAATAATCAGTGACATCAATCTTTGAAAGACATTCAAAGTTTTGTTTGAGGCACTTCATTTCCAGAGTTATGTCTGTAGATAATCAGTAGCTATTTATTACCTTTGAAATTCTGATCCACTGAGTCTTTATATATTTCATTTATTTTCCTGGTGTTTTCACTAATGGTTGAATGGTTGGGTGACTGCCTCACCAATATTTTAAATTTTCTCTATTATTGTGGTATCATCTAGTATTCCAGTTAAACCTGCCCTTAATGGCGTGTACAAAACAAAAGGTTTAGTTGCTGAACATGTTAGTTTAGATGGTCTCTTCCTGTCTAAGTGGTTCTTGGCCACAATGAGCTGCAATGGAGAGGAAAATCACATGTTGTCAGTTCTCTCACTCCAACACTCTCTTATTCTCAGTTTTCTCTCTGTATATACTGTATGGGTTTGCATGTAACTACTGTACATGTTTGTGTAGATGTGTTAAGATGTCTTTACTTGTTGCCTATACAAACCATGTGGATATTGAATAAGATGAGAATTTAGAGTTAAAAATCTGAGAGTTGAATGAGGGAATATTGTGTTCATGTCATGGTAAAGCAAGACTTTGTTCATTGCTGTTATGAGCATAGCTTTGCTGTATGGAATACCAGTAAGATGTGTTAAATACCAGTTTTTTTCTATTTCAGGTGGCCTTTGTGCTAATTGTTTGAGTGACAGAAACAATGTTTGGAATCCTTAGGTTTACAAAGGAAGGTTTTTTTTGTTCGTTGGGGTAATATTTTATAAAGAAACACAATGGTTGTTAGACGAGTGTGCCAGTATGTTCATTCAGGACATCATTTTAAAGTCATGAAATGAGCTGCTGTGCAATGCAGCTTAACAATACTCAAGTGAACTTAATTACTTCATAAACAGTTCAGATCTTAAACATGCTGAAAAGATTGTCTTTGGCAAACATTGTGTCAAAGCATTGGCAGGCTGCAGTACATTAATTTCCAATTCTTTAAGGAAGTTGATTGTGACTATATTGATTTAGCAAACTTTAGGTTATTTTTTAGACCACCATGTCTCAACATGTATTCAATAGTGAATTAAACATATTTGGCAGGGGTGCAGGGAAAATTTGGAAAGACCCCATTTAAACCTGGTTTTAAGATGCCTCTCGGATGATCCGATCTTTTGTGGTCAGACGAGGCACATCGCTGTTTACACCTGGTAAAGCTTAATTGCATCTGCTGTGACCACTTGTGTTTGGGTTTCGAGGAGAGGGTCTCTGATTTCAAGAGTATCACTCTGTCAGTGTGTTACTGCATGACAACAAACTGCAAAAATTTCAAAAAAGACATAGAAAGTCTGAAAGAACTGGCGCGATGTTTCTCCCAGATGCATCTGAAATTTTATCTAAGCACAAACACAACATTTTGAGCAGACTTATCCGTTATTGTAGTGGATTACCTGTATCAAACAACCTTTAGATGTTCACATTTCTAATAAGTGTCTGTGCATGTTGATTTAAGAAACACTGAAGAAGACCCGAAATGTTCTCGTGTTTGTGTATGTATCCACTTTGTTTTTTTTTATTTTCAGATTGGACGTTTATTTCCTTTTAAAGCTTCTCATAACCAGCAAAGTTTAAACTCTTGTTTTAGTGGATCGGTTGATTGATAGGTGACTGGTGGTGCTTTTCTGTTGCCGAAACGCATTCAGGATGGATTGGCATTTACACCTCAATTGCGATGTGGTCTCATGCCACATGTTTGTGGTTTTTGAAATCCAATCACAAAAGGATTTAGATCCCGTTTAGATCTGAATTTAGTGCTGACCACATGTGATCGGATAACCCAAAACGCATCTTAATACCAGGTGTAAATAGGGTCATTGCGTGAGGGCTTACAACTGAAGAAACTTGCATGAACATTTTCCCTTTGAGATGATAGAGCTACTGTGTGTGATACATTATTCCATATTGTTGTATTACATCCATACTAAGCTACCTGCTTCAATGTAGGCCTAATAGTTTCAGTAGGCCTATGTAACAGATGTTATAGTACATCTCTTCTAGTCTTTCAAAAAGCAATGAGCAAATAGAGCTGTGAAATGCATTTCCTGGTTATTTCCTGGTTACTTCCATTTCCTCTAATATCACCTATTGCAATTTTAGACAATGGCATCATAGTTGACTTGCTTACTTTATTAATTAATGCATTTATTTATTGCTGTTGCATCTCTGTTTTGTTCTCTTATGAACACTGACCATATCCCAATCAAAGGAATCCAGTAGTTGGCTTCTTTCACATGATACTTTGTGATTTTAGATCACACCATTTGAATAATTAGCAGGGAATGATCACTACTCTTCTATGTGTTCTCCCTACATAAACTATCAACCAGCTTTGTAACCTGTTCCACATAAAAATAAAGGAAGGTCTGAAAATGTCTTCATAAGAGTTATTTATTCTTTTACATCAGGGGAATTAAAGCACAAATTCTCAGCCAAATGCCTTCCTCAGTGTCCTGTTCCACACAGCCTTGATAGAAATTAGTGATCTTTTAATTTTCTCTTTAAACATTTTCTTTGATCATGGGACTTTGTTGAAGTTGAATAGAGCTTATTGTGATTGATCATGTTCAACAAGATAACAGATCATCCAGTTAACTGTGTTAATTTATCTATGATTATTACTTTTTCATAGTTCCAGATCATGCTGGAGAACTTTTCTTTTAAATCAAATCAATGAAATAAGTTTGTTAATTTTCTCCTTAATGACATATATTGGCAGTAAACATTAACATATTCAAGTAAATTGTGACATTAAACATTAAAAGAATAGGCTTTAACAAAAAAATAATTATAGCACCAATTACCTGACTAACATGCCTTAAAATTTACAAATGAGCTTTTTTGTCTTCAAGGTTCCTAAACATCAAAAGTACATTGTGTTTATATTCATGTTAATTTTAACAGCATCACTAAAGCTTAAATCTGGTCTTAATCCTATAAACCACTTCAAATTATTTGCTTAATACCAATTGATCTACTGCAACAGTGATTGATTTACAATGTGTAAAATTAACCTCAAAAACAAACTGAGAACCACTTGGTGGTGCTATTTCATTATTTATAACCCAAAATCCTTTGCACTGAAATAATTTATTTTTAATACAGAATATTTATATTTGTGATTATTCTGTAACCTCTATTTTGCTCTTTATTTGTTTGCATATTAATGTAGCAAAATGAGGGTCAAACGCCCAAGAGTTGTGGTCTTGATAGTTAATATACAGGAACAGATCCTTGATAGTTTGCAGTTTGTTTATTTGATTTGGCTATCACAGTGTTTCAATTTAAACAAGTCATAAACCATGATTTGCTCCATGCTTAGTTTTGCTTAAGTTATTTTTGTCACCTTTTAAGAGCACACTAGCATATAGATGGTTTTAAAGCTAATAGCTAATACACACCAGTGCAGGCTCAGTAAATCCTAAAATTCTAAAATGACAAATAAGACACCATATGGCAGTGTTTCTCAAACCTGGTCTTGGAGGGCCCCAGCAATGCACATTTTGGAGGTCACACCAGGCCCAGTAGACAGCAAGGCATTGGAGATGAAGGACGCTGGCCTCAGCACCTTTGCCTTCCTCCATAGATTATGTGACCATATTATCTGTGTCTTCAGCTCCTGACACAGTATCTGTGTCTATATGTCCATGCCAGTCTCTCATGTGTCTCCATTTGCTTCTGACCCGGAGCCTTTGACAGACTTTAACCCTGAACTTTAGTCTGACCCTGAGTAAGAACCCTTGTCCCTCACTCCCGTACCTGAACTCTTTCCCCCCTAACTTCAGAACTGTACCTTTTCCTGTCACTAATACGGAGTCCTGCACCACACCAGAAAAAAATAAAAATAGTAATAAAATAAAATAAAAACAAAACCTACATTCTGACCACTTCACTCATGATCACTAGTGGCCTTTACATTTCAATCACCATCCAGTTTCTTCTGCCCACTATTAGCCCTTTTCCACTTCCAGAGTGTAAGTTCTTGAGCCAGAGCCCAATATGGAACCATTCAGCTTTATTTACTTGGCAGTTTGCCATGGTACATACTGTTTGCCCTGTGTTTGCCCTAGTCCTTTGTCTAGTGGTGTTCAGGTATGATGATTTTTCTGATGAACCCTTGTTCCATACTTCTTTGTCTTTTGTATTCCTAGTTGACTTTTAGGTTTGAGGGTGTGTGATTTGCTTGATTAATCAGCATCTCCCAGTTCCAATATATTGCAAACAATGCCAATTCTCTCATGTTATGAACAATGTAATTTTCTCAGAATAAATTATGCATTTTATTTGAGAGAGGAATTAAACACAGACGTTTAGTCATGTTGTTAGAACCAAACAAGGATCTTTTGCAGAATTGTAAAAACAAATTTCTTCTCTTTGTGGCAGATCAAAGATGAGGTAAATTGTTTTTTATGAGATCTAGGAATATTCGTCTGTTTTTACTTTTTGTTGATGCAGTTTCACCCCAACATAGCAAGAATGAATGCCAAGCAATCGCAAATATGTTTACTGGTAGCTTGGTCAGGAATGGAACATTTTTAATTCTTACACATATAGACCTCCCCTGTACGTCTTTTATTACATATTTAATACATTTATCAGGCCTTCCATAAAATCTGTATGCAGGCACCGCAATGCAGATGTTCCACAGAGGGAATAAACAACATAGACAGAAATACAAAATCTTTCAATATTTATTTTCAATGAGTCCAGTTATTTCTCTAATCCAGATTCCTTTTTTATGACTATAGTTTTATTTTCCATTTCATTAAGAGTGAAGACATTTTTATTGGAAACTAATGGTCTTTGAAAACAAAAGTTCTCCTGAAATCATATTTTTTGTCTCAAAATCAAGAAAAGTGTTATAGGAAGTCATTAGTTAAACTAAACACTTGATATGAATGTCTGAGTCGTTGCCTAGCAGTTAGTGCATATATGCTCATTGCAATATGATGAGTCTGGCTTGCATTATTTCCCAATCCCATTTCACTTTCAATTTCAATTTCTCCATCATATCCTCACTTGACTATCACTCTCAATAAAAGGTTAATCCAAATATATGATGTCATTCTGAACTCATAGCAACTTCCATGACATTAAACACCACTAATTGCTCCAAAAACAAGACAGTAAAAATGTTCACAGGCTTGTTGTAATGTTTCTGACATTACATGAGTTTACTGTTTGTCTCATAGTACAGCACTGAAAACAGCTGTTCCAGCTCTGCTTCACTCTGCGTCACTTAATTTTGAGATACAGAATGTGTCTCAATGCTGAGGGAATGAGATGGGTGGGCTTGTCAGTGGGGCCCCTCAATCTGGTTTGAGTTTACTATTACATTACAAGCATTGAGATTGTTGTTTATGAGACCAGGGGTCCAAAAGAATAAATACAAATAAAATAACAAACAAAGGGGCTCCAGAAACTAATTTGGTGTGCAAACAACATAGAGATATTTTGATTGGTCTCTCTCTCTCTCTGTAAAGTTCATAGAATTCTCTGCAGACACTGAATGGGTCATTAGAAAGGACATTTGAGGCCCTGTAAGAATGTAAGATACTGTTAAAGATTAGAATTAACACTTAAAAAATAACATTGTCCTAATGTTCTGATCTGAACTGCAGTATTGTTAACACATACTTAATGTTAATCTACTCTTTCTACATGACATCTAATCGACCTACCCTGTTCAGACCAAAAAAATAAAAAAATAAAATAAAATAAAATAAAGTAAACCACTTTATTATCACTAATGTTCTTAACACAAGTGTATTTCATTTTATAAATGTGCAAAATTCAACTTTGTGACTGATTTAACCTTAAAAACACCTGGCCTCAGACCACAAGTCAATATTTCAAATATTGGATGGGTCAGTGCCAAGATCCTTTAACCCTTAAGTGAGCGTTGTACCTCATTTAAAAAGTGAAGAGGTTAGTTAATCTAAACAGAGAAAGAAATTCTAAGATTACAAGATTACGGGGATTTGAATTCACTCCATTTATTCAATTCGTTTGACCAAAGAGATTAAATCAGATTTGTTCCTCATTAAACATTACGTGCATTTGCGCCAGTCGGTGGCATGCGCATGTAATATATATGCATTTTACAACTCATACCAGTCTGTGTGTTGGATGCTCAAGTGAAGGGAATAGATTGGTCAAAATAAGTATGACCAACGGTACATAATATGGATTCAAGTGCATCATGCTTAATAACAAACCACATCCAGTGTTGTATCTGAAGTGCTTGCAAATGTCAGTTTAAACCAAAAAGACATGTAAGGAGTCAGGATTGGCAGGCACAGTGAGAAGCCACATTTTCCATAAGTCTAAAACAAGTACAGCTCACATTTATTGACAGTTGTTGAGGATGATTATGATGAACAGCACTGGATGAACCACGAATTGACGTGCTCTCAGAAACAGGTTAAACCGTCAAACTGAACATGGTAAGCGAAGATCCATTTTTTTTATTTATTTTTATATTTTTATTTGAAAGTTTGTATGTATGTTCTTTGTGGAGGAAGCCTCAAGCAGCAGTTCAACACCTAATATATTGACTCGTTTCATGTGCCCTTCAAGTGGACTTGGAAAAATTGTAATTCTGAGTTCCAAGCACATGAATGACAGAAGTCGGAAGTTCAAGTGGGAAACTCGGAATTCTAGATGATACCCAAGTTGCCAGAATGGGAGGAGTCATTTATGTATTTTAGAAACCATTCTATGCATGTTGTACATTTTTACACTGTGAAAATAACTTGTATTTGACCAAAATCCCATTATCTTCAGCAAGGTAACTGAGTGATAATTATTATGCTGTCAAAATAAAAGTTCCTCAAGAAATATGAATGAATGCTGTCGTCCATGTTTCCTGATCTTTCAAACAACAAAGAATGTGAACACAATACACTCGCAATTACCACTTCGGAGGTAGGAAGGAAAATTCCAATAGCATATGAAGGCTGCATCAGTGACATCACTTGTCCCTGCTGCCACCATCAGTGGGAGGAATGGAAAAACACCCGAAAATCAAAAATTGCTTTTGATCCAGGCTAAGTCCCAGAAATAGTTCATACAGGTCTGAAGTCAGCACAAATATTGACAAATTCTACTTTCACGGACATTTAAAGATATTTTATCCACAATTCATCTCCTTACGCTGGCGAGTCTGATATGTGACCTGCGAGTACACACACACACACACACACACCAACCGTCACATCAACGTAAACATCTTTCATTCATAAGTTACACAGATTTTTGTGTTGTTTTCTGGTCTGATTTAGTCGCATCTCACAGCGCAGCACAATGAAGGTATATGGAATATTGATCACAAACATGGTGGTGCGGTCATACAGTGACGTCACAAGAAACAGGTCAATAGGCTACTGATTATCGGTAAGTACAACACCTGAACATCCACAACTGCACCTGAAAGGGCTTTTGCAGTGAAGAAGACCTATAGACCTTATTCATACTAGCGCCATTTTTAATGAGTATGAAAACAAGGCTGTGAGGGGTAGACACACCATCTCTTCAATAGCACGAACCGTATAAAGCTATGTAAATCTCCTAAGTCACATCTGATTTTCCACAACTAGAGTTGTCCAGAGTTCTTCGTATTTTGAATGTCCCTGTACAGATATTTTAGCAATGTTTGTACGCAGAACGATCCAAAAACACTTTAAACTGCAGTAAAGCCCACTGAAGAGACTGTAAGTCTATTCCTAACAGCCTTCTTCTCATTCCCATTAATAATCAAAGATGGCGCTAGTGTGAATAAGGTCTATTGCTTGAGTTTGTGAGTTTAGCTTTCTCAAGCCAGTCGAAATATCAGCATTAATTCTGCCTCTATTTTGAAGAAACATAACGAGGTAAATTTAGTATTTCTGCTTACTAGATACTTTGTATCTATAATGTAGCCTGTAAATTAGCTATCACTAATATTATTAGGCTGATGTAAGAGATTTATGCTATGATAGGGGTGGGCGATAAAACTATCTTGATATTTTTCTGAAAAACGTTCCTCGATACCAATGATAAGATTTTGAGTAATTTTCTATATTTAGCCTACAGCCATGGCCAAAAGTATTGGCAGTGACATACCATTTAATGGATCATCAAGATCTTCAAGGAGAGAGGTTCAACTGCAGTGAAGAAGGCTTCAGGACGTCCCAGAGTGTCCAGCAAGCACCAGAACCGTCTTCTCATAAGGAGTCAGCTACGGAATTGCGTCACCACAAGTGCAGAGCTTTCTCAATATTGGCAGCAGGTTTATGTGATTACAGCTGCATGCACAGTGAGGCGAAGACTTTTGGACAATGGCCTGGTGTCAAGAAGGGCAACAAAGAAGCCACTTCTCTTCAAGATAAACATCAAGGACAGACTGAAATTCTGCAGGAAGTACAAGGATTGTACAGCAGAAGATTGGTGCAAAGTTATTTTCTCTGAAGGAGCCCCCTTCCGACTGTTTTGGACATCTGGAAAATCGATAGTCCGGAGAAGATAAGGTGAACGCTACCATGAGTGTGACAGTGAAGCATCCTGAGACCATCCATGTGTGGAGTTTCTTTTCATCCAAGGGAGAGCGCTCTCTCACAATTCTGCCCAAAAACACTGCCATGAATAAAGAATGGTATCAAAACGTCCTGCAAGAGCAACTTCTCCCAACGATCCAGCAGCAATTTGGAGATGATCCGTGCATTTTCCAGCATGATGGAGCACCATATCACAAGGCAAGATTAATAATGAAGTGGCTCTTTGATCATTACATTGAAATTTTGAATCTGTGGCCAGGCAACTCCCTGGATCTTAATCCCATTGAGAACCTGTGGTCAATCCTCAAAAGGCGGGTGGACAAGCAGAAGCCCACAAATTGTGATCAACTCCGAGCACTAATAAGGCAAGAATTGATCGCCATCAGTCAGAATTTGGCCCAGAAGCTGATATACAACATGCCAGAGCGAATTGAGGTTATGAAGAACAAGAGTCAACACTGTAAATATTGACTCTTTGCATATAGATACCATAGAAACATGTGAAAAAATAATCTACAAATACTGAAGTAGCAAACTTAGCAAAACACAAAATTTATTTCACTGCCAATACTTTTGGCCAGGGCTGTATGTTCTACATCTAGACCAGGGGTATTCATTACATCGATCATGATATCAAGACAACAGCTGGATGATCTCAATAAAATATTTACTTTTTATTTCCTTTATTTCCTATTAAACATCTCTCATTCATAAGTTACACACATTTTTGTGTTGTTTTCTGGCCTGATTTAGTCGCAGTATTAAAAAAAAAATCTTCTGTGAGATGATCCCTTCTATATGAATGTAGGAGCTTGTGGCACGGTGGAGGGCCTCCACCGTGCCACAGAGCTGCTTTTAACTCCTGAAGTTTTTTCAACATTTTATGTTGCTATTAGGCACACATAAAAAGTTCTGTGAACATGTGCATCTATGTACAGTATGTGCTTTTTCCATTTTTATTTTCTTTTAAATCTGCACGTAACCGGCAAAGTTTAAAAGTCTTGAGTGGTGATGGGGGCGTGGTCGTATGTCTGTCTGCAGGAGAGAGGGAGTGGTGTGGCTCGTCAGGCCGGTTGACATGATTTTTAACAGCTGTTTCTCATTACAGTTATAGTGGAGAGACACCTTAAAACAGCTGAACATGGCAGAATGGTGACAGAGAGAGAAAAAATTGCTAGCAGGCTCCAGGACACGCTTTTTGTCTGAGGATTGGAGTGCGAACAGATATCGGATTCATTCTCATGTTTGTCACCCTCCCCTGAGTGAAAGCACAAGTCTCATTTGATATGCTCTGAAGCTAGCTCAGTGGCCATTTCCTGATGAACAAAGGGTGCAAAAGAGATACCATGCGCGTCTTGAGCCATCGTGAGTAAAAAAACGCAGTATGAGAGAAGTCGTCATTGTAAGGGAAAAAATTGGCCCCTTTGTCCTTAATGTCTTTTTCTGTGTCCTTCTGGGAGAATGCCCCATTCAATATACTTGGGAAAAGATTTATTCTGTCAGCGTCCCTGCTGTAGATACATTTCAGGGTGCTCATCATTTATGCCTTAATACAATAAAGGCAAAATATTATCAAATTCCCTTCAACCAGCCATAGTATTGGAGGAGCGAAGGCTTCCCTCTGCCGTGCTGGTTCTGGGCCTGTCACCAAACGTAATCCAAGCTTGCCATCTAATGGTTACAGGTCATGCTGCAGGCAAAAGCCATGCATTAATTCCTCTGTCTGCCCGTCTATTGGCTTGGCAGCAGCTAAAGGCCATTTCGAACTGTATTTCGAAAGATAAAACATGGTTATGTAATTTAATTCAGGTGGCTTGCATCCCATTCTGGAGTTGAGACATATGAATTTCACTATAATGAAATGTAAATTCAGAATTCTGATGCAGAAACAAATAATGTCACAAGTGTAGCAGGGGGACTATTCCATATTCAGATTTTGTTGAAGCACAGGCATTTTCTCAGGTTCGCTTTCGGGGGCAAAGCATACCAAATTTGCATCCTTATGTTCAGACATGCACTGTACCATGCATTTTCACAAAATGCATGAATGCAGTATTGGCGCCCTTGAGGCTTCAAGGCATCCGCGTTTTGAGTTATCTTGATGATTGGTTGGTGTTAGCCCAAATGGAGACTTTGGCTGCCTATCTTCAAGATGTTGTTCTCAGCCATTTGAGCAACCTAGGGCTGCTTGTAAACCTAGACAAGAGAGTTCTGTTGCCAGAGAAACAGAGTAGTTTCTAGGAGTGGAGCTGGACTCGAGGACGAGTCCAGAATCTAGCAATATAAAGAGTGGGACACGCTCTCTCTGCGAGAACATTTCTTCCACTGGCTTCTACTGTCATTCACCTGGGCATGTTATATGCAAGACATTTTCAGTGTTGGATGAACTCCATAAAGAGACTTCAAAGTGACACGTGGGTGCATCCGAACTCTGTTACCATGGAAACGTGCATGTCAGTACAATGCTGGAATTTTTGCAGAAGTGTCTCGGGGTCGGGGTTGCCGCTATAGTGGCTGAGCATGTACTTATTACTTCTGTGTTCCTTTATGGGATTTATCTGTTGTTTTAGCGGTAGTCTCAGGTGCTCCGTTCGAGCACTTGCAACAGTCATTGATAAGATTTTGACTCTTAAAATGGCCCTGCTAGTGGCATTGGCATCATTTAGAAGAGTTGGTGATTTGCATGCCCTGTCAATAAATCCCATATGTATGGATTTTGCGCTAGGGTGTTCAAGGGGTTAAGATCTCCTTTGGGCTATTTGCCCAGGGTTATTTTGACATAATTTTGCTTGCAGACTATGCAAGATCAGGAATGGTTGCATATGCTTTGCCCAGTTTGAGCACTGCGAGTTTATGTTGACTGTACTAACCAGTGGCATAAGTCAGGACAGTTGTTTGTGTGCTTTGGTGGCTGAAACGGGTGTTTCGGTGTCTAAGCAAAGACTGTCTCATTGGCTTATTGATGCAATTTAAATTGCTTACGAAGCACACAGTTTACCTTCGCCTTTGGGTATTTGAGCCGTTCTATGAGGAACATGGCATCCTCATGGGCTTTGTCTAGAGGTGTGTCCTTGGAGGACATTTTTATGGTGGCAAGGTGGTGCAAATGTATGCTCTCTGCATACATTTGTTCGATTTTATAATTAGGATGAGTCCTTGATTTCTGCTCTCCAGGTTTTCTCTCTTGGAACATGAGTAAACTCATAATCACTTCTTTTTATTTGGACGCTTTAGCTCGCTTGTGCACCGCTATATGATTGCCACATGGACTTAGTTAGTTAGCAGCTACTTTTCTCATGGCTTGAATGTATATCATTCCCATAGCGGTCATACGCAGCTCGAGTTCCTATGAAAGGGAATGCCCTGAGTGGGAATGAGACGCTGCATTGCTGACCATATTCTCTAGCAGCTGCATAGGCTTGTGCCTTCCTGCAGAAAATCTGACTTGATTGCAATAAAGCGAGTGCCTTTATGCAGCCCATGACATAGCTCCCTATGGGTATAGCTTAAGCGCCATCAGCCAATAAATTGGCGTGATTGTATAAGGGCTTCAGACCACGTGACGCTCAGACATGCCCCATAGCGTTCATACGCAGCATCTCAATACCACTCAGGGAACTAGGGTTACGTTCCACATAACCTAGACGTTTGGGTTAGATTATTCAACTACAAAATTCCTCGAAAATACTCATCCCTAGTTTTAGCACAACGGTTGATTGACTGGAAGAAATTTCACCCTACAACTCTTTGGTTATCCCATACTTGCTTGGCTTTCAGAGCCAGGGACTGCAAGTGCTCCCCCTCAGTTTTATTGTGGGGGAAATTCAAATCATATGTTTTTGTTGTTGTTGTTGTTGCATTTAAACTACTATTTTGAACTGGATCATATTTAAAGCTGTGAGGTGTGGGAAAACAGTTGATTTTGGGAAAAGTGTTACATTTCACTCTTAAAAAGATGCCACATGCTGGTCTTGTTTTTCTCTGAAACTATTCTTTATGTATTTATGTATTCTTTAACACTAAGATTTTAAACATTCAGTGCATCTCAGAACGTGAAGTGAAAGAGTGACTCATTAAATAAATAGTTCACCCAAAAGTGATAATTCTCTAATCATTTACTCACCATTATGCTGTCTTAAACTCTTATGACATTCTTTGACACAATAAATATGTTTTCATTCAAATATGATGCTAAAATGTCCATACAATTTAAGTCAAGAAGGTCCAACACGAGGTAGTGTAATCAAGTTTTAAGATTGGGCCAAGAGTAGAGTGTGTGACTTGCATTGTATGTATTCCCAATTTCACATTTTAGCTTCTTTTCCACCATTGGGCCGAACAGTTCTCATTGCAAAACCGTACCATTCAGTGCCGATCCAGGCCAGTTGGCACGGTTGCATTTTCTTTTTCCATTGTGATATGGTGAAATAAGGAGAATTTACTTAACAGAACAGTCTTTTAGGGGTGGCGTGAAAGGTAAACTTTGGAGCGAGTGTGGCACACTATGGAAGATGACCGCATATTCCAGTTTTTAGGAATACTTTTCCCCCCCTGGTTTTACTCTGCTAAAAAACAGCAAAAACACAGACCATGTCACAAAAAAGAATGTAAATGAGGGCTTGTGTTTGCCACTGGAAACAAACTTGCAGAAAGGTATAAGTTTCCAGACTAGCTAAAAAGTATATTTATTGACAAAATATAAAAGTATTATATGCAAATAGTATATGAGAACATATTGATGTATTTTGAGTTTGAATGAGCTAGTAATCTACTTCCCTGACGAAAAAGGCATGTAGAAAGATACATGTACACTATAATAATAGTTAAACCATCATAATAAATTCATGAAGATGCATTAAATGAGTCACCATGCACTAAACCATTCTACTAACATGGTTGAGAATATCTGAGTATAGTTAGCTAACCATGCTGAGAACTCCGGTCAGAGAACGGTTTATAATCATGCCGTGCCGAACCGTGCTCGAAAGGAAATGCTACTGTAACCATTCCTTATTGTGCACAGAACTGTTTGGCCCGATGGAGGAAAAGTGGCTTTTGTTTGTGTTCTGCAGAAGAAAGAAATTTTTATGAATTTGAGATGTTAGAAGGGTGTGTAAATTATGTAAAAATTATAATTATTGGGTGAACTATTGCTTTAACTCTGTGTAACAGTTTGCCTCATTACCTTACCCGGTAACCCGGCTGTTACAAAGGATAGCAAAGATGAATGTCAGAACTGTGTAACCATGAATTCTCATTAACTCTCTGGTCTTTGAAACAAGGACAGACATTTGATGTCAGATAGTGAGTCAAAATGCTGTCATTACCATAATTGAAACAATAACAAAATTGGTTGTCATGCATTTTTGCCTAATTGATTGTTTTGGTGTGGGGTCCATCAGATGTTTTTATCCAATCAGCTTGTTTAGCATTCAGCTAAAGACCACAATGGTTATGGCAACCATTGTGGTCTTTAGCTGAATGCTAAACAAGCTGGATCTTTCCCTCCCAAGATATGATTTGGCATTTGGAGTAAGCATACTGAGTGGGAGATGCATTGGGAATGTATGTTAAATATCCCTTGAGTACAGTATTTGGGCTGCTTTTTGTGGGATGGCAATGAATGGTAAAGGGAAATAACCGGAACCTGCCAGCGCATGAAGGGTTTATGTCCATTAATTCATTGTTGATGCAAACTCCTCTTAATGAAGGCCCATTCAAGTGGCCGACCCCTGCACAATGAAGTCCATGGGAATGAGCATGATCTTGTGTTGCAAACAGGGCTGGACTGCTAATCTGGCATACTGGCCATTTTCCTGGTGGACCGTCGCACTTTGCGCCGATCAATATGGACTGACCATCGGGAGACATAGCGGGCCGCTGTGTCGGCTGCGATAAGCTAAAATGAGCAGCTACGTTAGTGAACACTCTCACCCCAACAACTGTTGGGCCAGTTGCTATGTAAAATTCCAGGCCGATTTGTCTTCCCAATCCAGCCCTGGTTGCAAAGATTAAAATGTTAGGACTGAAATTGTCAGGTTCTTTTGATTACTTTCAGACTTTTATAAATGTTATGAGTGGATTTGCCATCCAAGGTTATGGTGTTACTTGGAAGTTTGCAGACCAACCTTTGACCAGATGTGAGTTTGGCGCTCTGCGCTGCAAAAACAGCCTTTATTTACACTAGGTTTACACCGAAATGAAATACCACTTCTTTTGAAGCTAATTTGAAGATGGACATGGGTATTGAGTTCTAATATCAGATTAAGGTTCGAGATTGTATCTGCTTTACCCAATGTATTTTCAAGATAATGTGTTCCTAGAGGCTGTGATTTTTGCTTTCTTATTTTTCATTCAAATTCTGGGTCATCTGAGGAGAGACTGGGAAGGATTTGGCTTGCCGAACAATAGCAGTACTTCAAACAGGCCATCCCTTAACAGTGAACATTACACAATACATAAATGTTTTTCTCTGGGTCCACAACAGTTTATTCAATACTGATAATAATTAAGATCATCATTGGCTATGCTGGCGAAATGGAACAAGATTTCAATTGATTTCATAACACAAGCTGTGTATTCTAAAATCTGCATAATAAAACTGTGACTGACCTGAAGAATTGTAGTTTATTCTGTATTGTCTACCAGGTTTTGTTTTCATCTCTAAAATGATTTTCAGCTCTGATGCCCATTGAACTAAAGCTTTCATGTGGGCAGTTGATATTAAATGATGTAAAATGTAACCCAAATCTAAGGGGTCTGCTCAGTTGGAAGATAATAT
This sequence comes from Moxostoma hubbsi, assembly GCA_032164185.1. Taxonomy (NCBI): domain Eukaryota; kingdom Metazoa; phylum Chordata; class Actinopteri; order Cypriniformes; family Catostomidae; genus Moxostoma; species Moxostoma hubbsi. The sequence continues at coordinate 30,129,086 of JAVLUX010000008.1, forward strand.
TTTGCTGCCAAAAAATAAATAAAGGTCTTGCATGGTAAACAACATTGTCATAATGTTCTACCTTTCTTCCATGTGTGGCAGAGGGGAGTAAAAGTAATTCACACTCCAAGGTTAAACTAACGACTACGCCACCCAGGGACTTCCGCACAGGGAATTCTCAATGCGAAGACCAATAATCAGGCCATGCAAATCCCAGTTCCAAAAACAGGGCAGGAAACTCAGGTGTACAAAATAATGGTTTGTTTATTGCACAAGAGTCTAAAACATCTACTGCCCTATGCAACGGGCACAACAGGCAGTAAATAGTAAAACAGCGATGCAGCACTGAAACAATAAATTATTAAAAGGTCCAGGTGTCATAACATCTTCAGCACTGGATTAGCAAACAAAAAAGAAAAACACAATTAGAAAACTTTTACGAGACTGAGGCAGGGAGTAAGCTGGATGAAGGTGTTATCAGCAACCAAAATCCCACTCACAAACACATGCATGCATGCCAAATCAATGGTGATTCACAGCACAGCACAGGGCAATGGAAACAACACCACCAGCAGTCCAACCACCCCGCTCTCCAGCCCTCAGCTCCTTTAAATCAAAACACAGACACAAAATGAATAAAATTCCCCACACAATTAACAAAGAAAATAAATCCTGAAGAAAATCATAATTTAAGCAAAAATACAGAATGCAGCATTCTAAATTAGCATTATGGACATAAAGTAACATAAAATAAAAAGAAATCAAAAAGCACTCAAACTCTAAATTCAAACCGCATAGGCCGTAACAGCAAAACAGGACAGTGACTTCCAGCGTGTCCGAAGTGGATCACAAAGCTGGCGTTTAGTTCACACACTGGCTGTAATAACTGAAAGCCCAGAAATCATTAAGCATACAGAGAATCACTGGCCTTAGATGACGAGTAGCAGCTCCAACTTGCGATCGAGAAGTGTTCTAAATGTACCCAAATTAACAAAAAGCAAAATTAAACAGAAAAGAAAAACAAAACATACAAGACAGAAGAAAGCAAAACAGCAGCGTCCTGAAGACAGTGAGTTCCCCACAACCCCGGCAATGGGACCCTCGAGAACGAACGCCTAAAACAAACATTTATGATTATAATAAATATCAATTTCAGAACAATAGTATGAGAAGGGCTACATACCAGGAGCGCGAGGAAACAGCAAACACAGATAAATGATGAACAGGTCATAAATACATACTGTGAATGGTAAACAAACATACCATTCATCGTATATAAACCTACCCCCCAGGAAGGGGAGAGTGAGTGCATTAGTGCGGAATCAAAATGATCTTCCTACCTGTGGATGGGCAGCGATCAACCCATCAACGGCCAGAAAACACTCCAAACCCCACTCTCTGACAATGACGTGAAACAGCCAAAAAAAGGGCAGTTACTAAATGACAATTCCTGTTGGAAGAACGCAATTTATATTTACTCTCTTCCCAGCACTAATAAGTGGAGAACGAATAACATTTGGGGAGAATGAACAGTGCTGGCTGACTGATTAATCATCAGGTAGGGGAGGTGGAGTTACCAATTGCCCTGCCAAACATGGAACATAGTGATGTTAGGAGGAAAGGGAGGGGAAAAAAATAAATTCTCTGATGCATCAATTTTCAAAAAATCAAAATGGTTCTGAGTAAATTTTTTTGTTACAGGTTTATTACAAGTAGATATCTCATGTAGCCATCCTGGACCAGCAACCAATAGTTATCGATTAATCCTAAATGAATAATTTAACACTATTTAAACCTGAGTGTGTGCATTGATAGAAAATGGGAGGAAAAGCTGCATTGTGATACATCGAGAATAGATTTGTAATCAAATTGTTACCCTTTGAATTGAATCGAATCGAATGATGAGGCCACTGAAGATTTGAACTCCTGGATGTTAAGCTGAATGTTAGCCTCAGTCACTGTTCATTTTGATATTATGGAAAAAAGATGCAATGAACGTAAATAGTAACTGCGGCTGTCATTCTGCTCATCAGCTCTTTATGTGTTCCACTGAAGAAAGTATGTCATACAGGTTTGTAACAACACAAGGGCGAATAAAATGTTTTTTTTTTTTGAGTGAATTATTTCTTTAAGTGACCTTGATTGATCTTGATTCATAGGACTATCAGACTTCAGTTTCATCCAATAAACCAACCTGGAACCTGGTTCCTGGTTTTGAAATGCAAATGTAATTGGGTTTGTGTTTCTTGTGTCAATGTGAAAAGAACTACGGTTCCCCTTTTGTCACTCACTCGAAGTTGTGTCGATGAAGTGACACTAGGTGTCGCTCCTGGGAGCCCCAGACATCTCTGATTTTTGAGAAAAGGCCAAAGAAAATTGGCAAGTGGAATTTGCATGCCACTCTCCCGGACATATAAGGGTATATAAGGAGCTAGAATGCACACACCCATTCAGACTTCTTTGTCAGAGCTGAGCATTTGTATCTTTACTCCCAAGAGCTGTTGGTCTCTATGGCGCATTACAGGAGTTCTCCCCCTCTCGCACCAGCGTTGAGCAGAGAAACACCCCTGGGCGCTTCAGCAGCAGAGAAAAAAGTCTTCAGCATGCTCATATACCCCGGTTGAGTTCTGGGATGAGACCATCTCAGGGCGAGTTTGCGGTCTCTTTCGGTTCGCACCCGATTCGCAAACTCCTCCACTCTCACTACCCTTGACGGTGGGGTGGCAATGGGGTACTCGGTGATTCCTCAGGTGGATCAGGCGGTTGCGGTGCACTTGTGCCTGTCGATGTTGAACAGTCTGAGTACGTTCATGCAGAAGAAATTGGTCCCACTGAAATCCTTTCAGAGGCTCCTCGGGCATATGAAATCCTCAGTGGCTGTGATGCCACTCTGGTTGATGCATATGAGACCGCTTCATCACTGGCTTCAGGCCCGAGATGCGATATGGGCATGGCACCACAGCGAACACCGCATGCTCGTCACATAGGTCTGCTGTCTGATGGAGACGTAGATCTCAACCACAGCATGCCTGGAGATATGGCCTAGGGTAACTCCTGCCCATAGGAATGCTAGGTCAGACCTGTTCAGCCCTTGGTCCGACCTAGCATTCCTATGGGCAGGAGTTACTTTAGGCTATGTCTCCAGGCACGTTGTGGTTGAGATGGACGTCTCCAAGCATGGCTGGTGTGTCATGTGCAATGGGCAAGCAGCTGGTGGTCCTTGAACTGTCCCTGACTGTGTTGGTACATCAACTACCTCAAGTTGCTGGCGGTATTGCTTTAAATCAGCTGACTCTAGGGGCTCAAGTTGAGTTTCCGCTATATTGGCACATCAAGATGCAGTAGACGTGAAGTATTTAGGGAAGCATGACCTGATCGTCAGGTTCATGAGAGGCGCGAGGAGGTTAAAACCCCCAAGATCGCATCTCATTCCCTCGTGAGACCTCTCCGTGGTCCTTCGGGGCATATGGGGAGCCCCATTTGAACCCCTAGAGTCAGCTGAGTTAAAGGCGCTCTCCTTGAAGTCTGCCCTCCTGACGGCGCTCCCCTCCATCAAGGGGGTAGGGGACCTGCAGGCATTCTTTGTCAGTGCCTGGAGTTCGGTCCAGGTTACTCTCATGTCATCCTGAGACCCTGACCGGGCTATGTACACAAGGTTCCCACGACTCCATTCAGAGATCAGGTGGTGAACCTGCAAGCGCTGCCCCAGGAGGAGGCAGACCCAGCCTTGGCGTTGCTGTGTCCGGTGCGTGCTTTGCACATCTATTTGGATTGCACACAGAGCTTTAGAAACTCTGAGCAGCTCTTTGTCTGCTTTGGTGGACAGCGGAAAAGAAGCGCTGTCTCCAAACAGAGGATTGCCAACTGGGTCATTGACGCCATTGCTATGGGATATCACACCCAGTACATGCCACCCCCTGCGGTGATGCGCACCCATTTTACTAGGGGTGTAGTGGCCTCCTGGGCTCTGACCAACAGCGACTCTCTAGCAGACATTTGCAGAGCAGCGGGTTGGGCAACACCTAACACCTTTGCGAGGTTCTACAACCTTCGGGTTGAGCCCCAGTGTAACGTATTCCCACTCTAAAGCCCCCCTACCCCCCCTCCTCTCTGGGTGGGGTGTGGTCTCAGCAGTGTCTTCCTCTTTGGAGGGACACCCCCAATGTGGATCTTATATGGCCCCCAGCTGAACGATTTCTTTCCTTTTAGGGAGAAAAAAAAGAGTACAGGCCGTAGATGAGAGAAAATAGAGAAGAGAACACAGTTGGTCCTTCTTTTTTGGGCAGTCGACTTGTCCCTAAAGTGCAGAGGACCATTTGACGCCTATGAGTGCATTGGGGGTGGTTACGTTATGGCCTGGTGCGCTGGCTACGAGGCACACAGAGCTCTGCCCATCTTGCACCACCAGTCTACTTAACACAGTTCAATAGTTGTGGTGTTTTCCGTAGGGACCCCTAGTGTCACTTTATTGACACAACGTCGAGCGAGTGATAGAAGGGGAACATCTCTGTTCCTCCGCTCCCTAATGGAGGGAACGAGGTGTTTTTTCCCTCCTGCCACAACACGAACTACCCGCTGAATCGGTCGGGACCTTGTCTCGGATCCTCTGTGCGAAACATTAATGAGTGTATGCATTCCAGCTCCATATATACCCGTATGTCCAGGAAGGGGGCATGCAAATTCTTCTCAAAGATCAGAGATGTCTGGGGCTCCCAGGAGCGACCCCTAGTGTCACTTCATCGACACAATGTCTCGTTCCCTCCATCAGGGAATGGAGGTTACGACAGTAACCGAGACGTTTCCTGTTAATTGATGGATTGTTTACATGGTTCATAGCTGCAGATCCCATTGCGTAATCAGATCAAATGATCACAGCTGAGATGTTTGGCACTGTTACTGCACTGTAAATGCTGATTTTACAGATAGATCATGTAAATGCTAATAAATGCTTATTTTCTCCATCTTGAGTCAAGCGGTTACAATATAGTGACATATGTTACTTTTTAGCAGAGCCTGGTCAATGTCTATTTATTTTGTCACAAAATATTCAGTAGAAATCACTTTTTTGGCTCTTGGAAAGTTGTTTACCATAATGGTATGGTCCTCTTTGCTAACATTCAGTGCTCTAACACTTCACTCGTTATCCATACACACTCCACCATTGTTGGTCATTATGCTGCCTCTAAGCTTGAATTGGCATGAGGGATGGTCTTTATGAAGAAATCAAAGCAACCATATCCTGCAAGGCAGACTCTGAATTGAAAAGGGCCTTGAGTGCATTCTGTTGTGTTGTCTAATTCTCCAATACCGTACAATGTGTAAAACAGATTTATTGTTCAGGGAGTCCTCATCTTTTTGTCTCAATGGGGCCTAGATATGCTTATTAGAGAGGAGTTTACTGGTTTGATGCAAATAAATTTATGCAGGGAAGATTGGTTTCTGTGAAAAAATTATCACATCTAAAAAAAAAAATAATAATAATAAATAATATTAATAATAATAATGTTATTATATCAATATTTCAATGTGTACCCTCCTCCACACCCCTGTTTTGGGGTACAGCCCCATTGGCCCTCACACATCAGTTGCAGCATATTCAAAAGGGGCCCCTCTGGGTTTGATCCTCAAGATCAGTGCGCAATACTTCTTTTTGTTTATATTGTGTGTTGGAAACCAAAGTTTTTGCCACCTGATGCAATTACGACCAAGCTAATCACCCTTCCCAATTACAAAATGTATAATCCCAAATGCTTCCCAAATGCCCAGCCCCCCCCCCCCCCCCCCCCAAACCCCCCCCCCCCCCCCCCCCCCCCCCCCGTTCTGTTCCCATTACTCTTGACTCACCCCTTGTGTTGGGAAGGTCCCAACTGTGCATGAATGTGGCCTTGGGTTGTGAAGAAAGGAACATGAAAACATTTATCTGAACCACCTTCTCCCCCTTAATGTACATTTTTACTATGAACATGGATTTTTATATTTATCCGCCAACCTACACAGAAATAATGTCTTATTCAGCTTTGCAGAAAAATGACCATCAACAGAGTGTGACAGAATAAGGGGCTGTTCAGACAAAATGTGACAAAATGTGTTCTTGTGCTAAAAAAGCTAGATGCAATGTAACAAATGAAACTCAGGTGTTTGGAGACACATTTTTAAAATTTGAAGGTGTTTTTAACTTGAAACTGCATCTAAAAAACCTGGCACTTTGAGCGACGCTTAAAATAAAAACAGCGAGATGCAGCCCAATGGTCAAATCCAGCGTGTTAACATAGAAAAGCAATTGAAAAGGTGTACACACAAACATGTTCAGTATGAACAGCCTAAGAAATGTTCTTGGAAAGCTTGATGGGGCTTTTGGAAACCCACATTAGCCTGTTCTCACATTGTGTGTCAGACCTGATAGCCAGGGCAGCTTTCCATTCATTTTGGATTCAGTGTTGGAATAATTTTTGCTAGGTGATCTACCTTGCACCTTGTCGCTAGTGTTGTTTTTCTCTTACTACATGAAAACAACAATTCTTTGGAATGAACCGTACATGTTTATCAAAAGGTGGGGAGATGGGGAGTATGCCATTGCACAACTGCAATGGAATGGCCCACTTTGATGAGTGTGTGAACTGTGCTGCTTGCCTCTTATTACTAAATCCAGATGGTCTTAGTGGGGGAACAAAAATTTCCCTCTGCCATAGGATCTCTCAATAGGTCGTCTAGACCAGCCTGAACCCAGACAGATACAGCCTCCCATCAAATTAGCATTTGTCAGATTTATGGTAATGGTCCGCAACAGCCATCCCGTTGGTGACATCAAGATTTACAGCTGCTCAGCTAGTGACCCCCCCCCCCCCCCCCTTTCTGGGGGTTTGTCACCTCCCCACACATTGCCCTTCTACAGACATAGGGGGCTACAGCTCAAAGAAATGGCCCAGTAAAAGAGAGCTTTTTGATGAAGCTGACCCACCCAAGGTAGGTCCGAACAATGGCTACACAGGGTTTGATAATCCCCTGTGATGAGGTTGAAGTGTTTGTGTGTGTGTCTGTAGGGGGGATTGGCTGTCATGGGCCATGACAGAGCCTACCATACTGTTGTCTGGGTGTTTCTCCTGTTTTAGATAAAGGGGCACAGGGCTAAGTTGAGGGCTTGAGTGGGAACTGAAGATGCCGATGAATGTAGGTTAATAGGGTTCTTTCACGTTGCTAGGTGTAACTCGACAGGCAAGCATGAGGACTCAGTGAGAAGCACCTACTGAGAAATATATGTTTTTCAGGGCTGTTTTTAACCTTTGATCTGTCCTCTTTCGGAAAAGTGGTTACCTCAAGCATGTTAGGAATGGGTTGTCGCTAATTATGGGTGTATTATGAGGCTTATTAGAAAAATAGTATTTCTAAATCATCCAGATTCATTGCTTATTCTCAATAATAGGGTTTTTTTGGACTCTAAATATAATTCTAAATCTCTAAATATTTTATTGATTCCTACAATACATATATACAAGAGCAAATATAACAACAACAAAAAACATATATATGTTTTTTGTTGTTGTTATTTTTGGTGATTGCGGGGTTAAAATTTTAAATGATTCCATATGGAATCATTCAAAAATTTTACCCCGCGATCACCCCTCCCCCTCCCAATCCTCAACCCCACCCTGACCCCCAACAAACATCTCTGTGGTCACATAAAAGTGTATACATATGATTATAGACACACATAAAAATAAAAAGATAACCATAATATTTTGAAATACTGTTGGAGTTACAAGCACTCCAACTTTAGAAAAACAACACAATTGTTGGACTCTTTGGAATTTTATTTAGATATTTTTGTTTTTGCTCCAAATCATATGTGAAAATTTACATTTTTACCACCTTCTAAAAAAGAATGGATTACACAATATAATATATTTACAATAATACAATAATTACTCAATACAATATATTACAGTATATATTGAACCATGGAATTTAATATTTTGGCTTTGATCATTATTTATGCATTTTTGTCACCAGTAAAAATAAAATTATCTAAACAAAATAATAAGCCATTTAATAAGCCATCAACCTCCGGTTGAGTTGACATGGAACGACCCAAAAACATTTATTATTTATGTTTGGGATCAATTGGTAATACATATGATTATTTACTTGTTACTGTCTCATGAATCAACAGCATTAACTATGCATTTTTGCAGAAACACATTGTGTTGCTCACATCTAAACTGCAAAGCACTGCAACTATTTTGTGGAGAAAAAAATTACCTGACTAATATGTACTCAGTAAGGCAATTTGTTTGCAGCATTGTTTTAATGTGTGATATATATTCTGGACAAAATACATCAATGAGTTAGGTTAACATTAAAATGGAGTTTGAATGTTATTTTGCATCCAAAACCCTTTGTGTGATTAGGTTGCTATTTTGAAAAGGAAAAGAAGTGGCACCTGTCACTGAACAAATTTGGTCAGTTTGTTATGAATCACAAAAATACTGGTCTGAAGTACATGGAGTGACAGCTAGGGGGGGTTGTAGGCCTACATAGTGAACAACAGTGTGCATCAGTGGAGTCTGTAGAGGCTTTTAAAGCATGGACCTGGACTGGCACAGGTTGAAAATATGAAATCAAATGCATTGCCAGTGTAAACATTTTGCAGAATACTACCAAGACAATGACAACAAACATCATGGATCCTTATGATGTTATGAAGAAATACTTCAGTTTCTCAATAGACAATGCATTGTGGAATAGATGGGTGAAAATATTTTAAATAAGTGTTAAATTATGCCCGTAGATACTTGGTTTTGGTTTTACTGAATGAGGTGATAAGCAATCAATACCATATGTGTGTCTTTTCAACATTTAGAAAGTATGACATGATAGCGTTTTTCAAACTTTTTATACAATTTTAATCTAGAATTAAGAAACAACTACCCTGTCATTTGCAATTTAAATAGTACAGAAAACTTGAAAATTGAAACCCTTTTTATATGGCTCTTTTTGATGCTTCAAGGAGTTTCCTTCCAAGTTTACTCAACACGCATGACTGTTGAGTAGCCAGCCTGTGGTTGGTATGGCGACAGCAAGGCATGGTGTGGATACAACAGTCTGACTGGCATTTATCTTTCACCCCCCTCCAAATGTGGCATGCCACTATACTGGCACAAACTCCACTTCACCATGGTCCATCTAACTGCTTTCCCCCATGCCTGTCAGCCCCTCTCTAAACCACATCAACATGAAGGAAAAAAAGATGAATGAAGGTAACCCCCCACCACTGCAGACGACCACAGGCTCTCACTATGAGCTGGAGTGTAGTCAGAGCTGTGTTATGACTGGTGTGTGTTACATTCATATCAGTCAGTGCCGTCGGTGCTCCATCTGGACATCCATATAAAGTGCTGTCATTTCAAAGGTCACCTTTGAGCCCTGCAGACAAGTGTTGCTAGCGGGTGTCTGGGCAGGGAAGGGTCGTCGGCTGGGATGAGAGTGAGGTCTGTTTGGGAATGCCAGGATCAGACTGGTCTGCCTGGGTCCTCCTTGCTGTCTCTGTGTTACTGTGTCTGTCTGTATCTGGTGTCGCTCCAAGCCTCCCCCTCCCCCTGCTCCGAATCTCATTGGCCCTTACTGTAGTCTGCCTTGGACACAATAAAAACAAACCTAACTGACCCCGAAACACCCTGGAAAGCCATCATTATTGTAATTACTGCAGTAAAAGCTGATGCTGGTATAACTATATATTATGTGTAAGTTTACTAGGTAACTATTTAAACCCTCATCTTCTGTTTATGGTCTGAGAGACCCTAAGGCCCTTTTAATAGCTCAAAAAACATACTTAATATTGAAGTATCAGGTTGATACTCCATGACTTTTCCTGCTTTCATGAGTATTAATTATTAACAAAATTTCAGTGTGATAAATAGCTTCAAAATTTCTCTGTGTATTCTTTTTACTTAAAAAAGGTATCAGAGACCTCAGGTATAAAATAGAAATAAATCCAATAGGCTAACAAAAATTCAGTTATAAAACAAAAGTGTTTTGGAAGGGTCAGCAGTGTTGGGTAGATTACTACTGAAATGTAATCTGGTCCTGATAAAAAATTATTCAAAAAAATTTGTAATAAGTTTAGCTTAATCTTTTAGATGACACTTGGTGATTAATTATTAATGTTTTAAGTACAATTTACACTTCTTTACACACTTTTTTGGGTTGCGTCAGTAGCGTGAGAGACACAGCAGTTGTATCTTTGAAACCAGGAAGTAATCGCTTTCACTTAATTAGTGACAAGCTTGAATTGCAGTTTGCATTTTTCCCCCTAGTATTTCATTTTTACCCCACTATTGCTGAGATGTAGGTTTATGTTTGTTTTGGGCCATAAAATATGCATTCCTCTTTACTTTGTTTCAGTACTTCCTTTACAGAAAATAACAAAACTTCATAACTAGCATTTGTTGACCTCTCCTGAACATAAATGTAGCTCATTCGTGCCACAACACTAACCGCTTTGGCCACTGGGGGCAGTGTTTTAAATTCTGGTAAGAATATACAGATTGTTGCTAAAGAAAAGTCAACCTACTGTTTCCGATTTCACTGTGAGATCATGCTTATTAAGCGACATAAGCGGCTGCATAGGGCCTCATGGCCACCAGAGGGCCGGCTATCACAGTACATGAAACTTTGTTATATAACTGAGGATAAGAACTGTAATATTATCTGCATACTCTGTTTTGATTGAGTCAGTTATACATGTTAGAAGATGTGAAGAGAAGGTAATAGGTACAATAAAAGAAGGATTATTATTTGTAGACACACACCCACTGAGACCCTAAACTGAAAGTAAAGTCGCGATAGGCAATGAGGGTTATGCTATTTTTGTAGCTTTGTTGCAACAAGTTGCCTTGTTATTCTTAATTGACTTAATTGCTATATTGCATTTAGGACATTGCACCGATTTTAAAGAATTAGATTAATAGAGCACATTTGGAGGGCATTGTCAACACCGCAGAGTGAAATAATTTGTATCCTGAAGTGAGTCTGGACCTACTCTAATTTTACTACAATATTTTCCACTCTGCAGTGCTATTTTTATCAGATGCTGTTCATTATGGACTTGTTTTGGCATGACCTAGGCTGCTATGATTGATTACAGGAAGGCATTTTTACATTTGTTGGTCATTTCCGGAAAAAATTTCCAATAATTATTTTCCAAAGTGCCACTAAATGTAGAGCAGGTTACTTCCACACCCTAAATTGATAGCAAAATGCTGTACAGACAAGGAGAGGATTAATTTCAACAATCTATTCAATGCAGACAGATGATTTACATTTATGTCTTCAGTTCCAGCAACAAGCCCTCGCGATCAGTGAAAGTTGAACCTGGTGTATGTGGGTTTGGAAATAATGTTGGCTCAGGTATGTCGAATACAGCTCAAATGATGTTCTCCATTTATTTTTTACTGCAAATCTTAGTGAAACATATCTGTATATAATACTAGTAACCAACATGCTCTCCACTAACAAACAATCAGATTCATTTCATTCAGCGCAGCACTCACAATAAAAGGATGAAAATTAATGTGCAGTAACACTTGCCATTTGGTGTTATGCTAATTGCAGAATATGTACTTTAATGTTTTGATTTGGAAGAAGTGGCAATATTAGGAGTAGCTAATGCATAGACTTGTTACTTAATTTGACAACTGAGGTGAAGGTATGTATAGAAATCCCTTTAGGTGCCAAACAGTGTCACTGTCAAAGCCATGGCAATGGACGATATAAAGAAGCCACCCTGCTTTTGGTTACGGTTGGGAAACATAGGATGGCATCACTGCTTGACACTTCATTCACAGACATCTGCTGTGTTTCCACTCTCTGAGGGCAAACGAGTGAAATGTGAGCCCTGTCTGTCTGTGTGGTGCTTCCTTCTCCCGTGCCTTCTCATTTATTGGCTCTAAAAATGCAAAGCTGTCATTTAAAATAGGGCAGACAAGTGTGCAGTGGGCTGGCCATCGTATGTCCAGGGGACAGACCCTCAACACCCCCACTATCCCTATACTTGGTATCCCTGTTGGGGCTAAACAATAAGGATTTATTTTTTCTGCTGGCCCACTAGTTTAGACTTTTACTTCCCTGCCAACTTTTTCACTGGACCACCTCCACAAACAATACAATCTTCATTTAAATTATTAAGTTTTCTTCCAAAAACCTATTTATGACTGCTACTAATACTAGCATTCTTTTCTAATTTAATGTAACTCCTTGAAAGCTATGAATTGAAATACACCCTTTTGTTGGAATTGTGCCATATGGTGAAAAACATGAAATATTTGTTTTATGCTTCTAAAGCTATTATTACTAGGGTTGAGAACCGAGAACCATTTTTTATAAAATACCGGAACCATTTTATTGTTATGACTTTCTCTGTTAATGATTCTGGAATGAACATCGTACTGCAATACTCTGACTGTGTTTCCTGTGTCCTGCATAGTCCGATTCCTGATCTAATGACTCCAATGAGCCAGTTCTATTGAATCAATAGCGTGAAACATACAGTGTGACCAGTGTAATCCGATTCCCGAATAAACTACTTTTATGAACCGGTTCTTTTGATTCTATAGCATGAAACTTAGTGTGGCCACACTCTCTAATGAGTCTTTTTTAATCTACAGTGCAACCAGTGTACTCCTGAGACACAGTAAATCAGGCAGTTCAGATATTGACTGGTTGTGAAACGTATCATTAAAGATAGGCCAATACATAATGAGTATTGTTGTAATCAGTGGAATTTTATATATACATTTTTTTTTATAAATCAATGAAATATGTTGTCATGTTTGATGACCAAAAGTCTAAAAAGTCTTTGAAAAGTCAATAAAAAGTCTGTGTAAAAACACCTTTTGCTATAACTACTATACTACTACTACTACTACTACTTTTGAACTATATTCAATTTATTTTATTTATTTGTCATATCTGCTCTGTTGAAATCTGAAATTATCTCATCATTTGGCAACATACATTGGCAATATAAATCACATTTTGCATTCCAAAACAATTCTTCCTCAAAGGTAAGAACTCTTAATGCAACTGTTAAAGAATCTGAATTGCTAAGAGCAATCAGAACTGGAATCATTAAATTCCTAATGATTTCCATCTCAAATCACATGTCATTCTAGTGATTTAGTCAAAAGTCAAAAGGCCAGGTGGATTACGACACAGGTGAGTATTCAAAGCACTTTGCAAAAACAATGTTAAATATATTACAGAAACAAAATATTTTAATTTGTAAGACATAAAAACACATACGCATAAAAAACAGACATTATGTATATATACTGTATGTATTATATAATGTCAACAGACATTACATGTAGTGACATCATACTGTAGCACTGACCTGACTCGGCAAGTGACAGACCCATCAATTGGACCCAAACTCTCTCACACTGGCTCTTGGCAGGAGGCCGTCCTCATTGTTCAGCCCTGCCTTTACAATATGTGTTTTTTCTAGTCTGTATGTATTAAGCCTCATGCTATGCCAATAACCCTGTTGAGCAATCCCTGTTGACACTGCTGTTCACTCAAACCTAGAGCCGGCGCATTGCAGACCACATTACTTTTCTCATGATCGAAGTCAGACGACTGTTTTGCTTTATTGCACGGGGCAGACAGGGTACCCTTCACTCAGCCAAGGGGTCCATTCAGGAGAAGTTGGCAGCCGGAGAGTTGTTATTCAGTGTAAGTTCAATAATGGCTCAAGATTCAATATTGTGGCAATGCTGAGTGGATTTGGCCCAGCTGTGTTCTCTTGTCTGCCATGGTGGATTCTAGTGCTGCTGTATCTTTGTTTTGGTGCCAGGGCCTGGATTTCAGCCAGGCTTTTTAATTATATCAGCCGTTTGATGTCTTGACATCTTTTTTAAATAGAAGGCTGGGTGGCATGAGGGGCCCGGAGAGATTTTTATTGTGAACCTTTAAGTGAAACATTTCATCACATAATGGAGCACTGCCATGTCACACTTGTTATCAGTATGGAATATTTATACCCTCAAACATCTTCATTTACATAAAAAGCAGTTCATAAGCCTTTACAACTAGCCTGCCATCAGTGAGGTAATGTCTGAGGTAAAACAAATATAACACATCCAATCGAAAGAAAGCCAAAAGTATCAATCAAGAGTTCGAATTTATCGACATATTGAAAACTTTTCTGGCAGGAGAGGACCCTCTCTTAGTTGGATGATTTAGATCCGCCTTACTGGCATGGGGAAAAACACTGACTAAAGAGTTGTTTGAAATGTGACTATTAGGACACCTGGAAAATCCTTTATTTTGATCTCCTGCGACAACGCGTGCCGTTGAAGTGTGTGGTCATGTGCTCCTGTGGGAGCCCTCCTGGACCTGATGGGCCAAGGAGTCAAAGCTCCAGGAAGTGCCTTCTGCAACTGATGTAAATTTGTCATCCCATCTGAGAACTAAGTGAAGGTGAGGGTGAATAGGGTAAATTAATCTTTGTACAGAACCAGATGTCCAGGTTGCTGTGTGACAAAGCAGAAGCATGTGCTTCCGACCTCTCTGACTACGTAGAACTGCTCTTCTGCAGCAGTTCTTTGGGGAGAGCCTGTGAAAGCCATTTAGGCTTTCTGGGATGGAAGAGTACCAGAGTGCATGGTAAATTTTTGCCTACATGCCTTGTCCTTAGATCAGGATTCAGGAAGAATTACATAATACATGAGCACATTCTAATGACTGAAGACATGGCTCTGCGTCAGAACAAGTTTTGACCTAATGACACTTTTTCTGCTAAACAAATGTAGAACACATTCCCAGTGGGTTTAATGTCAGTGTGGACATGTATTTATATATATATATATATATATATATATATATATATATATATATATATATATATATATATATATATACAGGAAACAACAGTGAATATTGTTCAAATGGAAGAAAGAAAGTCTAGAAATAAACGAAAGAACTATCCCTTTAAGACTACAGTGTAGTGTCTCTTTAAGTCTAGTTAAAACTGACTGGTACATTTCCATGTGAAATGAAATAATCCAGAGGTGAAGGCAGAATCAAGCCCTGCCTGGCCCAGACTAGTTCTGTCCTGTCAATAAAAGAGATCTCTTTTTAGTTCTGTCTACTGATCTCTCCACACCAGCTTTAACCGTCCCATTCACAGTTCACACTGCATTTGCCTCCTAATGTCTCCCATCAGGTCTCTAGTCAAAGGCAGTGATTCATCAAGTGACAGGTCTGTCTGCTGCCATGAGGACACAGGCTCTCTCTCTCTCTCTCTCTCTCTCTCTCTCTCTCTCTCTCCCTCTCTCTCATATCCATGCCCTCCCCCCTAGACAGTGTTAGACTGTCTGTTAACAGTCTATTTTACATGTTGGGGCAAGCAAATTCTGCAATAAGGCCTGTCCTAATATTAGGCCCTACACACTGCAATAGGAAAGAGGTCTTAGCCACATTAGTGCAAGAACATAACCTCTCCACGATAATAATTGAGAAAGCAACAGCTGTGTGGTGATATCCGGATTTGTCAACTATTCCATTTGATTGTGAGTTCAGGAGGTGTCATCCAGATGTGTTGCTTTCAAATCACTGCATTAGTTTGTTGCATCAACAATCTATTTCTCTGTTACTTCATTAACATTTGTCAGCTGATGAAAAACACTCTCAGGATCGCCCTCTATATCTTCCTCGGTTTATTTTAAGTCCGTCTTCCTTGGCTAACATTTTTAGTCTTATCAGTGCTCTAGTGAAAACAGCTCCACTCATAGTCACTGAAGTGTTTTCTTTTAAATTTTCTTTGTATTATTAGTGTCTCCAGACGTTGTGCTGTAAGGCTTCCTCTCCACCCAGACCGGAGTTTGATGTTGTGTGTATTGGACTGAGCGGTGCAGGCAAGACCCGTCTGCTATCTCGTTTGTGCAATGAGATCAGTGATGGTACCGTACCAACCACAGGTAATACAAAATGTATCTGCAGTTTTTGCTACAGCAGGTTGCATTAATGCTTTTGAATGTGGTAGAAAATAAAAGGGATAAATAGCATATTTTATAGACTCTTCCTAAATTATTAATGATAACCATAATTACCAAAAATGATAATTGTGTCATTTGGACTGAGGACTGTCAGTTGAAAACATTCTGTCAACATCTCTTTTTCATGGTTCCCATGGTCGTGGAAAATCTGGAAATATTAGGGAGTTTTAAAATTGTGGTCTCCAGGCCCCATAACCCTTCTGTTTATGTCATAAAAGACCTGGGAGGTTACAGTAAATATACAGCACATCTTGCTTTTGATTTTTATTCCAGATTATATATTTTTGCCCGACACATTAATTTTTTTTTTTTTAAAAATCACAAAGACTTCCATGGAAAAGGTATGTCTGCAAACATATCTAGGGATCAGGATAATATAGAGACTTTGTTATAGTCTCTTTTGACTTGGGTCAGTGAGCAATTATCTAGCATTTAGTAACCCTAACAGCCACATAGTAATGCCCTAGTAACTATTTATTTTGACAAAATAAAATATTAAGATACATTTTTCACTATTTTGTAATTGGGTCAAAAATGACCCAAACATAGCAAACTGTCATAGAAAATTCTATACTGAATATTTATGTATATATTTATACAGTACATATATATTTTTATATTTACATTTATGCATTTGGAAGACGCTTTTATCCAAAGTGTCTTACAGTGCACTTATTACAGGGACAATCCCCCCTGGAGCAACTTGGATTTAAGTGCTTGCTAAAGGACACAATTGTGGTGGCTGTGTGGATCGAACCAGCAACCTTCTGATTAACAGTTATGTGCTTTAGCCCACTATGCCACCACCACTATATATTTATACAATTGTAAATCTATTTATTCATACAGTGTATATATATATATATATATATATTATATATATATATATATATATATATATATATATATATATATATATATATATATATATATATATATATATAAATTGTAGGCAGTTTTGTCATGATACCAACATTTCAGTAGTCGGAACAAATACTAATTAAATTTGATGACTCTCTATGCAAAAACTAATACTGACTAATTTGTTAATTGGGTAAACATAATTATTCAAGACAAGGAAACAGTCAGCAATAAAATAAGAAAAAGGAAACAAATAAAGAAAACAGTGCTTAAAATTTCTAACAGCAGTATCAAGTATTCAAGTAAACTTTCTTACATTCTCTTGGATTGAAGTCTTGACTGTATGATTATAATACATTCATATTTTATTTTAAAGCTACTAAAGTTATCCAGCCTAGAGCAATAAATGGTTTTCTTGTTATTGTTGTTAATATAAATGAAATAGTCAGTGGCAGAACACACACACACACACACACACACATACAAAGAAGCCATATATCAGAGTGGGTGATGAGTTTCCAAAATGCAGGATGGTAGGGAAAGAGTCATTTATATTCATATTATCCTCAGGAAAGTGATACCTGATTGGTCGGTGAAACTATAGCTTTAACCCTTATCGTAACCCTAACCAATCAGGTACAGCTTTCCTCGTAAATATGAATGAGTCTTCTCCTGCCATCCAACATTTTGGAAATCCACCCGTGTGGGAGCTGAAATGAGGAAATAATAGTGATCTTTTGGAATTTCGATATTTGAATAGTTTCTCTCTCTACTCAATTTACCGTCTGACCTGGTAAACAAGATCGACCACTGGATGTCTTAACATAATAAGCACCCCTGCTTTATAGTGATGGTCAAAAATATATGTCCTAAGTCATGATCTACTGTAAACATCATGGAAATTATTTGGTCAAAAGGATGTGGGAACTCGGTTTTTGTGTTCCATTGGATAAAGTCATAGGGGTTTGGAACAGCATGAGGATGAGTAAATGATGAAAGAATTGTTATATTTGTGTGAACTGTACCATTAATGGTACAAAACCTCAAACAAACAAATACAAACCTATGGTCCTGTTTATCCAACAAATGCAACAAATCATTCCAACAAATTGATCAATCACACTACTTTTGCCTGAGACTCCAGACTTTTTCTCAGTGCATTTTTTCAATCTCCAGCACTACATTTTCCCAGCACTGCCAATGCCTGCAAAATCTCTGCCTTGTCACCATGTGCTCTTCAGCTTCTTGGAGCACTGATAGCTCTTTAAATTTATTGCTGCATCTCTCTGGCAAGTTACCTCAGAGTCTCCCTACTTTACCATTGAAAGAAGGTTTGCAAATGTAGATGACATCGTTGTGCGTATGTGTGTCTGTTTTTCTGAACATCTGGGTTTTGTCACATGGACTTTCATCCTTATGACAAGAGTGTTGATTTCATTAGAGACCTTGGCGACAGACTGGTGTATTTATGAATCACAGTCCCTTCACCTCTCGCTGCCTTTAAATGGACAACATCACTTCCTTTTTTACAAACAACACAAATGGTTCTTTTCACAAGAGAAGACATGGTTGAGTCGGCCTTTCTTCTGCATGTCTCAACAGTCTTGAGTGTGATGTATACAGCACATTAGACAGTACACAAACTCAATGTCCAATGACTCTTTGACAGCTCAACACCTGTCTTGAGCTGTCTAGTGAAGCAGTAATTGTGAAACTAGACATGTTTACTATAGTGAAGGGTTATTTGGCAGCTTGCATGGATATATGATTAGATTAAGCTGTCAGAGCCACTAGTCTGCGCCGACAGACCTAGACAGAGCTTCTCACCTTTTCTTGGCATATTCGTGGCATATATTCTCACCTGCTGAGCATTTGATGAAACTTGTCTTATGAACATAAGCTTTAAAATCAGAGTGGGCTTAGGAGGTTCAGTCTCATATGTTTTGTGTTGTGTTAATCAATACCAAATGGCTGACCTCCTTGTCTCTGCATGCACTGGTGGGAAACTAACCAACCGGAGGACATTTTCTGTATGTTTCACATATATGTTATTCTTTTTTTCTGTAATAAAGGAATAATTTACCCAAAAATGAAAATTCTGTTGCAATTTATTCACATTGTTTTCTTTCTTATGTGAAATACAAAAAGAGATGTTTTAATGAACATGATGGTCTATCTTTTCAATACAACGGCATTGGAATGTGCCTCACTTTAACCCTTCCATGGTCTTAAAGATCAAGTCCTTACTTTGAACCTGCAGGGTCAAACGAACCAATGTTTTTATCTTAAATTTCAAAAGCTTGTTATAAAGTCTCTGTTTGCTCTGTCTCTCTACTTTTGGTTTTAAATTGTTCCTGTAGGTGGCAACAACCCTAGGAAAATTAGTTTTTATCTTTCACCTTCTATCACAACAAACAGTTCTGAAAAGCAGGGGGCACCACAACATGGATTGTGACTCCACCTCTCTTTCTCTCTCTCTCTCTGGTGGCCTGGCTCTTCCCTTATCTCCCTCCCACTGATTAGGCAACTCAGCACCGGTCGTGCATCCTCATGGCCCGGCCACACCCTCCTCCTTGTCACACTCCTCTGCTGCCCGATTCAGGCTGGGAGACGCTGCCCTTCTGGCCTTTCCGCCACCTGATGATCCTCCCAGCCTCCTGAGAATCTGAGAGATGAGGGGAGGGAGGGGGAGAGAGAGAAAAAAGAAAACACTCTTCTTTGGCTCCCGCGGGCAAGCTGGCCACCTGGTCCTAAGCCGCTCCTCCGCCCCCTGGCGGACGGCAGCGATTCCTCCACCTCCCAGCAGATGGCAGCGGGTCCTCCATCCCCTGGCTGACGGCAAAGGCTCCTCCGTTTCCTGGTGGACGGCAGCAGTTCCTCCGGCTTCTTGCAGACGGCAGCGACTACTCCATCCCCAGACAGCGTGCCCTTCCTCTTTTCCCAGGTTTCGTCACCAGTGTAATGGGAATAAAAAATGGGCAAGGAGGAGGAACTGGATTAACAAACAACAAGCTACAAGAGACACCAACATACACCGAAACATAACAACAGGATTCTCAAAAAAGGCTGGATGTCTATAAGCGGAGCCACAAACCACTTTGGGCGCCCCCTGCCTTTTAGATCTGTATGTTGTGAAATAAGGAGCTAGAGGGTGAAAACATTTTTAATGTTTTCTGACACCTAGAGGAACGATTTAAGAACAAAGGTAGAGAGAAAGAGCAAACAGAGCCTTTATTAAGATTAAAAAGGATCAATTTGACCCTGAGGTACAAAGGACTTTTTTTTGTAGCTTTGTTTATAAATACACAAAATTAAAAAACAAAGTACTTTGCCAGGTGCAGATAACCTCTGTGGAAGATGTCATGAAGTTTCATTGATGTAAATCCGTGTTAGAAATTCAAAAGGGTCAAATTGAGCCATAAGACAATGGAAGGCATTAAGCCTAAAAATGGAAGTCTGATAAAAGTAGTCCATGCAACTTGTGCATCATATTCCAAGTGTTCTTAAACAGTACAATATGTTTTTATTAGAAACCACCTGAAATGTATGTAATTTTTCAGTGGCAGTCTTAGTACCTAGTGCGTGTTCATAAGTTTTACGAGAGAAGCACGTTCACATTGGCTCGCATCTTCACACGAGAACTTGATTTTTGTGGTAAACTTTGAACAAGCTTCTTTCATGCCCTCATGAACACAGAATGGACATCAAGATTTTAAATGAAAAAATGACTTAAATTTCAGGTTGTTTCTCACCAAAACCTTTTGTGTGTCTTCAGAAAATTTGGAATATGATGCATAAATTGTATGGAATATTTTATGATACTTTTGGGTCCTTTTTAAGTTTTAAAGTGAGGAACTATCCACTGCTATCGCATTGAAAGGATAGACTTAGATATATATGAAAGATTTCCGTTCCTGTTTCGCATAAGAAAGAATGTCATTTGGATTTGGAATGATATAAGGGTCAACAAATAATGACATAATGACATAAAATTATTACAAATGATGTCTCAGAGAATAAGCACGGTCCTTTACCACAGTAAGTGTGCCATTTTAACATGGATGTGTTTTCTTCCACAGGTTTCAGCATCAAGGCAGTGCCATTCCAAAATGCTGTACTTAATATCAAGGAGCTCGGAGGTAATCAAACTGATAGATTCTCAAATTTATAATCTCCTGTCCAAGTACTGAAGAGAATGATTGTTGCCATGCTTACTCAATGGTCTGCAGAACAGATCTCTTTGGTTTGCCACCTGAACTCTAAAGGCCAAAGTATACTTTAGGTGCAAATTTCGTCATCAGCACAAGTCCGCACAGACTGATTACGTGCAGCCCAGATCGAATGCGCCTGCCATTGACTGTACTTAAAGAGCATCACAAAGCAGCTATTGTGGGCATGTGTCATACGTGTTCATATTCGCTGGCAGTCAGAATAGTATACTTTGAAAAGCAATGTGGTTACAAAGTATACCTGAGCCTTAAGTAGGGGCACTTACCTCAGTGTCTCCTACTTCCCATTAAATCCACAGCTGCACATAGGGTTTAAAGAGTAAGACATTGCAAGTCCATCAAGTTTAGTAGGTGTTTGCTAAGCAAATATTGCAGATATTGTGACTCTTGGCAATTGTGACAGTTCTCTGAAGTTCTTGTGAAGGAGGAAGCAGGAGACGGTCAAACAATCCAATGTAAATCTTTATTTCTAAAATTTCAGTCCACACACAAAGAGTTCTTGAAATCACTGCTGCGGGCATCTCGCTCTCTCATCCGATGGTCCAATTGTCACTGTAACACAGAACAGCTGTTAGAAATAATTTCAATAATTTCAATAGGTGTCAATCCTTACCGTTCTTCCTCTAGTGGCCTCGCTCTCCACAAAAGTCGCTCGGCCACAGCCACATCAAGTCACTATTATTTGTATAGCTCTTTTCACAACACACATTGTTTCAAAGCAGCTTTACAGGAAATCGTGAATTAACAAAAATGAATCTGTAATATCTATAAAGTCTTAGAGTGATCATTGTGTAGTTTTATTAAATATTATTGGAAATTGGGTTAAAAATGTAATAATTAACTAATAATTTTAGTTAGAACCCATGTGAGCAAGCTGAAGGTGACTGTGGCAAGAAACACAAAACTCCATAAAATGTTGGTTAATGGGTAAAAATAACCTTGGGAGAAACCAGGCTCACTGTGGGGGCCAGTTCCCCTCTGGATAAACAACATGAATGTAATAACAGTATTAGTTATTTGTTTGCAGTGCAAGTCATGGTTTAATATTTGTAAATTAAGGAAGCGTTAATGTCCAGTATTCACATCATCACCATATACCCTCATCTTCTGACTCAGTCATCCGGCCTGTTACTTACCCCCCCCATTTCTACAGAGGAAATCTGCCACACCCACCTGCGCCCCCGGCTTGTGGACCACCTTGAACGTAAAAGGCTGGAGAGCCAGATACGAACGGGTGATCCATGCATTGGAATTCTTCATGCGATGGAGCCACTGGAGTGGGGCATTAGCCGAACAGAGGGTGAAAACATGCCCCAACAGATAGTACCAGAGGGTGAGGACCGCTCACTTTATGGCTAAACACTCCTTCTCTATCGTGGTGTACTTAGTCTCCCTCAGTGAGAGTTTGCAACTAATGTACAGCATGGGCCGCTCCTCCCTCTCCACAATCAGGGACAGTACCGCTCCCAACCCCCTGTCCGATACATCCATCTGCAAGATAAAAGGGATATCAGGAAAGTACAATAACGGCCCACTGCAAAGTGCGGCTTTCACCTGCGTGAAAGCCTACTGATACAGCTCTCTCTTCTGGACTGGATCTGGAGCCCCTTTTTAATAAGGTTAGTCATTGGACTGATGACGGTTGAATAGTTAGGCACAAACCTACGATAATAGCCAGCCAGCCCCAGGAAATGTCTCACCTCCTTTTTGGTCTTAGTTAATGGGCAGGCTGCAATCGCTGTGGTCTTATCAATTTGGGGTCACACCTGCCCATGACTCAAATACTTCCACCTGCCCAATTGTGCACTTCTTTGGGTTTGCAGTGAATCCTGCCTGTCTCAACGACCTCAGGACAGCCCTCAGATGCTGCAGGTGCCACTGCCAATCATTAGTTTAAATAATGATTTTATCAAGATACTGGCGTAAGCAGCATGCACTCTGAGGATTCAGTCCATGAGCCGCTGAAACGTAGCCGGGGCCCTGAACAAACCGAACGGAAGTGTCACAAATTGGTGTAATCCGAATGGTGTGGAAAATACCATCTTGTCATTGGACATGAGAGTAAAGGGGATCAAGATCCCTTCGTTAATTAAAAGTGAACCACGCCTAACCGATCAAGCAGCTCATCTATACGAGGCACTTTTTTTTGTCTGGGTAATTGGTAGGGATGACTACATACCACTACCCCTGGGATCGTTTCGATATGATGCTCTATGAGATTCGTATGACCGGGAAGAGGTGAGAACACGTCTGAGAATTCTCCTAGCAGCCTGGCAACCTCCGTGATTTGGGATGGTGAGAGGTGTTCTCCACAAGTGACTGGGGTGATTCAATTGATGACTTTTAAATTCACCTCCAGCACAGTCAATGCCCATACAATAATTCAAATGGTGAAAACCCAGTGGAGGCCAATAGAAAATGGCCATTATACGGTTTAGTGTTTTTTTCCTGCCCTAAGTGACCCGTCATCGGATTATTTATGAGCCGTATCGAATACAATTTGCTGATATCTCCATGGTATTAACAATTGGATTATATCCTATTTGTCTGAGTGTCCTGTGTCACTAGATTCAACTGATCCTTGGTAATTGAAAAATATGGGTATGTGTGTGCAATATCTGGCTGGAGGTGTTGTCCATCATTCACTTTCACTTGGTCTAAGGTGTGCCTAAAGGTCTTGTCTCGCGTCTGCTCCAGTGGGAAATCCCGAGCAGGGAATCCTCTAAGGGCTGGGGAAGCTGAGACTTCCCCCTACCTCATGTCCTCCTGATGTGGAGCTGATGAAGACGGCCCTGGCACCGCCTCCCCAGCTAGCGAATCACACACCACACACTGATACACTTTGTTGCATGACCCTTCCACACATTTTCCCCTCAATAAAGTTGTAAATTCTGTCCAATTTGTACCCAAAATTTGTGGATGGGAGAGGCGAGTCTCGACTTTTGTCTCCTAAATTGAACGATGACCATCACTAAAGGGTAATTTTGAATATCCCCTTGCACACACCATACCTTCACCCACTGTCATGTATCCAAAACCTCGGATTTAAACCAAGCTTTGGTGAATGGAGGTTTGATTACAACCTGAATCCATAAAGGTTTGGTATGTACACCCTTAATCCTCACAGGTATCTGGTACGCTCCTGTTTGATTGGGGGCAGCCTGTGGTGCATTAGGGATCTGGACCAATGTCTCCACCTTCATCGTGGGAATCAGTCCTGGAAATGCACAGGTTCCCTGCAGTTCCAGCGGACCGGCCAATACTTTGTGTCCACACCTGTGGCAGCAGATTCACCAGCCTGTGGGGGAGAGTGGAGAGAGTTAGGGCAAACTGGTGGGATGAACAGTCCACAGCATTGGGGAACTTGTTTTGGGGAAATAATTCCCCATTTGATGGAAACAGGAACAGGATGGTGGGAAGGAGAGTATACACCTCCAATTGTCCTCAGCCAGCTGGACCACAACATCCAGGGATGCCAGTCAGTGGCACTGGACCCACTCTGCTGTCCCTGTCCATGAGCGTGATGTGAGGCACAACCAAAAGGGAATCAGTTCTGTGTCATGGCTGAAGACCCCTCATAGTGTACCAAACTCTATAACACCTGAAAGTCCTCTGCTTGAGCCTGGAGGAGTACCTGGAACCACTGATCCTGTTCCACAATCAGGGCATGCAGAGCCTGACGTTGTTTTTTGTGGATGCTGGCGAGGGTCTTGAACAGTTTGGCCAGCGGCGAAGACTCCATGATGGGGTTTTCTTCCTCCTAATCCTGGGTTTCAGCACCCTTGTGACAGTTCTCTGACTTTTTTGTGAAGGAGGAAGTGGGAGCCGGTCAAACAATCCAACATAAATCTTTATTTCAAAATTTTTCAGTCAACACAAAAGGTTTTGCACTTCAGCAACAATGCACTCGCAATCACTCTGCTTTGTCTCTCTCTCTCTCTCTCTCTCTCTCTCTCTCTCTCTCTCGCTCTCTCTTTCTTTCTTTCTTTCTCTCTCTTTCTCTCTCTCTCTCTCTCTCTCTCTCTCTCTCTCTCTCTCTCTCTCTCTCTCTCCTACGCTGGTCTGGAATGCCCTTTTAGCTCAACTCAAATTGTAACACAGAACAGCTCTTACAGATAATTTTGCCCACATCACCACAGCTTGCAAACAATTAAAGCTAGGAAATAACTAGTTGACTCTGTGATAGATACATATGCACCTGCAGTATTCGTTTTGCAGCTTTCATAGAATAAGCTAATTGGATTTGTCTTGTTATCAACACTGGATTTTGTATTATTACAGTATTCTCTACAGCAGGGATGCTGAATCCTATTTCTACCTTTAGAGTTTAGATCCAACCCTAATCATACACACCTGAATCAGATAATCAGTGTTTTGTGCTACAAAAACAGTATGCCAGTGGAGTAGTATATCAGAATCCACAGTATTCATGAAGCAGTAAGCAAGAAATACCCAGATGGCATACTATTTCTGGTGAGATTCTGAAGTGTGGATCAACTGGACAATTAATGATCCCTTAATCATTCGGAAGCTGAGGTGACGGCACATACAAAATGCTGGTTTTAAATGAATGGCGATGAACTGCATGTCAGACAGATCTTTTCATCTGTAAGTGCTACATATACCAAGATAATTGTTCCTTGTGCATAAGTAGTGCTTTTTTAACAAAACCAGAGCTGATAATTTTCACGGTTGTTGTTCTTATGTCATATATGTGGGTCAAGGGTCAATGCCCACATCCACTGATGAAGTATGTCCAAAATCTATTCATACTTCTCGCTTCAGGAGCCATATTTCTGTATAGTATAGTTACAGAAGGTTGGAATAACTGTTTCCAGACTGTTAAGTTTTTCCATTGCTTCTACCTCATTAGAAAGCAGAACTTCCTGGTCATTGTTTTGGAATTTATTGTGCCTTGTAGGCAATATGAATTGAATCTTTCAAGCATCAGTTAAAATCCTTTAGCTTCCTCATCTTATAGGGAAGAGTGGGTCACAAACTAAAACCTTTTGGTTTTCTTAAGTTTATATATTCAAAGTATTTTTCTTTCTTCACATTAACATTGGTACAAATGTGTGGTTTTGTTTCATGAATACATCTCGGTTAATGTCAAAACTTCTGTTCCCTAATGGAGCGTCTCCTCATCACTACCGCCTCGGAACGGAACACAGGTCCACACCGCGGTTCTCCCTGATTCCCCATGCTGCGAGGCCCCACCCCCAGGAATGTCGGATGCGATCCCTCCCTTAATTCTCATTGGCCTTTTCTCAAAGATCTGAAGGTATTTCGGGCTCTCAAGATCAACCCCTAGTGTCACTTCATGGACATAATGTCGAGTGAGTGACAGAAGGGGAATTGCATATACTTTTTCCGCCATCTACCTCGAAAGAAGGAAAGTGAAATTGTACCACCTGTGAGGCACGTTGTATCATGACCATATGACAGCATCTGATCTAATTAAAATACCTAGAAGATAAACTAAAATATTATGTCAATAAAAGACGTTTATTAACTTGTCATATTTCATATAGCAATAATTTTGATATTTGGCAATGAATACATAACAAAGCCACATCATTAGTCTAAATAATCAGAAGCAGAATCATAATTAGCTTTATTGTATAGATCATAATGCATAGATGGATGACACACACACAAACACACACACACACACACACACACACACACACGCACACACACACGTGTATAACAGGGAATTATGTCAATTACATACAGTATGTGACTGCAGGGAATTTTGTAGTGTTTGTTCTAATTGGGGCACTTTGAAATGCAGCATTACAATGTGCCCCATCAGCACAACTCGGATTTAAATCTGGCCAGTCACTTCTGCTGGCTAACTAAGATTTAAAAGACTATGCAAGGTGCAAAATAAAAGATAGGAAATTAAAATTATAAATATAATTATTATTAAAGTTTGCCTCATTTAAAAAAAACACTAAAAGCAGAGATTTGCTGCTAACAAATTAACTTATCTTTTGATATCTTTCAATGTTTTTTTTTTTTTTTTTTTTAATTTTGCAGCAATTTTTTGCTGTACACAGTGTTGACAAAGTTTCCTCTTACCAGTGTGTGTGGAAACTTTTAAACCATGTGAGTTACAACTAGCCCTGTGTTTGTGCACCCTTTTCCCTATGTATGATATTAAAAGGAGATGTTTGAGTGATTATCATTGGCAGTCTTTTCAATACAACAGCAGTGGATAGTGCCTCACTTTGTAGCTTTAATAAGAAACCAAAAACATAATAAAAGTTGTCCATGTGACTCCATGTGATGCCACAAAAGTTTGCCAGAATTTTGCAGCTCCTCAATAGTAATGGTTAACCTGCAGCAAACCTTTGGCAACAATAAAGAATTTTCCGAAATCATGAGTGCCGAATTTGCAGTAAATTTGGGGCAAGTTTGCAGTAAGTTATCAAGAACTCCAGATTTTTGTAAGCTTGATTTTTGTGCCCTGGCTGTCATGTTTAGATGTGTTTTTGTTAATGTTTTTTTTTCATGTCTTTTATTTTCAAATTTTCTAGCTCCTGTTTCATGTCATGTGATTTCATGTTTCCCTTCATGTTCCTGTGTCTTGTTTTCATTGTTTTATTGTTTCATTAGGTTGTTATCAGTTCTAGTTTGTCATTGGTTTTAGTTTATTGTCTTGTTATCTTGTTTAGAGTTCTGTTTGTTTTATGATTTATCATTGGGTTATGTTTCCACATGTCCATGTATTTAAGCCCTCATGTTTGCCATTGTCCTTTGTCGAATATTGTTTGTGTAGCGTCGTGTCTTATCAAGTCAAGTCTAGGTTAAGAATAGTCAAGTTCATATTTATGTTTGCTATGTTTCACATGTGGATTTATGGTTGTTAGATTTCACTATTGTAAATAAACTGCACCTGGGTTCTTACATCATCATCTTCGTCTGCTCCTGTGTCATTGCATGCCAGCAACATTACAGAATACTTGACCTAACCATGAACCCAGTAGTCCAGCTCATACGGCTAAGTCAGGGGAATCGTCCCCTGGAGGACTATGGGGATGACTTTTGCGATCTGGCCTGCCAGGTGGATTTGAATGTGGTTGCCCTCAAGAACATTTTTGAGTGAGTCAATCTCCACTTTGATGCCTGGCAGTCGCAGTTCCCTCTCCTTGGCTCAGTATGTTGACCTTGCCCTAGAGATCACTGGTTCCACGTTCCCTGTGGGGGAGGTGGATGTCAATCCAGCATCCCACGTCATGGCCAACAAGCCAGCGCCCATGCCTGCTATGGCCAACAAGCCAGTGCCCACACCTGCCACGGCCAATGAGCCAGAAGCCTAGTCAATCTCAGAGCCCGCGTTGCCAGCCTTGTCCATCCCAGAGCCAGCGTTTCCAGCCTCGTCCATCCCAGAGCCAGCATTACCAAATTAGGCCTTACGGAGGAGGAGGAAGAGAAGGGCTTTCGTCTCCAAGTCTCTGCCTGTGTTCACGACCACAGAGGTCGCTCCCGA
The DNA here is from genome assembly GCA_032164185.1 of Moxostoma hubbsi. Taxonomy (NCBI): domain Eukaryota; kingdom Metazoa; phylum Chordata; class Actinopteri; order Cypriniformes; family Catostomidae; genus Moxostoma; species Moxostoma hubbsi. The sequence continues at coordinate 30,157,702 of JAVLUX010000008.1, forward strand.
GACTCAGTCCATGCCCACGACCACAGAGGTCATTCCCGAGACTATGACCATGACTTGGTCGAGCCATGGTTGCGACCAGCAGTTTTTGGCAGTAAAGAGGCAGACGGAGGCGATATCCCACATCATGCCACGGTGCCAGCCCAGTGCAGACCGTGCTCCGTCTGCACACTGAGGGGGTCCACTGCGCCTAAACAACAGGCAGCTCCACCTCAACCTGGTCCCAGATCTCAGCCCCAGTGTCGAGCGCCCCGCAAGCGGCATACACCCCCTGTCTCCAGGACCCCCTCTAGGACCCGTAAAGACCCAGGCAGTCAGACGTTCACTCCGGAGCTGGTATCAGGACCACTCCATCCCCCGGTGGAGGGCCAGATGGAAAATCTCCATTTTCCTTATTTTCTTTCGCCACACCCCCTTCGGGCTGTGGTACCCACATTTTCAATAAAAGAGCAATTTCTTCACTCCCTGAGTCATCCAGCTGGTGCGTGCCATTCTCACTGCACCCAGGCTACAAAAACCTACAGTACAGTCCCAGCAGGTCCGTGCTGACGAGCCTCAGTCTCTAACCCGCCCTCTGCTGGGTGCGCGGAGCGAGGTAAGTGCTTTGAGTCTTTTCTAAGCACCCAAGCCTCGGGACGCATTTTTTGTCAGGTCCGAACTGGTAGAATTTGGTAATACAGAACAGCCGACTGGTTGTTCTGCTGGCACTTTGCACCCTTCACCAAAGAGATCCAGTGTGCCTTCTCTCCCAGGTTAGCCACTAAGCTTTCGCTTCCTGGATGATTCTTCCTCCTTAGCCTTCTGGCCTGCGAATTCAGCAGAGGAATTTGCGACCAGACTCACTACAAGCTGCAAGTGCTCTGTACTGGGATGTATAACTCCCTGTGATGTATTTTCCGCGATACAGTCCCCCTGCCAGGCAGACCCGCATATCTCTTGGGCAGTCCCTCTTCCCCTGGTTGCTGTGTTTGTAGAGCTCCTCCCTCTCGAGGTAGGACCTGCCACCGTGCCGCTCCCACGTGTGGCCTGACAACCCACATGGTGTATTGGCCACATTTCATAGTGTTAAGATAGCCTCAGCTGCTTTACACTCTATGCGAGAGACATAGAGAGAGAAAAGGCTGCGGCTGCCGGGCTTGCTCCCATGCTGGTCATGTAGCACCTGTTCCCCCCTCAGGGGTGCTGGGAACCTAAGGTCTGTATATGACACCTTTTCTGGGGGCGTTGGTGAGGGTTACGTGCAGCCGATACAGTTGTTTCTATCACGCAGCAGCCTGCTTGCACCTGTGTCAGCAGATCACGTAACACAGTCTAGTGTATGGCGCATATGAACGGGACCCCTTGTGTCACTTAATTCGACACAACGTCGAATGAGTAACAGAAGGGGAACGTCACGGCTCCCATCCTGAGGGAGGGAACGAGACGTTGTGTCCCTCCTGCCATGACACTGGATCTACCACTGTAAACGGCCTTACCTTATTCTCGGGTTCTCAGTGCAAAAACCTGACTGACAGACACACGCCCGCTTCCCTTTATAACCGTAATTCCGGGGCGGGACAATTTCTCAAGTTAAGAGGTACACGAGGCTCCCCAGGAAGACCCCTTGTGTCACTCGACACAACGTCTTGTTCCCTCCCTCAGGGAATGGAGGTTACAACAGTAACCGTGAAGTTTTTATGTCTGTCCCATAAACTGCCCAACTTGACACATACCTTACTGAGACTTATCTACAGTGCATCTGGAAAGTATTCACAGTGCTTCACTTTTTCCACATTTTGTTATGTTACAGCCTTATTCCAAAATGTATTAAATTCATTATTTTCCTCAAAATTCTACAAACAATACCCCATAATGACAATGTGAAAGAAGTTTGTTTGAAATCTTTGCAAATGTAAAAAAAAAAAAAAAAACGAAAAAAAAAAAAAAAATCACATGTACATAAGTATTCACAGCCTTTGCTCAGTACTTTGTTGAAGCACCTTTGGCACCAATTACAGCCTCAAGTCTTTTTGTGTATGATGCTACAAGCTTGGCACACCTATTTTTCGGCAGTTTCTCCCATTCTTCTTTGCAGGACCTCTCAAGCTCCATCAGGTTGGATGGAGAGCGTTGGTGCACAGCCATTTTCAGATCTCTCCAGAGATGTTCAATCGGGTTCAAGTATGGGCTCTGGCTGGGCCATTCAAGGACATTCACAGAGTTGTCCCGTAGCCAATCCTTTGTTATCTTGGCTGTGTGCTTATGGCTATTGTCCTGTTGGAAGATGAACCTTCCAGTCTGAGGTCCAGAGCACTCTGGAGCAGGTTTTCATCAAGGATGTTTCTGTACATTGCTGCATTCATCTTTCCCTCGATCCTGACTAGTCTCCCAGTTCCTGCCGCTGAAAAACATCCCCACAGCATGATGCTGCCACCACCATGCTTCACTGTAGGGATGGTATTGGCCAGGTGATGAGTGGTGCCTGGTTTCCTCCAGACATGACGCTTGGCATTCAGGCCAAAGAGTTCAATCTTTTGTTTCTCATGGTCTGAGAGTCCTTCAGGTGCCATTTGGCAAACTCCAGGCAGGCTGTCATGTACCTTTTACTGAGGAGTGGCTTCCGTCCGGCCAATCTACCATACAGGCCTGATTGGTGGAGTGCTGCAGAGATGGTTGTTCTACTGGAAGGTTCTCCTCTCTCCACAGAGAATCGGTGGAGCTCTGTCAGCGTGACCATTAGGTTCTTGGTCACCTCCCTGACTAAGGCCCTTCTCATCTGATCGCTCAGTTTGGCCGGGCGGCCAGCTCTAGGAAGAGTCCTGGTGGTTCCAAACGTCTTCCCTTTATGGATGATGGATGCCACTGTGCTCATTGGGACCTTCAATGCTGCATAATTTTTTCCGTACCCTTCCCCAGATCTGTGCCTCGATACAATCCTGTCTTGGAGGTCTACAGACAATTCCATGGCTTGGTTTGTGCTCTGACATGCACTGTTAACTGTGGGACCTTTTATAGACAGGTGTGTGCCTTTCCAAATCCAATCAACTGAATTTACCACAGGTGGACTCCAATCAAGTTGTAGAAACATCTCAAGGATGATCAGTGGAAACAGGATGCACCTGAGCTCATTTTTGAGTGTCATGTCAAAGGCTGTCAATACTTATGTACATGGGATTTTTTCGTTTTTTATTTTTAATAAATTTGCAAAGATTTCAAACAAACTTTTTCATTGTTATTATGGGATATTGTTTGTAGAATTTTGAAGAAAATAATGAATACATTCAGGATGCACTGTACTCTTGATGAGACTAAATTATTATTTTAAATTGTCATGATGCAGAGAAAAGGACATTGCTTCTGACATATATAGAACCGTCAAGCCCAAAGGGACCCTGGTTTGAGTCCATCCATCCTGAGTCATTGTGTCATGATCACATTCCCTTTCACTCTCTATACTTTCCTGTAAGTGCTGTACTTTTCTGTATAACATAAGGCAAAAAACAAACTGGAGATATTGAAAATTATTGAAAATAGTTTAAAGTACCAATTTCATTAGCAAAAGGAGGGTTGTTAAGTCAGGCCCACTTTCTGATCTGTGTAGTTGCAAGTATCAGTGGAATGTGTACCAGAAATATGAATGAAATATGCTTAGGCACAGAATAATAAATGCTGTCCAATTTTATTTGAAATCTAGATACAGTAATTGCATCTGCACTTATTGATACACTTTAAGCACTTTAGAATCTCTAGTGACTAAGTGGCTAATTCTGAAACTCAAGGGTCCTGCTGATCAAGACCAGTATGGGAAAGGAAATTTGATTAACATAATTTTTTCAATTTTAATGCTAATACTACTACTAATAATATAGTATTATACTAATACTATACTATACTAATAATGTAGTATGTGTGTTTCTTCAACTTCTGGCACTTCTAGCACTCTGGACTTTTAGAAAGTACTGTAAAGTCTCATTATAACTGTGACAGGGCGGAGGGTGGGGCTGGGTCATGATTATATACACCCGGTCCCTTATCGGGCTAATTGAGCCTCAGAGAGGGATAAAGGCCAATTGCGGATGGTGGTGCGGGAGAGAGAGATATTTTACGGACATGTCCGTCATGTGTGTGTTTGTGTCTTTTGTTCAAGTTTCTAATTAAAATATTCTTATTATTGTCAAGCCGGTTCTCGCCTCCTCCTTTCCATTGAACTGCGTTACAATAACTTTTTTCACACTCTCACAAGTTTTATTTTTATTTTTCTGCCATCAATTTCCGACAGTGTTTTTTCTGAAAGTCACGAAAGGGACATGAAGGTTAAATGACGAGGCTGGCTAATTTCATAGCTAACAATAAATGTATCCTAAATGCACACAATTAAATAATATTTTAAAACTGATTTGCATAATTTCTCAAAATTAGTGGGATTGGAAAAGATGCCGATTTTACTTTTGAACAATAATTTTTATTTTTATAATGGATTTTTAAAGTATAATATTGAAAATCTTGCTCTGGGATAAGCCAAAAACATTACAATCTGTCCATGAAAAGCATTTGAAAAGTACCAAGAATAAATGATGAAGTCCTGGTGAAAAGTTCCCAATTCCTTTGTTTCAAACATTTGAAATCTGTTAGGTTTCATAAAAATAAAACCCTGGGACATGAAAGTGCCCAAAGTTGAAGAAACACTTCAACTTAAAACACATGTAGATTTCCTCTACTTAAACTACTGCTGAGGGGCTGGCTGAAAGTGTTTGAGGAGCGGAAAAGGCAATTGACAGTGCTGAGGAGGCTGACTCACTATTACTATGACTGTGTGTTTCCACTGATAAATTGAATAATGCATTTTTAACACCCTCTCCCACATGTCCTCAAAGCTTACAAGTGTCAAGCCCACTCTTTCAAGTACTGCAAGAACTATATTCTTACTCCATAACTGATGTGCCCCAGGCACTGCAGCCTTCTCCTTGTAATAAGCATATAGTATCTCACAGGCACTCATGTCATGTCACTAGTGGATATTTCAGGAGCGCAGTTAAGAAATCTGAAATGTTCATTCTGATCTTGACTGCTTGACTTACTCAGACTTGCTTTGTAAACCAAACTTGATATATGCAGGCACACCACTAATTTGCTGAAAATGTGTTTTTTGGGGGCAAGACCAAGAGTCCTCATTTAGCCATCATCATAAAATTTCTAAAACAAAATGATTCATTTGCAGTAGAGACATAACAAACCAATAGCAATAGTTTATGAGCAATAACTTAAATGATTATGGAAAATGATCAGGCTTTTTGTAGTGGCTGAACTACTAATTAAATACAAGCGGTATGATGTAGTCAGACCTAATCAACATAAGGAGTTCTCCTGGGAAGTTTACTTAAGAACCAGAAAGTTGTTATTAAAATATGACATTGATTCAAGTGATTTTGGTGTGAAAAAAAAAAATGGATGCACTGGGCAATGTTAAATTTATTCTCTCTTTTTTACATCAGGAAGCTTGTGCAACAAAACGAAGAGGAAAGAAATCAAATTATTATTGTATATTATTGTTATTCTATGTAAACGTCATAGATGAATGCCTTTGATAGATGGATGCCTTTGATTGTTGCGTGCATCATACTGTTTTTGCAACGGCAGTGCAATTTTGAGATGTTGTGTCAAATTAAAAGAAATTCTTAAGACAACTTTATTCCATCTTATTCTCAGTTTTTAGTTTTTTCGTGTTTTCACACAAGATTGTTTTGTCACACAAGCCTGCCACCACATTTTTTCCTTCACTATTCTTCATAAAAAGTACACAAAAAAAATCGTACAAAATAAATTGTACAGTCTCCATTTACAATTACAACTTTACTATGACCAATACAAACTGGCTTCCATCATAATTCTTTCATTGACACACTCCCAATTTGGAAAGTCATGAATTAATTAAATCCAAAGTTTTCCATCAGTAATTACAAAATTATGGTGCCATTTTTTATGTGCACTCATCTTGTACTCATGCGATTATTTCGACTTGACTTAAAGGCAGCATGAGAATGAACAAATCTTCACCTAAAAAAATGGTGCCTTATAAACAGTGGAATAGGCTTGACAGGATGGATGAATCTAAATGTGAGAAAGTTATGAATGTGAACTGTGAGCATTTGCCATAGTGACATATCGGCAGTTTGTCAAAAAGCTTGCAGTGTGAAAGCTGTAATGAACTGTGTTGTCCTGCTGAGGTTAACGAACTGCTTCCCTCATCCATATAATAATCCACCCTGATGGCAAGAGGCAGTCCGCTTCTGTTACCCTATGGACACAAATGCCAGTGATGCCCTATGTGTGTTAGCAGTTTGTCCATTAGGTGAGAGGCATGACTGCCACAGTGAAGAGGCATCTGTTAGTGATGTCTGTGAATTTGCCCTCTCCAGTGACAATGACGTCAAAGAACATTATGTGTGATGATAGCCCTTGCTGTGAATGTCAGACAGTGTTATTCATTTCCTTACATTTAATTTTTAGGCACAAATTAAACTGTGCCGTGATCATTTTAATTTCTTGAATCTGTCAAATGACTGAATCTGTATGCGTATTTGAGTGTGCATGCAGGTTTAATAACAACCAGGTGACTTTCTGCTTCACTATATTACAGACAGTCACCTGGATTTAAAAATAATGATTTTTTGGATAAACATTTGTATGAAAAAATCTAATGAAAAATCTTTTCTTTCTGTAAATTTTTTCTTTTTGTGTAATAAAAAAACAAAAAAACAACATGCCGTATTTCTGTTGTGAGTAAATCTTTATTAAGCTCAGACAGGATTGCCAGTGGTTTAATGTTTTAAAAGCAGTTGTTCACAAGAGACTTTTGTGTAATCAACTTTTTCCTATAAGGGCTTCTTTCAGTCCTTTTCTTTACCTTTACATTTCCTTCATGCAAGGATAGATTAGATATCAATCCAACTGCATATGGGGAAATGATGGTTTCATCAAGAACATATTGTACACAAATGTCACAGGGAATTAACTGTGCAGAAAATTGCTTGAATACAGTGTCTGGATGAGTCAGTAGTTTTGTACCTTATAGAGTGCTTCATTTTGCCCCTGGATTGTAAGTGTAAAAATGTATAAGAAAACCCACTAGATACTGTTACTAGTAAAAACCATTCACTTGCTCTTAGGCAATAGAGCTAATGTACAGTATGTATGCTGTCTTTTTAGATTACTTTAATTTAGATTAGAGCTTCTTTAATGGGGTCCAAAACTCTCACAATGAAAATGCTTCTATTTTGCATTTTTTATTTAAAACATTTATTTTTTGTGAAAAGGTGAATTGAAAAAATTGGCATGAGTTTTTGATAACATTAATTAATGCACTATTAACTAATATTAACTAAAAATGAACAATTGTATTTTTATTAATTAACATTAACATTGTTTGTTCATAAAACCTATGGCATTATTGTTAACTAATGAAAACTTATTGTAATGTGTTGTAATTTGGCATGTCCCCCTTTTTGCTTTAATGACACCATGCACAATGATCCATGCAATGCAGTGGCCCAAGAGTGCACAGCACAACAAAATTATCAAAGCAAATAAAATATGAAAACAAAAATGAAATAAACCACAACACAACAGAATTTGACACAACAGGACACAATTAAGTCACAGCATAACAGAAAAACAATTAAACCATAACACTACTGAATTTAGCCACAAGAGAACAAAATTAAAGCACAACACAACATAACTGAGGGATGACACAACAAAATTAAGATACAACATAACAGAAAAGCCACAGATCAATTAAATTAAAAAGCAAAACATAACAAAAAGAAAATACCACTGTACATCAATAGAAAGCCACATCACAAGCAAATTAAGCCACATCAAAACGGAAAAGCCACAGCTCATCACAAATAGGCCACAGCACAAAATAAAGCCAAAGCACAACTAAACTAAGCCATAACATAACATCTTGGTTACTGTTGTAACCTCCGTTCCCTGATAGAGGAAAAGGGACATTGTGTCAATGTAGTGACACTAGGGGTCAAATATGGGAGCCCCAATCACGTCTCATTCCCTCCATCAGGGATGGATTTGTCTGTCACTAACTCAACCTTGTGTCAATGTAGTGACATTAGAGGTCCCTATACAAAACGCTACAACCAGCTAAACTTTGTTACATGGATCGGCGGTGCAGTTGCAGGCAGGCTACCTTGAGCCTAGTAGCATGTGCACACGGTCCCATCATAACCTTCCCAATGGCACAAGGGGGTGGGGGGTTGGGGGGTGGTACGAAAAGATGTACTTACAATGTGAATATGTTGTATCAGCTGTTTTGACCTTTTCTCCTTTTTCCTCTTTTAAAAGTTAAAATGTACTTATCTGGGACCAAGATATATTCATGCCGGGGAAGGTGTTCTTTTTTCCTCCATGGAGAAAGAACACCACGTAGACCACATCCTGCTCGAAGGGTGGTTAACATGTGGAGAGCACATCACATGTACTTACCAACCGGGAAGTACCACACATGGAAAGGAGTCCCTGTGGTAGGTCCTACCTGGAAGGGAGGAACTCTACATGCACAGCGACTGGTGGCAGAGCAGAGCTCTGCCCAGGAGAAGACACGGGTTTACCATCAGGGAAACCGTACCGTGGAAAACATCTCATATGGGATTACCAACAAGGAACCACTACATATGGCGCACATATACCAAGTACAGGGGCTGACCTAACAGGGCATACTTCATGAGTACTGGGCCTGGCACCGAATTCCTCCGCCGAATTCACCTGCCGCAGGGCACTGGGGGAGGAAAAGCGATGGCATCCACATTCCATTCCAGTCCTCTGTTTGGAGACAGCCTTCCCCTTTTGCTGTTCCACAAAATAGACAAAGAGGTGCTCAGAGCATCAAAAGCTCTCTATGCAGTCCAAGTAAACACACAAGGCGCGTACCAGACTCAGCAACAACAAGGCCGCGCTGAGAGATGTTAGAGCACTTACCTCGCTCTGCATACCCACCATTGGACCGGTCTGTGATGGAAGAGGAGGCTGGGCATCCTCGTGGTGCGTCACATATGACTGATCATGAGTATGTGTGTGTCACAGCTGGGTGTGCGAAGGTGGAGGACTGGCATCCTCCGAATGAGGAAAGTGCTCCAGAGAATGAGGAAACTGCTCTTTTTTTTAAATGTGTGTCCCTTGGGCATGCAGCGAAATCATTGAAAAAGGGAATTAAAAATTCTCCTCCCGGCCCTCCATCAGGGGATGGAGTGGTCTGTGTACCACATCCTGGTTGACAGCGGGTCTCCTCACCCCTGGGTTGCACGTCTCAGGGGTGCTTTAAAGCCCTCCTGGGGTTCTTGGTGCCAGTACAAGGGACGGGGTGCATCAAATTCCTGTGGGAGTCTCTACTCTGAGGCTGAGCCGAAGGTTAAACCACAAGTGGCGCTCCTGGACCACCATAGTAGACATCGCTTGCCTGAGAGCCAGCGCCATGACCTTCGTCAGCCACTTGGTGAGATCAGTTGCCAAACACAGCTCCTGCATCAATCCCGAGTCAGGACTACCCTCGTGCAGCTCTTTCAGTGCCTTGGCCTGGTGGACCTGCAGGAGGCGGCCTGTCCAACAGCAATATAAGCCTTGACCATCAAGGACGACGTGAACTTACAGGCCTTGGAAAGGAGCCTAAGACACTTCCACCAAGTGGCGGCACAGGTGCACCGCAATCGCCTGCTCCACCTGAGGAACCTCCGTGTACCCCCTGGTCTACCCCATCGAGGGTAGCGAATGCAGAGGAACCCACGAAATGGCACCGGGCAGTAAAAGGTGCCCGCCACGACTTTGTGAGTTCCTCATGCAACTCCGGGAAGAAAGGAACTGGGGCAGAGCATGGCTGTGTGCAGCGCTCTGAGCCCAGGAACCAATCGTCCAGCCCGATGCTCGAGGCAGCCCGGGCAAGCTCCGAGTTGGCCTCTGAATGGGTGATCGCATCAGATGGTGGGAGACCAGCTGAGTCCTCAGTGTCAGACTGCAAAAGCCCGCGCTCCGATGCTGTGATCGATACCTCATCCTCCATCCGAGCCCCAAATGAGACATTAAGCCCGCCCTGGGGCGAGCCGCCTGACTCATCCATGAACCTGACTGGTGAAAACGAGCATGCTGGGGAATGGGAGGTCTGTGGGGATTCACCCAGCGGAAATGCCTCCATTGAAGCCCCCAAATCGCCCCCAGCGCTTGCCACAGTGGCCTTGTGCATGTAAGCAGAAGGGCCAGGGTGGAGAGCGGCTGGAGTGGCTTTCCCCATATGAAAGAGAGCGATCGTAAAGTCACCATTGTCATGTTCTCGCAGTGAGAACATGAACCATCCACGAACACTGTCTTGGCGTGACCACAACTCATACACGTGTGACAGCGACCATGGCCATCAGAAGAAGAGAGATAACGACCGCAACCAGGAACTGCACATAAATGGAAAGGCATCTTTAAAAAGGTGCTTTCTGTCAGTGCTTACTCTTTTAGAGGAAATAAACTCTTTTAGTGTGGCTTCTGAAGCACCCAGGGGCGTTCTCTGCACTTATCTGTGAGAACCAACAGTCTTTTAAACACACGTAGAGGTGAATGGAACACAAATGGATTAGCTTTCAACACTGAATGGCTCCGAAGAACAAATCTGAATGAGTGGATGCAAGCCGTCTCATTTTATACCCGTATGTCCGGGGGAGTGGCATGCAAATTCCACTCGCCAATTCTTATTTGCCTTTTCTCAATATCATGATGATTGGGGCTCCCAAATTTGACCCCTAGTGTGACTACATCAGAACATCAGTGACAGATAGGGAACATAATTTTGGCTTAATTTGTTGAGTTTTCAGGTTTTATTCCTTTGCTAATTTTGTTGTGTTGTGCACCCCTGGGCCACCGTAATGTTACCCCGAATGTTTGAAAGATCATCTTGTGTGCTTTAATAAAAGCAAGGAAATTATTTAGCTTTGTTTTTTTAAATTAGAGTTGAATCCCAGATTGTCAATGTGGTCTCTGACTCACTGGACTTCACTCTACACTCACCTAAAGGATTATTAGGAACACCATACTAATACTGTGTTTGACCCCCTTTCGCCTTCAGAACTGCCTTAATTCTACGTGGCATTGATTCAACAAGGTGCTGAAAGCATTCTTTAGAAATGTTGGCCCATATTGATAGGATAGCATCTTGCAGTTGATGGAGATTTGTGGGATGCACATCCAGGGCACGAAGCTCCCGTTCCACCACATCCCAAAGATGCTCTATTGGGTTGAGATCTGGTGCCATTTTAGTACAGTGAACTCATTGTCATGTTCAAGAAACCAATTTGAAATGATTCGAGCTTTGTGAAATGGTGCATTATCCTGTTGGAAGTAGCCATCAGAGGATGGGTACATGGTGGCCATAAAGGGATGGACATGGTCAGAAACAATGCTCAGGTAGGCCGTGGCATTTAAACGATGCCCAGTTGGCACTAAGGGGCCTAAAGTGTGCCAAGAAAACATCCCCCACACCATTACACCACCACCACCAGCCTGCACAGTGGTATCAAGGCATGATGGATCCATGTTCTCATTCTGTTTACGCCAAATTCTGACTCTACCATCTGAATGTCTCAACAGAAATCGAGACTCATCAGACCAGGCAACATTTTTCCAGTCTTCAACTGTCCAATTTTGGTGAGCTCTTGCAAATTGTAGCCTCTTTTTCCTATTTGTAGTGGAGATGAGTGGTACCCGGTGGGGTCTTCTGCTGTTGTAGCCCATCCGCCTCAAGGTTGTGTGTGTTGTGGCTTCACAAATGCTTTGCTGCATACCTCGGTTGTAACAAGTGGTTATTTCAGTCAAAGTTGCTCTTCTATCAGCTTGAATCAGTCGGCCCATTCTCCTCTGACCTCTAGCATCAACAAGGCATTTTCGCTCACAGGACTGCCGCATACTGGATGTTTTTCCCTTTTCACACCATTCTTTGTAAACCCTAGAAATGGTTGTGCGTGAAAATCCCAGTAACTGAGCAGATTGTGAAATACTCAGACCGGCCCGTCTGGCACCAACAACCATGCCACGCTCAAAATTGCTTAAATCACCTTTCTTTTCCATTCTGACATTCAGTTTGGAGTTCAGGAGATTGTCTTGACCAGGACCACACCCCTAAATGCATTGAAGCAACTGCCATGTGATTGGTTGATTAGATAATTGCATTAATGAGAAATTGAACAGGTGTTCCTAATAATCCTTTAGGTGAGTGTATGTGCAAACTGCTTGAATCCTTTTCACCATTTTGCCAGCTCTCCTGGGTTTGTCTGTGGAGTCTGGTACCTGTTAGGGTACTTAAAAAACTGATGTGCTGACTGGAGCTCAATTCAAAAGTAAAACTCAGATTAGCAATTTGTTTGTGTTCTTCTGAAGGTACAGTGCAACTATAGAACGAGGACGAACACAGATCAGCAATGGGAAATGAGTCTTTTCAGCATACCAAGACTAAGAGCAAGAAGACAATATCAAGGACTTGCCTCATGTGAATAATGGAAAACAAATGGCCTACTGCTAGTTGGTGCTCTATAACAGCCATCATTCTTTCTGTTCACGTGTTTCTGAGAGACAGAGACTTCACTAGTGACATACATGTCATATTACAATTTGAAATATTCCCTCAAAGCTTCTGGCTTTGAGGGATTTATTTCAAATTGTAATATGACATAATAAGATATAATAAGGTTGGTAATTGTCTTCGTTCTAAACTGTAAAATGTCCTCCCAGAATTGAATTGCTTATGCCAAACCACAATTACTCCTGTTGTTTAGTCAGTAAATGTATTTATGTATTTTTGTATAAATGTATTTTTAAATATTTAATATTAAACTAAGTGATCATAGTTAGCAATGACACATATTGCTGTCATGGTAACTCAATTTAAGAAACTAAACGTGAGACTCGTGATGACTTTATTATGTTGAATAAACTTGGGAAACTTCACCATGCTCATTCAGTTTACGAAACAAACCAATCATAAACTGGCTTAAGGAACTATTTATACTTGATCTGACACTTAAAAATTATTTTTTATTTTTTTATTTTTTTTTTTTTTTTTTTTTTGGTATTACTAATGTATTCAGGTTGATTTAGTGATGTTAAATCATTGAATAAAACCCAATGTTAAAAATCTAAAAAATTAGTGTAAGAATATAATGGCGATGACATTAGAATAGTGGATGTGTGCCATGTGTTTGCACTCTGGCCATTATTCAGGATTTTGAAACAGCTGGAGAGCAGATGATAAGAGATAACCAGATGATCAGCAAGGATCATAACTGAATAGCTCTATATTAAAGATTCATATCTTAAATATTATCCATCTCAATAATAAATACTCCATGTTGAAGTAGACTTCAATGTCCTCTTGTCCAATTTTAAGAAATGTTTTGGATTTCAGTCATGACAACTCTCTGAATGATTTAGTTTGTTAATGTGGGTATAACATTTTGATAGGATTCCTGTCTTGCTGGACTAGATCTGCTATGCTGCTGCTGCTGTAGAGCAAGTACAAAGACTTGCTACTGATAGAACATACACAGATACACAAGCATGTGGACATGCTGCTGCACAATAAGACAAACACAAGACATGTTGCATCTGCCATGGAAGACATGTTGCATCTGGCATGTAGGACATGCTGCTGCTGCAAAATTACAAATACAATCCCCATGTTGCAGATCAAGACATGTGGAGCCAGGGAGGATGAGGGTTTCGAACTTGCAGTGTGCTGCAGTGAAACCAGCTTACCTGCAAATCTGAGCAATTTAAATGTTAGACAAAGAGAGAGGACACTAGTTGATTGGCTGTCCAGCTTAAAACATGTGAGCGATTGAGTTAACATATCACATGAGCAAGCCAGCTGGATAACAGTTATCAAGTTCAGAGAACCTATCAGCTTGTGCCATGTAGAGTTTCATGCCTGAACTTCAGTCATTTCATCCAATCCTATCCACTTTTCCTATATCCCGTGATGCTTAGCATGAAATGTAGTTGTAACTTCCGTTATTAAGTAAACACAGTTGATGTTGCGGCATCCATCCATTCATTCTTTCATTGCGGTGTTGGGATTCATGAGGACATACATCAGTCACTATGCCGTAGCGTTACTGAATGATAATAAACTGCAAAAAGAAAGCACAAACAAAACAGGCAAACTTTTTCTCCCAGATTCAGCCGAGATTTAATCTAAGCACAAACACAACATTTCGAGCAAAATTTTGTTTTGTTTTAGTGGATTACCTGTATTTGCTGTGTAAGCTTATCTTGTCCCCCTGCATGTTCAAATCAGACAGACAAACTGAGGAAGAGCCGTGAAGTCTCATCCTTGGGTATGCAGTCGTTTTTCAATGGTTATTTAGTTGGAAATCTGCACATAAATTTTAACTTTTGTTCAGCGGGTGATTGATGCATCAGAACTGCGTTTTAAACCTCAAATGCGATGTGGTTTTGATTACCACTGTATGTATGTGGCAGGGCGGAGGACGGGGCCAGGTCGTGATTCTGCACACCCAGCCCCTAATCAGGCTAATTAGCCCTCAAGAGGGATAAAGGCTGACAGAAGACGGCAGTGCGACAGAGAGAGAGAGATTTACGGGCAGTTGTCTGACACTTGTGTGTGTGTTTGTCTTTTTGGTTCAGATTTATATTAAACTATTATTTATATTGTCAAGCTGGTTCTCACCTCCTCCTTTCCATTAATCCAATTACACTGGTGCTGAAACCCGGGAAGGAAGAGTGATGCGCCATAGTAGATTCCTCGACACTACCATCCACCCCAACAGAGAAGCCACGGGCTTCTGGCGGGGGACGGATGGCGGCATCTGGGGCAGGAGAATTACTGCAAGGTGCGGGGAGACCCCTTCTGATTCCCGAAAATGCAGCGGGGCGTTCTGTCTACCAGGGGCTGGAAGACTGCCTCCGATCCACCCAGGAAGGCACAGCTGTTGTCCATTAGAGGGTGGAGGAGTGGCCGAGGACCAAGCTATGATGTATCGGAGAACCGGCGAGTAAGTGTTTTTTTTTTCTCTCTCTCTCTCCTCTCCCACTGCCGCTCTGTGTTGGCCTTTCCCTTTCTTTTTTTAAATGCTTTGTTAATTTGGCACGATCGCTGTTACACAGTGTAGGTGACAAATTATTTTTGTTTCTCTCCTGTTGTCCACTCCCCTGATCCTGGTAGACGGGAGACAGGACGCAATGCACGCCCCCCTCCACCCCCCCCCCCCCCCCCCCCCCCCCCCCCAACCCCCCCCCAGGGACGGGACAGGTGTGCGGTCGTGATTCCGCACACCCGGCCCCTAATCAGGTTAATCAGCCCTCGAGAGGCATAAAGGCTGACCAAAGACGGTAGTGCGACAGAGAGAGAGATTTTTGGGCAGCTGTCCGACACCTGTGTGTGTGTTTGTCTTTTTGGTTGTTTTATATTAAACTATTATTTATATTGTCAAGCCGGTTCTCGACACCTTCTTTACATTAATCCCTTTACAATGTGTTTTTTGTAATCCAATCACAAAATATTGTGCACCCCGTTTACCATATTTACTATATTTAGTATATTTAGCGCTGACCATTTGTGATTGGATCATAGTGTCTTATTACCAGCTGTAAACAGGGTCTAAAATGACTGCAACCAGAGCTAGTTAATGCTAGAACACCCTAATACGTTACACCAGTAAGACCCAAGGAAAAAAGTAGATTGACAGACATGCCTTCAAAAAAGTTGCTGCGGTAAGGACAAAGACGGAAGGAGAGATTACATCCCGAAGCGGGAATGGTGTTCCAAATCAATGTTTATTCTGTAGGAGGTGCAAATAAAATGTTTAAAAGTGAGCATAATACCAAGGTTACATAAAAAAACAGTCTAAAACAAAACCGGTTTCAAGCACCAGAAAGTACCTACTCTCCTCCCCAAACATTGAAGGCTGAAGTTTCCTTTAGGCTCAAGCAGTGCTAGCATAACCTTGTCTAATGTGCTCCAAACACTCATTGTCTATCCTGGTTTTCCCCTTGTTACAACATTTACCTGCCATTTCCAATTGGACCATGCCATTTTTTGTTTTATTAAATTAAACTCATTCTCAATGAATTCAATGAAAAGACAAGACTGCTAGCAAGATACTCAAACGAATACAAGACACATGAAAAGGGAAACGATGTGATGACAAGATCACTTGAGTGAACAGAAAATCACATCCAGGAGTGGAAAGAGTATTGAAAAATTATACTCAAGTAGAAGTTACTGTTACTTCTCAAAAAAAAAAATTGTATGAGTAGAGTAAAAGTAGCTGTCCTAAAAACTACACAAGTAAGAGTAAAAGAGTAGCTCATTTAAAAGTATTCATGAGTAGTGTGTATTGAGTACTGAGTTGCAAAACCTATGCCCCATTATAATGAACACTGTATGCCAGCTTTTAAAATACATCACTTATCTATGATAAACACTAGGGATGTGCACGAGTATTCAAATATTTGAATATTTGTTATGCGATAATTATTCGAATGTTAAAAATACAATTTGAATTTCGTAAAGTGGTGCTTTACTGGCCATATATACAGTGAGATGCATGTTAAATCCTGAACACACACACTAAAACTGGCAGTTATAACAGAATGCACTGAGTGGCACTGTTGAGTGTGGACACAAGTTGATTCCATTTGTTGAGCAAACAGTTCTGTCAATATGTTCAGATGGACACCAAAAAAGTGTCTTTAAATGTACTGGAACGAGTATAGTTTACTGAGCTTGTTTTTCTCAACAAAAACATGACATGAGACAATATTAACATGATAACTATTATATGCAGAGTGTTTATACTCATCCTGTATGTTTACTGCATCAGGCTACTTCATTAGCGGTTTCTTTTTCTTCATTTGAGTGAGCTTAAACGCTTTCATTCTATTTTTTTTTTTGTTTTCACGCATTGCTGGTTTAAATATTTTTTATATTTCTTTGTATTTTTGAGAAAATATATTTATGCATGGTTTTTGAAAAAAATATATAATTTTAAGTAATTGAAATAAAGCCATATAACACATACTAAACATTAGTCCACAAGACTTTTGAGAACTGGATCTTGTAGCCTAGAGTTTTTGCTACAAAATGATGTTAAAACCATCCTGATCACTCATTCATACAAAACAATATAGTAATTTAACTTTTGTAAGACACTTTTAGAGGTAGAAAGGTCATAGGCGAGGAGGTGTGAATTATCACGAATATTTATGTGATTCACACCTGAGGAGACAAAAGCCCCTCCCATGGGCCTATCAATAAGGAATGTGACAGAATAAGAATTAATGTGAGGAGACTTAATGATCAAAATCAAGTTTTAATTAAAAGTAATCTGACTATACATTTTCTTTACATAAAGACTTACATAAAGAATTTTAGACCTACATTTTTCTATTTGAATATATTGTAAAATGCAATTTGTGATCAAAGCTGAATTTTCAGCATCATTACTGCAGTCCTCAGTGTCACATGAGCCTTCTGAAATCATTATAATATGCTGATTTTCTAATATGGACATATTTAAAGTGCATTTTACTCATTTAACCAGAACACATATTTGCAAGCACAAGCTTTGTTGACGATAATGAGGCAGCAAAAACACTAGATAAAATATAATCTAAACATTCATATTTTTTATATCATATTACATATCATAATTATATCATACAGCATACAATTTAAATACCTGTTTTAGCCGAAACAACATTTAAATATAACTAAAACTTGCTTATTAGGAGTCATATTTAAAATGTCAATACTCCGAATCCTGGCTGGCAAGTCTGGAAACAGTCCCACTAGTAAAATATGTACATGTTTATATAAAATAGCATGTGAACTAATGAAAACTAATGACTTACTCGTCTGAAATTGTATCCTTGGCTGGATCAAGTCTCTCTTCAAAATACAAATGGAAAATGTTAACTCTTCATCACTATACAGGAGTTTCCAAACTTGTGTATCGTGCTATCTTTCAAACGCATAGAAAAGTGAAGGAACTTTTTTTCAAGTCGGGGCGTTTACCATTTGCATTGATCGCCTGAGCACATTACCATATGAATAGTGCCCTCTGCCCATGTGTGTGATCATGATAGGGATAATTAGCTGAGCCAGGAAAAATTTTACATAGTTTTGTTTCATACAGATTACATTGCATGAGAATATTTGTTTTAAATTTGAATTGTTTTATTTAAAGACATTTTATGTTCTTTACATAAATGTTTGTGTGATAAGTATTCTCGGAGTTTCAGTTCATTTTTGTGACGTGTTTCAGAAATATGCTTGTGCACACGGAGACTTTTTATTTTCTTTATTTTACAAAAGCACAAGGTTTTGTTGTTATTGTGAGGGTACACACATAAAAGTAGATATAGTCTCTAATGATGTCTTACACTTATCTGTATGCCCCAAAATGAAGTTGTATTTGAAGTTGTTTCTGCTGTAGTTTTTTACTATTAATTCTCCTCCCTGCTCAGTGAATCTCCACTTTAAATTTCACATTGTTCTCCTTGTGTTTTTGGCGATTCACTTTCTTCATGCATATTGCCACCTACTGGGCAGAGAGAATAATTTATAGCAAAAAATTACTTAAATATTGATCTGTTTCTCACCCACACTTGTCATATCAATTCTGAAGTCATGGATTAAACCACTGGAGTTGTATACATTACTTTTATGCAGTTTGTATTCTGAAGAAAGAAAGTCATGCAAATCTGGGATGGCATGAGAGTGAGTAAATGATGAGAGAATGATCTGCCTGAAGTATTGCTGTACAAATGTTGAATCTTTATAAAGGCTAAGCATAATTCTACATTATTTTATCATCTCTACTTTCCTGGTAATTTATTATACCAATTAACACACTCTCTACATCTGGGGTCGGTATTATTAAAAAACGAACACTATTTTAAAAATATATTATTATTTAAAATTTCTCTGATTTATTCTATTACATTAATTCTTTTAAAGTTATTCATCCAAAAGTAGTGAGTGGTTTTCTCATTTCCTTGTTATTATTGTTTGATTAATAACCTTTATATGACATAGCCATGTACACTTCAAGTCCAATATTTTGATACAAATACGCTTTTTCTCCCACTGTTGAAAGTTCACTTTAGACATAAACAACTGCATTTACATTAAATCCTCACCAAGACGGGCATTGGCGGAATTATAAAGTGTATTTGGTCATTTAGGCACATCTAATTTTTTTGTGAGATTTTGTAATGTTCTCTCAGAGCACACACACATGTAAAGCGCACAAACATTAACTGCCTATCAATCAAACAGTGCAGTTACAGATGTCAGGAAATAAAAAGTCAATCTTTTATATTTTATCTAGATTCTAGATCAACCAACCTGTTGCTATCGCGATCGTTGTAATGAACACCCCTGTTCTAGAAGTAGAACACAGGCTAAATATAGAAAACTACTCAAAAGTTTGATCGAGAACATTTCTCTTTTTTCTGATAAACATGTAGATCATTTTATTGCCGAGCCCTATTGATAACATTGCATTAATCTCTCACAGCAGCCCAGTAATCTCAGTGATAGATAGTTAAATTACAGGCTACATTATAGACACAGAATGTAGTAAGCAGATATATGAACTTTACCTTGATATGTTTCTTCAAACTAGAGGCAGGATTAATGATTCTATATGGATTGAGAAAGTTAAACTCACATGATACGATCAAGCAATTGGCCTTTTTCACTTTCTCTTTCAGGTGATGTTCAGGTGTTGAACTGTGCTTGAGGCATTCTCCACATTTGCCGCCAGATCTGCAGCTGCTGTTCAAGTTTTTTACATGTGATTTGATGGGAGTCACAAGACTCTTGTAGCCAATCAAATTGATGGATACAAATAAATTCAGGACAGGGAAGTAGCGAACACAGATGTTGAAAAAAAGTGCAGTAAAAGTACAGTTACAGCACTTAAAATGTAGTCAATTAGAAGTAAAAGTATAACATTTTAAACAACTTAAAAAGGTACAATTCTTGATGAAAAAGTAGTTAATTACAGTAACGTGAGTATTTGTAATTCGTTACTTTATACCCCATATCACATGACACTAACACATTACTATAAAACAGGAACTTCCAAAATAAAAGACATGAACACCAAACATGAACAAAATCACATTTAAACATGACGTTAAGGTTGGTTGTTTATACTGTATGTCTCGATCTGGATTCCATTAACCTGGATCTGAGTTATGGAAAGACCCAAGCTGTCTGATGTGATCCAGACTGAAATGATAGACATTTAATGAGCTAAGATGAAACACTATACCCTGGAGATGTGGACAGAGAAGCAGCCAAGACAGACTGTTTCAACATCTCTCATAATGTTTTGCAAGCCAAGATAACAGGTCCAATGAGGAGCAGATTATTTGGATGAGGTTCACTTTTAGCCACACACATGTCTTGCATGAAAGTGCCCTGTAGCGTAATGTTGTACGATATGGATGGTATGTCTGAATGGGGTTTACTGCATTATTGACAAGCTTACAAACATTATTCCGCTTATTACATGGATACTTATGAAATAATTAAATAAAAGGACATGAAATAATGACAGGCATATTAGTAAAAAAATGCAGCTTAGTGGTCATTATTAAAAGTGACCTCAGAATGCCACTATTGAAAAATCAGCATCAAGTATTCCAGAAAACTGTGTAATAAGTGTCTTAATGCATCTGATTCAATCACAGACAAAACGTTTCTGAACAATTTTTTCTTGGAAATTAACTGATTAATACTGATTAAAATTTGACTTCCTGAAAGGGCCACTGACCAGTAGGTGGCAGAAGATGTCAGTATGATGATGGATGGGGTAGGGAAATTATTTTTACTAAAATGTGATGTGAACTAAGCAGGCCCTCCCCGAATCTGCGCTTGCAGAACTACATAGATTTCCACAGAATTCAAACCCTATTCATTCATTTAGAAAGCTCTTCATATTACTGACCATTCCATGTTCATTTATTAAGTATTTTGCCTAATTTTATTATGCTTTTGGTTACCAAGAAAAGTGTAGTTCTCTCTGATCCATTTAACACATTTGACCATGTTTGGAATAAATTATTTTGTTAGTGGGAAGAGTGATACGAGAGCCTTTAAACTAGCAGAGCTATGTAGGATATTATTTGCCTGGGACAACAATCAGTTCAGTTAAGCTTTCTTTATACAAAAAAAAAAATATAATAAAATAACTCCAGAATGCAATGATCGACCAATCAGAATTCCAGTATTCCAGAGAGCAGAGTAATAAAACAAACAACTACCATGGCAAACTAAAGACATTCTCATCAATTTACAGAACTAAAAAAGAACCGATATTGAACTGATATTACTTCAGGTAAATATTTGAGTCGAAAACCTAGAGGCCTGGGGGTAGCCCAAAAACATTGTGTAATTCCTGAAAAAAAAACTGGTGTTTCCTCTGTGAAGAAATCCTTTGAGTTGAGAGTGGTGAGTGAATTTAGACACTCATTCTCTCCCAGTGGGCCGCTGTGGCAGGAGCCTTGTTTAGCACGCAAGTGTCTGTAAATTCTGTCTCTCGCTTCTTTTCATTTATCCTCTTTTTTCACACTGTTTGTTGCTCCTTTCCTGTTTGTCTCACTATTTATCTCTCATTGCAACTCAACAAGGAGGGAGGTTTAATCTACATTTAGTTTCCTATTTCTTTGAAACAGATATAATGAAATAAGCTGACATGTCTGTGTTGTTTAGTGTAACATGCCTCTGAACTGAACAAACTTTTTTTGGGCTTGTTTGTTAGTAAATTATGATGACACATATGTTAAAAATGTATATGTATTAATTGTAATCATTAAGGATAATTTTCTTCTTAATATGTAATGGAAAAAACATTTTTCATGTAGGACGTCTGTACTGTATTAATTTGCGCTTACTAGAAATTGCATGCTGAATTTCTATTATCTCTTTACACTGACACATGTGACGGCAGAACCAAATCACCAAGATATTTGAACTAAACTGGCAGCTCAGAGCTGGTAGGGTTAGAAAACACTTAGCAAATGACCATACTGCCATTTTCAATCTCCCTGAGAGATTTGTGTACTGTTCTTTCACTCTAGTTTAGCCTGACGAGTCAAACAAAATTCCTTTTTTTTTTTTTTGCAAATATTTTACAGCTTTCTTAAAAAAAATTTTTGTTTGTTTTGAGACTTCAAGTCAAGATTACTTCACTTGTGATTACAGAAATAATGCTTGGTGATGGTTTTATTAGATTTATTTTGGATGACTCAAATCAGCCTAGTGATTAGTAAGTGAGCGACAGGAATTGTTTTAATGCTGAACAACAGTGGCATTGTAACAGCATTATGCAATTTAAATTATAGACTGCCGCTAAGAGGAAACATTAAGTGAAAAATGTATTATACTATATGACGTGTTTCTTGAGAACTTCAAGGAGATACTCATGAATATTTCAAACTTTTAAAACATTTTATCAGAGCTGTGGTGTAGAAACTAACACTTGTGAGCAGTTAGCTCACAGTTACCCAGGTTTTAATCGGGCTATGGTCATGTTCTTGTCCCATTCCATCTCTCTCTCCCCTGTCTCTACAGTCTTATAAGTACATTTTAAAAGGACCACAAATAAATGAAAACAAACAAATAAATAAAATAATAATAATAATAAAAAAAAGAATTTGTCATAAAGACTGTGGTGAATGCTTTGCTTTAAATCTTTAAACATATCTAAAAGTATCACAAAAGAAGTCCATGTGGCTTGTGCCTCATATTGCAAGTCTTCTGAAGCCACATCATTTTTCAGTAAAAATAGTTTTTCAGTAAAAACAAATTTCTGTAAAAATTTTGATGTCTGTTGAACATCCATGAGTGCACGAGAGAAGCTTGTTCAGTGACATGCCTGTCCATGTGAGTACTGACTTTGTGTAGCGCTAAAACAATGCAAGTGCTCACACAAGCCACTGTGAACAAGCTTGTCTCATTGAGCTTGTGCCACATTGAACATATTTCAAGATATTCACTGATAAATTAATACAATTCAAGAATATGAAACAAAAGTTGCATGGTTTTCCTTTTTAAGCTTTAAAGCGAGGCACTGTACATTGAATTTGTATTGAAATTATGGACCCAGATATTCATTAAATCATCTTTCATATACCACTTATGAAAGTCAGGTGACACTGACATAGTTTTTTGAACTACTCCTTAACCTAAAAAAATTGTAAAAAATAAAAAATTATTTACACGAATAAGGGCTCACATTGTAAGTTACTATTGTTTCCTTCTTTGTAGGAGCCGAGACCATAAAGAAGTACTGGTGCCGATATTACCAAGGATCCCAAGCTGTGGTGTTTGTCCTCAACAGTGCTACGTCAGATGAGGAGATGGAGGCATCCCGATCTGAGCTCCACTTGGCCCTGCAGCATCCTCAGCTCTGCACTCTTCCTTTCCTCATTCTCGCCAACCACCAGGATTCACCAGCTGCACGCTCTGTACCGGAGGTATGGTAACTTTCCACACCAAATATAGCTCTAAAGGCCATGTTTGGCCCTTAACACCCATCCTTCTCTATGATCCACCGCTGTTGAGGGTTGCTGGCCTCTGTTTGTACACACTCTCTGAAGTGTTTGGACGATGGGAAGAGTGCATTTTGGAGGTCGTCCTGTTGCCACGCAATGAGAGCTGTTGTTTATGGGTCAGTCTTGGGAGATGACTGACCAGGGTGCAGATACTGCTGGAATAGGATGCTGTGGGGAGCTCCCCCTCCCTACCGTATCCCAGAGCAGAGCCGACGATGTAAACATGCTGTGACGTGGGCCATCTGACTAATAGTCTCTTTCCACATGCTGAGAAAACCCGGTAGAGGTTGTTCTGCTCAAGACAGAGGAAGTTGGCTGAGCTGCAGGAGGAACTTGAAGTTTTGTATATATATGTATTAAATCCAGAGACAGACGTAATTATGACAATCTGGTACTCTTAGTTATGCATCTAAGACAGGAAAGCATCAATCTATTTTCATTCCTTGCATACGTACACTACAGCTTAAATACAATAGGTTAAATGCATTTTATCTTTTTAAATATTACAAGTATTGTTAATTTTGAGTTTCAAGTGGTCTGGGCTACTTTTGAATCTATTAGGAATGTACAATATTCAGTATATAATGGCTCTGAGGAGCAACTGGCAAGATGTACAAAACTTTCATTGTCAAGATGAAGGTCTTATTTTATGAGCCTCCTTTTATTCTTTTTATTTTTATTTTTTTTTTTTTTTGCTGATTAGTCTATTTATTCAAGAAAGGAAATTGTGACAGGTACCTGACATTATTATTAATGCTTCATAAAGGTCCTTTACTTAAATGGGTCATGACATGCGGAATACAATTTTCCTTTAAAAACATACTGCATGTTTCATAACTCAAAAAAATCCTCATCACTGCAAAAAGAACATTTGTTGGAACCAAGCTGCCAAAATGACTTGTTCTCTACTTTATACATATTGTGATGTCACAGTGGTAGACATTTGACTCTAACCGCCTCCACAACAACACTTCAATGCCTTCTTTACCTTGTCACTTCAATAGCCCTACCCTGTAGCGGTGAGCAGTTAGATGGCAAGGAGTGAGCAGATCAGCAGAGGGTCAATCATAATAGTGGCATGTAATGTCTTAAGTCTTCAAGGAGAAGGAGCACCAAGAGTGTTTCTGACAGAGGGTCAGAATGACGGTTGGAAATTATCATGTTTTACAAATATTTGACTTATTTTTTGTGTATGTGTGCAAAAAACTTTACTAATATTATAAGTGAACCTCAAGGAATATATATATATATATATATATATATATATATATATATATATATATATATAAAATGCATGTCATGAGCCTTTTAAAATCCCTTTAAGAAGTAAAATTCTGTAATATTTAGATTAAGAGTGATGTGGTATCAGAAAACAAAAATGTACGCTTTTTTTAAAAGTTAAAACATAAAAAAGTTAGGTAATCATCTTCCACACAGGACACACTGCTCCTTAGTCCATCGTGAACATGTGGGTGCAAATGTTATCAAGTATTATATCAAGTCTTCAAGCCTCTGATCAGATCACACGGATTAAGCTGAGGAGGTCACGGCAAGTAGATCCTTCTACTGTTGACTCCTCTTATCTGGTCAAGTCAAAGAGACAACCGTCATTCCAGCATTTTGCAGTTCTCATAATATA
This sequence comes from Moxostoma hubbsi, assembly GCA_032164185.1. NCBI lineage: Eukaryota > Metazoa > Chordata > Actinopteri > Cypriniformes > Catostomidae > Moxostoma > Moxostoma hubbsi. The sequence continues at coordinate 30,182,951 of JAVLUX010000008.1, forward strand.
TTTGTGTGTGTGTGTGCGTGAGAGAGATAGAGAGAGAGAGAGAGAGAGAGAGAGAGAGAGAGAGAGAGAGATGTTTATTTTTTTTTTACAAGGACATTTTATTTAGGTTACACACTAGTAATTACAAGGGTATTTGCTATAAATATGGGTTTTGAGGACACCCCTAGTGTTCCTGTATTTGAAATGAATTTAAAAAGTTTAGGGGTAGGTGTAGAGTTAGGGGATAGAATATATAGTTTGTACAGTATAAAAATCATTATGAATATGGAGAGTCCTCATAATGATAGGAGCAATAAATATGTGTGTGTTTGTGTGTGTTTAAACAGATCTCCTTTTGTAAGCAGTTTGACATTTTACTGCCAATTACACATTGATGAAGACACATCATGACACTGGCCCAGCACACTGCAATTCAACTTGCTGTACATACTATGCACATATGTATTCACATACATGAAAATATATCAGAAAGTGTTCATAAACTCTTTTTTATTATAATATATTAAGTTTCCACCAGTCTGGTGTTTTACACCTTTTGGCTGTTTTCCTTGGTGCTATACAGGAAACTAAATCTTTTGTGTGCCAATTCTGATTATGTCACTGATCAACAAATGTGACATGACTGGATAACTAAGTAAAAGTAAGAGCATTTGCTCATTGTCGTTGCTTGTGAAAGTGACACCTGCGCTCCTCCAGTGTGGTTCTGTTCAGTGTGGGATGTTTTGGCTAGCCACATCCACTTTGCATTTATGTTTCACCTAGAACTACTCTCTTATTACCAGCGAGTGTCTGCCACCCTAATCTTCCTGTTGACGTTAGCTGGAAGAGCACATATAAAGCACATATAAATCAGTAGGAGATGCTGATATAGATATGGAAGACATGTGCAACAATGAGAGCCATCCGTGTAGCGCATGTTCATAGAATTACAGTCCGTACCCCCTCCCCCCATCTGTTGGAAGACTGGCAGATGGCCCCATGTAATATTGTTCCCATGGGCCTTGAGGTACCTTAATGTGCCCCTGTATGTGATGCACATAAGGAAATTCTAAGCATGTGTGTTTGTGTGCTTAGCTTAGAGTATTGCAGGATGTCTTTACAAAAGGGTACAGACAACAGATAATGTAAAAGACCAACTAATTTATACACAGGTCTGCTTTTTCCATTGATTTGCATAGCCTGTAAGCCTATAGAGCTATGTGACAACCATACAGTTAATACCATGATGTTGACAAATGGTACATGCGACATGTCCTGTATGACTTCTGCCCACTTGTTGTATTTGTGGTTAACTTCGCTCACATGGTGGCCATCGGAGGGAGATCAGACCCCTCTTTTGTTTACCTCATAAAAATGCTCAGGTGCATCTGATCAATACAAACAAACTACTGGGTTTGCCATGTGTTTTTCTGGACTATTTTTAGCAGTTGAAGTCACAGAGAGCGATTTACCTCTTTTAGCTGTTTGCAAACACTTCCAGAGCCACGTGAGTTTGGTTTTGACTGGCATCAAGTTTTGCCACAGGCCTTTTGCTTGACTGCAGTCCCATCTCATTACATGTGTGTTTGTGTTCTGTAACTTTCATTACATATCATTACATTTGTGTTCATGGTCTGTAACTTTGACTTGATGCTTGTAAATCTGGAACATTGAATGGGAAATGGCCTGACTTAGTTTTCATCTGTGTGTGGGGGAAGAGTGCCCTTTAATTGTGCCAGGTAAGAAGTTACAGTCCATGGCATCAATATCTGAGGCTGGTGAAAAAGTCACCATACAAGCCACAATATACAAAAATGACTGATCTCTGAGGCACACGTGTATAATATTACAAATGTCTTGATAAAATTACCATATTAAAAAAGCCATTTAAGATTTAAGCACTTTATTAATTATATGATTTGTTACATTTTGTTCTGTTCTTCACAGGTATTTATCATATGGCTTCAGAAGACTTGGAATATAGGGCATGATTTAGGGCTGAATGGTTAATCAAAATAAAATCTAAATCGTAAAATGACCCAGTGCGATTATCAAATTGCAAGGGTTGTGATTTAATTAATTGAACAAATAGTCTGAATGCGCTGCTCGCTGTACAGCGCTTAATATGCGCAGCTGTTTTGTCTGTAGGGCTTTCTTAAATATATGTAATCGTGCCAGTGTATTACATGTGTTATCAGGTCTATCAGTGTGCTTCTGTGCTCGATACACACAAATTATGTGTGTCTGGAGCTCTGAGTGACAGATGTGCTATGATTTCTGTTTGGTTGCGCTGAGTGCATTATATTAAAATATTTTCCAATTCACTTTAATTGCACATTTGTGTAATTTCACATATGTTAGAGCACTGCAATTTACCATAAAAATATTTAAATAACCCCAGTGACACCAGGCTTTTGTGTACAGAAAGGGAGATGAGAGAATTTTACTGCATTAAAAGGCTGTTGTCAGCTCAACTACAAACAACAGAAACGTCTCAATTTGCTGAAAGGAGATCTGTTGGCTAGGAGAAAGCATGCTTTTTGCCCAGTTGACACTAAGGCCCATGCTGTTCGTAAACATGCAAGGAGAGCATACCAGCATGAGGGTGGATGCTTGATAAGATCTGTTTCAGAGATACCGTTTTGAATGGCTTCTTTGCGAGCACGCAATTCCATCATCTCAGATGTAAAATTAGCTGAAACTAGTCTTTCTCCAGAAAGAGAGAATAGCAGCTGTAAAACCTTTGTGGGCACCGGAGTTCGAAGCAATTTCTATCGCAAGGATATTGTGAATTTCAGGGGATTAACGGATGTGCTGGCTCCATAGATTGTGCACAGAGTGTGGAGACCCTTTCTTCGAAAGGTGTGTGTGAAAACATTCTTTTGAGAACACAACACATATAAATATTTTGTGAAACGTCCCATTCCTGACAAACTGCGTCATGGAGGGGGAGTGAAATAGTGTGTGAATGTGTGTGCATCATAAGCGTTTTTGCTCTTTTTTGTGAGAATGATTCTAAGAGGAGGGCATGGCCTGGCCAGCACTGAATCAGCTGATCAGCGGGTGAGCGAGATAAAAAGTAGCCAGAGGCGCCAGTTTGTGTGTGTGTGTGTGTGTGTGTGTGAGAGAGAGAGAGAGAGAGAGAGAGAGAGAGAGATGCACTAATTACTAACTACTCGGCCACATTGCATGTGTGTCTGTGTATGTTTATGTTTGTTTTAAGGTAAGTTTGACTTATAAGTTTATGTTGACTGTTCAGCCAGTGCCCGCCTCCTTCTTGCCCAACCTTTAACTGTTACAGTGGTGCCGAAACCCAGGAGGGAAGAGGGATGCACTGTCACAGAGTCCTCGCCGCTGCCATCCACCAGGGGAGCACATGGGAATGTAGGGGTCGCTGCCGGCCACCAAGAACCGGAGGAACTGCTGCCGTCTGCCGAGTGAGGAGCGAGCTGGCGTCCACCAGAAGGCAGAGGAGTGGTTCAGGACCAGACGACAGCGCATTCGCGAGATGCGAGATGCACCAGTTTGAGAGAGAGAGAGAGAGAGAGAGAGAGAGAGAGACGCACACTGCCGTGTTGCTTGTGTGTCTGTGTTTGTTTATGTTTGTTTTAAGATAAGTTTGACTTTAAAACTTTATGCTGACTGTTCAGCCAGTTCCTGCCTCCTCCTTACCCATCCTTGAACTGTTACAGTAAGCTTTCGGCGAACTCCGGCGGGGAGGGAGTGTGAACAGTGTGCGAGCACTTTTCCATTGATTATGTGAATACAACACACAGAAACCACATATAAGTAACCTCCTGGCAAACTCCGGCAGGGAGGGAGGAGTGAACAGTGTGTAAATGTGTGAGCATCACAAGCACATTCCTGCTTTTCATGAGAACATTGTTTATGCAAAGCAATACATGTACAAACTCCTTGTGAACTCCAGCGTGAAATGAGCAGGATGTGAATGTGTGTGTGCATCTTGAACAGGTGCGACGAGCACATTTCTGTTTTTGTGAGAATATTTTTTTGATGTGAACACAGCACACAGAAACAATATGTGAGGAAGAATATGAGGACGATTGAGTCTTCTCGCTGCAGGCACAGAGAAGTACAGGTGATGAGTTGTCCTGTCTACGTCAACAGAGAAGTTAATGTCCGCCGATGAAGTGTATCTCAATGGCGAAGCAGAGAGGGCTTTCAAGATGAGAAATGATTTTGCTATCTTGAGGGAAGAAAATTCTTAAGAAATTTCAGAACCCGCTTACAGTATATAGGCCAGCTGTGTGCCTAAAGGGGTGGGTGTCAAACACCACTGGCAATCATAGGACTGGCGTTATTGTACAAGGGCTTTAACTAGAACATCGGAGAAGTAATTCCCCATAGCATCTGTAAATAATGACAGATTTTTTTTTTTTTTGTGTCAGCTATTCCTTTTAAAACCACAACTAACGTGCCTGGGCTATAGTAGAGTGCATATCAGGATTTATAAACATAGAGAACACCCTTGAAGCAACTTCTTGCTGCTATTATTTTCTGTTATTATTTTTGCTATTAACTTTAAGAACAAATAAATACTTGATTTTCTCAGTTATATTTCTCATGCTGTTTGTGTTATAGCATTGCATGTAAATTGTGTGTGTGTGACAAGAGCAAGATTATAGTTGACCCATCAAAGCAGAGAAGTGGAATAGCAGAGCAGGATATCCGAGACACATCTGATCCCTGAATGGGGAACTGGCATTTGTAGTGGTAATTCTCACTTCCTTTTTCCGCACCTCCTTTTGCCCTACAATCTCCTCTCATATAGAGGACAGCACATGCTCATGTTTTTCTTAATTTTTCATCTTGTAAGTCAGAAGTGGTCAGCATTCTCTTGGAGTTTTTGATATACTTACATGCATGTACACATTGCAGGTTTCACCATAACATTAAGCATCAAACAGTTAAGCCTGTGTGCACACAAAACTTTAAACATTATGCATCCTCATAAATAACCCATATATTTTGTAGAGGAGCTTTCGTGCAGAACTTGCATGCTTAATATTAAATGAAAGATACTAAATGTCTCTCAGACGTGTAATGAAATCTGTGTGTCATCTGCTTCCCTCTTTTTGTGTCACTGCTCTCCCATTGCCAGAAAAGCTTTACAAGCTTGTATTATGGTTTACTTTTTTGTGTATCAGGTGTTGTAGTGAAATTATGGTTAAAAGAACACAATCCAGGACTAAACTGACCACATAGGCTCATTCACCTGCCCAGAGAACTACCGAGATTAAACATCCTCAGCCAAACATCTGAGTCATTATGTATAATCAGACAGGTCATCACTGCCCACTGAGCAGCTTCACAACTGACTCGAATTTCTCCTCAGAAGCCATCTGTCATAACTGACTGGATTTTGAGCTTTCTTTTACAAACATCTAAAGCTAAAATTATATCTGAAAGCCACCAACAATAACGCTAACATTTGAGCCATTGAAAAACTTTCCTGGACAATGGTCAGTTGATGCTCACACAAAACAAAACAAACAAGCTTTTGTTGTTACCACCCCTCGGATAAAATCGGAACTTAGTTAACGGATGTGAGGTAATGGTGTGTGTGTGTATATATAAGGTGGAGTCATCAAAGGAAAAGGTGTGGCAAGTAAGAAGGAAATCAAGAGCGAAGTGAGTAACTTAGTAGAGAAATTTAATTGAAAGATGCAGTCTCATCAGCTGGGCACATGCTGTTTAGTATTGGAGCGATTTCGGGAGTGTTCCCAGGAATTGTGCTCAAGAGAGTCGAATTCCAGCATAGCGCAGGTGTGGACACAAGAGATGAAGTGTGTTTCAGTCTGGGTATTTTCATTCCCCCTGGAAATCGTAGCATACGATTCCCCGTTTAAAGCTGGTTCCCCAAGCTGCCAAGAGTAGCGGTCCGGCTGTACGGCTTGCTTCACACACACACACACACACACACACACACACACACACACACACACACACACACACACACACAAACACCGATGCCACTTTCGTCCACGCATTCATTCATGCACCTCTTCCAAAGATGTGTGAGTATATCCTTTTTCCTTTTTTTCTTTTAATTTCTATTAGAGTGAACAATTCTTGACTTTAATATTGTTTGTATTTTCCCTTTTCATTTTATTTAAAAAAAATATCTTGAATATGCGGGATTAGAGTGGATCCACGGCCATATCACTATTTATATTTATTGATTTTTTTTTGTTTTCCCCTTTCCTCAAGTGTTTGAGTCAAAATATAAAAAGGTACATGTAATATGTTGATTTTGTTGTGAAAATATAACTTGAAAATTAACTAGAAACCTCCTTTTCTCTTGCCTTATTATTTTATGTTATGTTGGTGTAGAGAGCTAAGAAGTTAAAGGAAAAATAAAAGTTATTTGTATGTATGTAACTGGTGGCTTTTAGAGCTTATCTGTGGTATCATTTTGTATTTTGACAGGCTTACTCCAGTTTGGCACCCAAATAATTTTATTTAGATCAATTTATTTAATTATTGATTTTACACTAAAGTTACACACTAAAGGCCATTTACAGAATCATGGACCCTAGTTTTGGAGAATTAGTTCAAATGTTTTTTAAATAAATTTTAATTTATATTTCATTGCACCAGATAACAATATACAATATCAAACCTAGTGGCATCTGCAAACAAATGATGCTATAGCTTTCAACTTTCAACCACAGGTGTAGTTGATCACATTAACTATGCACATATTTGACCAGAGCCCTTTAAAGTTGAGCAAGCTTAGCATGAAATAGCATAACGCAGAGGTGTTGTACTGGAGTGTCCTGCCTAGCGTGCCAAATGGGTTAGGACCGACACTGATTGTCGGCAAAGGTTTGCTTCAGGTTCACCACTACTGGTGAAGTGCTGCAAACTTCTGGCAAACCTTTGAGGCAAATAACAAGCTAATTTTCATTTTCATTTCATGCGAGTTTGCAGCACTTTTGTGTCAGATAGTGCTTTTTCTATATTTCTTAAAGACACGTGGTTTGATTTAGTTATTTAATGCATTGGCATTCATGTATTTTAAGTGTGGCTAAAGTGTTCAAATGTTTTATTGGGACCACTGTATTGTCAATAAATAGTTTTAATAACAAGTTACTCCTTCCTAACCAAAGCAGCACCCTGTGTGAACTACTGATCAGGCTTACATGCAGGAACATAGGCACACTTTGAATTCTGTTTTGTTGTAAGCTAGTTATTTGTATAATTGTATGGTATATTGCTGGTGACATGTCGTTTTTACATTGCCAGAGTTAAGTTTAAAAGACCGGTAAAGGCCTTACTAGGGCCCAGTGTGTAACTTATTTTTTAGGTGGGAAATATACATGTTTCAGAATTCCTTGCTGACACCAGCTTCCTGCTGTTGGGGCCCAAGGAGGAAGCAAGGAGGGGGAGTCACATGTTGATACAACACCTCAAGAAAGCAGGCTGTGTAGTGGTTTTTATTTTATTTTATGGAAGTTCTCTGTATGCTCAAGCATTGGGCTTAAGAATATATCTTAGGATAAAGAAGACATATTATCAACAGCCATAGTTCCACTCTTAGAACCTGTGCTTATGTTCTCAAGCTGTATCTCAGAACATATGACAGGTTTGTTGACATCATCCAGTAAGTCTGCAGATGCTTGTACAAAAAAAATGCAAGAAACGAATCAAACTAATGTTGTGTTCAATAGCTCGCAATACTGTGGCAAACTCAGCTATCTTGTTCATATCTGGTTTCAGTGAACCAAAGTTATATCTGATGTTGTTTACCAACTTAAATTGTGGCACAGACAGCAGCCTGCATATGCAGCCTTTTGGGACCTTTATGTGTTCATACTTTTGGCCAAAAGATGTGTCTGTTTATGTGTTGTCTACTTGTGTCATACTAAATTAAATAATTCTATCAAAAAAACCTTACTGAAATTCACTGTATTTACTGTTCAACACTTCAGCTGATGGACCCCAATGATCTTCCACTTTGTGTACCTCCTGCCTCAAACATGCAATTAATCATAAAGAACGGCTGTGTTAACATTCATGTGAACTAAAGCTAGTTTGTGTCCCCCCCCCCACCCCAACAAACCACATACAGTTGGCAAGTAAGATGTTCAGCTGTCCTGAAGTGAAACCATGTTTACTCACTGGCAAAGGTACAATTGCCTGACAGGGACTATTTATTGTTGATCATTCACAAGAACAAAATCTGGCCAAAAAGGTGTTTTTGCATTCATTTCGGTGGTTCGTCACAGCTTGCTGGGGCAAACTTTTAGGAAAAATTCCTATCGGCTGCTAAACACCTTCTAACTGCCATTGGCCCACGTCATCGGAAGGTGTGAACTGGAGCTCCACCTACATTGAGGCCGATGTCTAATTTTGTTTACTTTGTTCAGTGAGTCAAAATCAGTTGACATGAACACATCAATGTGCATAGTTACTAGCGAGCTGGTGCAAATGTACCTACATCTGTATGATTGTTCCTTTAGAGACATTTTCCAAGATCATGAGATTTGTTTATTTTTTGTCTTCTAAAGGAATACATTTTCTCAAATATTTTCTCAATATTCTCAAATACTCTCAAGTGCTTATACACTTATATGCCATCTACAGCAAAAGCCATTCACACATCTGTCTTTAGATATGCCTCTATCATCATTGTTTTGTCTTTGTTCTGCACATTAACACTTTTTTACACTCGTCTTTGCAATGGTATCAGTGTCATAATAAATTAAATTATGTAGCAGTGTAACTGGCACAAATTATGGCCGCAGTTAGTATGCATTAGCATCATGAATTCAGAATGTAAACAAGACAAATTAAACATTTTGTACTGCATATATATTACTTTAAATCATCATCGTGTGGTTAAAACAGCTTATTTTACTGACCTCATGTGAATTCTACTCAGAATGAGGTATAAAGTCATTGATAACTTTTCAAGGTTTTTTCAAGGCACATTGGTGTGGCAGGTGTCTGAATGTTTGGAAACAATATACCTTTGCTCGGCTGTTTAAAACTTCTTTTTACCACTGAATGAAGAACAAAGGAGAACTTCTACGGAAGTATATTGAGGCCTTTATAGTTCAAATTCCTCACAGTGTCAGTTTTATTCAGTAAATATATTGCAGATTGTTATTAGAGACACACTAATTAAGAAATTTGAAGTGATGCTGATAACCAAAATGTTTATACTGTGATCAGACAATACTAATCTGATTGTATTTTTTATTTTTTATAAAACTGTCCTTTTTACCACAGTTTTACAAACATTAAACCAAACAGTATATTCCAGCAAAATGCATCACACTGTAAAATTGTAGACAGCAATTTACATTTTCTAAAATGTCAATATTATATATACAGTGTGAACTTTTCTGTTGTCACTGTCAAAGATAATTTTGACACACTGGCAATAGTAAATACTTTGAGATCTCAGGATCACACACACACTAGAGATATGAGAGATATCCAATGCTGGCTCCAAACTTGCCAGTCAAACCTGAGAAACCATCATTATATGTGATTTGTTTGCCCTGTTTTAGCTTCCTTTATGTACAGTAATACAAATCACTAATAATTAAGGATTTGCAATTAGAGGTGTCATTATTGCAGGATTATAATTGAATTAGAATTTTTCAAAATTCACTAATGATTTACTTACATTTAAGCCATCCCAGATGTGTATGACTTTCCTTCTTCAGCAGAACCAAAGATTTTTATAAACAGATTTCAGCTCAGGCTGTTTAACGGTCCAAAAGGTATATTTAGACAGCATACAAGTAATTCACTCCAGTCGATTAATTAATATCTTCTGAAGCAAATCAATTGGTTTGTGGAAAAAATACTTTAAATCATTGCTTCCACCCAGTGCTGTATTGCTGGCATGATATTCTTTTGTAACCAAATCGGCATTTATGACTTCGCAGTAACGTGATGCATCGACTGCTGGCAGAAAGGTATTTTTAAAATGTATAAAATTTTATAATCAATGTATTTTTTTTACACAAACATATCGATTCTGTTCAGAAGACATTAACTGATTGACTGGAGTCATGTGGATTAATTTATGCTGCCTAAATATGCCTTTTTGAACATCAAACAGACAGCAGCCTGATGGCACCCGTTAACTTGCACTGTATGGACAAACAGAGCTGTTCTGCCGAAGAAGGAAAGTAATACACATCTGGGATGGCTTAAAGGTAAGTAAATCAAAAAGATAATTCTATCTATTAATTTAAGAACTAGTGAAGTCTAGGCATTGCTGGAACTTTTGAATATTGGAGGATAGTGTTAATGTAAATACATACTGTTGAAAAGGGAGTAAGGGAAACTAGTCAGACACTCTTTTCTGGTTCTCTTTGCTTTTCTGCTGCAGTGTTCTCAGTCAAATCCATCACACTTCAACTTCCTAGCTGTGCTCTCAGATTTTTCCCTTTAATATAACAGGTCTATCTCTGTAAAAAAATAAAAAAATAAATATATATATTTATATAATGTATATTTAAAAGTTATCAGTGAAGTTAGGGAAGTTTGTGTTTTGAGTCTTTATGATTAAGTTCCACAAATAGACATTGGTGGAAATCATTCTTTGTTGAAATCGTCTCCAGCCACACATGCAACTTCGGTTCACTGAGATGAAGGGAACGAGACATTGCGAGAATCACTATGGGGAATTCCTCTGACATCTTAGTTCAAGCTCTTGTACTATAATGCCAATCCTGAGACTGGAAATGTTGTTTGAACCCCTAAAGCGAACACCACTTCTTCAGAAATTTCTGACTGAGGGACAAGAGTGCATCACTCGAACCTTGAAACTCTGAAGTAGTATTGTGGCTAGATTTTGCAATGTCTCGTTCCCTTCATTTCAGGGAACCGAGGATACATGTGTAACTGGAGACATTCCCTTTCTATTCAGTTCACTTGACATTGCGAGAATCACTATGGGGAACCGATTCACATACCACACTACATGACGTTATAACCCCTGAGGTATAAACACCTGAAAAAGAATAGGAAGTCACAGGTGTACAGGACAGTTACTCTTTAAAGACATAACTTTATGTGCATGAATGAATTTAAACCCCACATGGTGAAGTTAATCTCAGCCTGGGAATATATATTAACCATATACATACACGCAATCTGTGATGGTGTAGTTGGCTAAAGCACATAACTGGTAATCAGAAGGTTGCTGGTTCGATCCCCACAGCCACCACCAATGTGTCCTTGAGCAAGACACTCAACACCATGTTGCTCCTGGTGATTGTCCCTGTAATAAGTGCACTGTAAGTTGCTTTGGATAAAAGCGTCTGCCAAATGCATAAATGTAAAAGTAAATCTAAATTTAACCCCTTCACAACCAAACGTTGGGAAAGAAAATGTATTCCTTATTGGAAGTTTTTGTGATTTCTAAGGGGGCTCAGTTCAACAACAGCCTATACAGGTGAGTTTACCAAAAAAAAATAAAAAAATATATATATATCAGGTAGCCCGCCCTTAATAAAAGGGCCTGTGCTCACCTGCTGAGTGTTGGAACAATAAGGACTGTAGATAGAAAGGACTTTGGAAGAGATGGACGCCACATAGTGTTTGTGGCAACCAACCTGCTGCGACGGACATGCCTTTTGTTCGTCCTTCATAACAAACAAAGCACTGATCTGACAGCCTAAACTGGTAGATGTACTCCATATACATGTAATGCCCGCACAGGGAATTAATGCATTGAATTAAATGGTGGGGGAAAGAAGACTTGTAGGTGGACCACCTAGGCCCCGAAGGGCATGGATAGAACCTTAGGCACATAACCTTTCTGTGTTGATGGTGGCTTTTGAAAGACCCAGCCCAAATACCAGGCATGAGCTGTCAACCTACAGCACCTACATATCACCCGTTTAACTGAGGCCAGAGCCAATATGAGCGTGGTCTTAGAGAAAGCACACACAATTCAACGAATTCCAGTGGTTAGAACGGTGAGCTTGTGAGCTCCTTCAGCACCAGCTATAAATCCCAAGTTGGGACTGTAGCAAGGTGATGGGGTTTAGGCACCTCGCTTCCTTAAATAACTGAAAAATAGAACAAGACTGCACATGGAGAAGCCAGCCTCTGGTTTATGTTATGCCAACATAGTTGGTACCTAAGCGTCAATGTGGTGAGATCCGCTTGCAGCGGCTTTTGGAGGAATTCAAGAATCTCACCTATAGAGCAGTTCATGTCCATGAGTCTTCACCACATGGACAGCACCAATTTGTAAAAACATACTACTTAGCACATAGAGGAATCACACGGAGAGCGCTGTAGCTAGCAGGATGACATTAACTGCAGCAGGGCACAACATTTATATAAGCTACCACTGTCATGTTGTCTGATCAAATCAGAATGTGGTGATTCGCTACCTCGGAATTCAAAGCCTTCAAGGCTAAGGGACAGCTAGTTTTTCCAGATGACTGTAGCACTAGGTGTCGAAGACTGTGTGCCCCTCACACAGTGAGCCTAAGCCTGGGCTGAACGCATCCATGTTTACCACCTTTTGCCAGATGACCTGACCCAGCATCATGCATCATGGTAGAGCTGTCCAAGGTGCTAGAGTAGCCAGACAGCGGCATGTTATGACAATGCATGTGATGTGTGCGTCTCATACAGTAAATGCTTTCTCAAGTGAACGGTGTGTAAATGTGCATGCTTCTTGAGCCAGTGCAGCATAAGCAGATGCAACAATCACTTTCTCTATTGTGTGAGAAGATTGTTTATGTGAAAATCATCACACAGAAATAACACACGAAATAACAGCTAAATCCAGCGAGGAGGGGTAGTCAACAGCATGTAAATGCATGCATTTGGAGTATGTGCAGCGCAAGCAGATGCAACCAGTGCATTGAGAATATCACCACACAGAAACAACATACATGTAATGTTCACGCAAATTCCGGCAAAGAGGGGAATCGAACCGTGTGTAAATGTGCATATGTGCCGAGCACGTGCAGCATGAGCAAATTCAACCAGTTCTTTCTCTATTGTGTGATAACATCGTTTATGTGAACAAAACAAACAAATACATTTGTCTATCATGCCGGCATACCAATCACGAATGAGCAGCGTATGAATGCGGCATCTCATAGTGAGCACATTTCTGTTTCTTGTGAGGACATTCTCTAATTGAACACAACACAGAAACTATTCGATGGCTCAGCTGACTTTGGCAGAGCTGGAGAAGTGGGGGTGGGGTTCTCTGCCCGGAGCTGATCTGAAAAAGAATGGTGAGTCATTAGACTAAGTCACCAGTGATGTTTTGTGACCCACAGTGCCATCTTGAGGCAACCACGAAATTTTGTGTCACATCTATGACTCTGTCTTGAGCTTAAGTTGACGGCTGGTTTTGAACCGCAGTCCTCTGACTCTAAGGCCAACAAAAATGGATGGGATGACAACATTCTCTGTGGACCACTCGGTCATATTTGATGCTGTGAGGAACATGACATCATCCCCATCGCCAGAACCACCAGCATGTTAAGGCTGTGCACTCCAATATTGGGCCAGAGCACATCATGCGTATTGTACAACATCGGAAGATCGAGGAGATCGCAGGGCTTGCGCCGGTGTGTGATCTTCTTCAACTTGATCCAACTCAACCTCATGGCCTGCTGTGCCTCCCTGTGTGAACCCTCAGGATCTAACTCCCACCCATCTCACAGAGGAGGTGGGTGGGAGGGCATGGGAGGTGGGATCATCCCTCAGAGCGAGGGCGATCCTTGAGTGGAGTGTAACCCTGGTTAAATAATGGGTAATTGAATGGAATTAAGTTTAATTCATTCATAATTTAGTAACATCATACAGTATATCTCTAATAAAGGTGAAAAGAAATTCAAAAGTAATTAAAGAAAATTATAATGAAGTCGATTTAAGTTATTTAGTTGATTAATGATTTGACCAATGAGAGTTCTTCATCATCACTCGCTCTGCATTTGTGTCCCCGTGTGTGCGAGGCGACAGGAGAGAGAGGTGTGCATGACAGAGTATCTGAAGAAGCCGATTGGATATTGTTGTCACATTTTCACTCAGTTTATTTTCTTTACTTACATTCTAATATTGAAAATACCAGTATGTGTATATTTTCAGGGTAAAAGAAAACTGGACTCGAGGGAAGTTTACATTGTTAACCTGTATTGTATATTGTTTGTATGATATTGTAATCTACTTTATATAATTTTTGTATTATTTTCACTCTCTCTCAAAAGGAACAAAATAATATTCCAAGTTCAAATCCAGCTCTCTGCCTGTCTGTTATTTCTCATCACAACACGCTACCTCCTTCAGTGCCCTTAGGCCCGTCCTACTGAGCTAATTAACACCTGCAGAGGATTATAAAACGTGATGGTTCTCTGACTTTAGTTGGTCGGTTTCCCTCTGGTTGTCGGTTATTTTGGGTTGCTGTTTTGTTTGTTTGCGTTATGTATTATAGTTTAGTTTGGTAACATATGTTTGCAGGCCTGTGTCTTTGGTGTTTCTTGTGCTTGCGTTAAATATGTAGCTTGTACTTTATTGTCAATAAAGACTCTTTGATTGGCTTTTGTTCTCGTTGCCTCCCTTATTTGTCGCAGCTTTGAGCCGGCTGTGACAGTCCCTAAATCTTCTTATAAATCTATCTGGTTTGACAGCAATTATTTTATTGCTATTACCTTAGACACCTGCTAAAGGAGCGTCCAGAAACTCATGCCCTCGCAGTGAGGGCAGTCTTTCTCTATGAGACCTGCTTCGGTGTGGGCACTGGCCAGGCAGCGAGCACAGCTCTCATGTTCATCTGATGGCAGGATATGTGCTTGCATGCGGAACACTTGTGGAATGACATCTTGAAAAAGACAAGTTGCACACAAGCGGCTCTTTATGTGATACATCAACATATTAATACGTATATGTGGAAATTATACAGTATCTCCTGCTGGACTGCTGCGGGAAGCAGGGGTGTTTCGCTGAATCACTGCATTTTTCAATGGTGAGCGTCTGAAGTGAAGAACCATTCAACGAGATGTGTCTTCGATGGTGAGTCATAAAGAATCTTTGCTGGAACACTGCAGGGGAGGGGTGAGTCTTCTCAATGCTTGCGCTGAGTGGTACAGGTGATCAGTTGTCCTGAAACTGATGAGATTTTACAAAAGCGTCTGCAGAGACGATCACGTCCGCTGAAGAAGTATATCTCGATGGCAAAGCAAGGAGGGCAATCAAGACAAGAGATGATGTCATTGTCTTAAAGGAGGAAAATTATGAGAAAATTGTGTTTGTGCACTCGCTTATGCCAAGTGCATGCCTATAGGGGTGGGGCTCAAATCTCAGGATTGTTGTTATTGTGCAAGGGCTTCAACTAAGTCGTCAGAAGGAATCGATATTGCGAGTGATTCTCACAATATCGAGTGAACTGAATCGAAAGGGAACCTTCTTTTTGTGTTGTTTATTATTTGCCATTGAGGAAAAACATCTTCAAATATTTGTTGCTATACGCTTTTTTCAATGATTCAGTTACACATCTTGATGGTCCACCAATTCCATATGTGGAGCAGATTTGAGACATATTGACATTTTGGAGGTCAATAATGATTTTTTTTAAAACAAATAAACAAAAATATTTAGAGTGAAGGTTTAACAGAAAGATCAGTGAACAACACACTTTTCAGGTATTTTTTCTTTATTGCATGTATTTTAAATCAATAGATTGATATCTTCTGAACATAATGGCTCTTTTTTCTTTTGATCATTGATCTTTTGACCTCATTTTTAGTGTTTAGTTCTTTTGTTTCAATCTCTCAGTTGACCTGAACAGATTTGGCAGTGGGATGCCTCAGACGGAACTCTCTGGTTTTCCACTTGAATTGAGAAAGGCTTAAGATTCCTCGGTGATATGGTAGTAATTCTTAGCCCGGTTGTAAACAGGTTTGTTTTTCTCTTCTGAAATAGATACATACCAAGTGCATTATGTAAAAAAGTATTGTTAAATGTTTAATTGTCCCATTCATTGTCATGACTGATTCTGAGATCTGAACTGATTAGCAAATATCTGTTTAGGTTGATTGTACTGATTTAATGAGGCACAGTATTGACTTATTAAGTTCTGTTGCTCATGGAAGAGTGTCTAACTCTGAGTAATGCAAAACAGTCAGGTTAACATATTCACCTGTCTGTGAATACTGGATTTTTACATTCAGTGACAGAATAAACCACAAAGACTTTGCAATATCGTCTCTGATTATGATGAAAGTTGGCTGTTGGAAGAAAAGAAAGGTCTTACTTAGTGAAGTACACATGTAGTTTGATGTTTCTGAGGGTGAAGTCCTCCCCAATATCTAAGGGCTGTGAAATGGACCCCACCTATAATTTTGGAAGCCCCTGATTTCACATGTGGTATTTAGATATAAATTAACATCTGTTTTAGAGCTAAGCTTGGTGAATATTGGGAAGGTAATCCATCAAATTCTTACACCAAATGTGTAACACTTTCCAGCAAGGTTATTTTTATTAACATTAGGTTATGCATAAGATATCGTGTCATGAACTAACAATGATTGTTTTTTCCATCATTTATTAATATTGATTAATGAAAATACTACTGTTTATTGTTTGTTCATGTTAGTTCATATTGCACTAGTAACATAATGTACAATTATATGTAGAGATTAACATTAACCAAGATTAATAAATTAAAAAAAAATGTTATTCATCGTTAGTTTAACTATTGCTTTATCTACACCTTAACGCATACAAAACTCATATTGTAAAGTGTTAACCCAAATCCTTCTCTCATACTTTGACATGTCTTAACATTTTTGCCAATTTACTAGTATGTTATGATGCCTTCAACCAGGGCTGGACTGGTAATCTGGCATACCGGGCATTTTCCAGGTGGGTCGACGCACTTTTGTGCCATTCATGGGCAGAATGGCCATCGGTAGAACCGAGCGGTCCAGTGGGTGCCGAGAAATGTCTTAGGTCAGTTAGGATCAATACTTTATATTAAGAATGTGAAATGTCAGAATAATATTAGAGAAGGATTTATTTCAGCTTTTATTTCTTTCATCACATTTCCAGTGGGTCAGAAGTTTACATGCAATTTGTTAGTATTTGGTAGCATTGCCTTAAAATTATTTAATTTAGGTCGAATATTTTGGGTAGCCTTCCTCAAGCTTCACAAAATAAGTTACTGGAAATTTATCCCATTCCTCCAGATAGAACTGGTGTAACTGATTCAGGTTTGCAGGCCTCCTTGCTCACACATGCTTTTTCAGATCTGCCCACAAATTTCCTATTGGATTGAAGTAAGAGATTTGTGATTGCCACTCCAAAAACTTTGTTTCATCAGACATGGGGAAATTTCTCCAAAAAGTAAGATCTTTGTCCCCATATGCAAACTGTAGTCTGGCTTTTTTATCTCAGTTTTGGAGCAGTGGTTTCTTCCTTGCTGAGCAGCGATATAGGACATAGGATATGATTTCGATATAGGACTTGTTTTGCTGTGAATATAGATACTTGTCTACCTGTTTCCTCCAGCATCTTCTCAAGGTCTGTTGTTCTGGGATTGATTTGCAATTTTCGCACCAAACTACATTCATCTCTAGGTGAGAGAATGCATCTCCTTCCTGAGAGGTATGAAGGCTTTGTGGTCTCATGGTGTTTATACTTGCGTACTATTGTTTGTACAAACACCTCCAGTTCAGTACAGCTCCTATCAGAAGCTAATTAGCTAATTGTATAAAGGCTTGACATCATTTTATGGAATTTTCCAAGCTGTTTATAGGCACAGTTAACGTCTAGGTTACGGATGTAACCTCCATTCCCTGATGGAGGGAACGAGACGTTGTGTCAAGAAGTGACACTAGGGGTCACTCTTGAGCGCCGAATATACCTCTGATCTATGTAAAAATGCCAATGAGAAGTTGGCAGCCAGTATTTACATACCCCGCCCCCGGACATACGGGTATAAAATCGGGGAAATACGCTGAGTTTATTCAGGATTTTTCTGAGGAGCCGGAAATGGTCCGGCCACTACAGTGGCTTGACACAGTGACATGACCGGGAGGACACAACGTCTCGTTCCCTCCATCAGGGAACGGAGGTTACATCCGTAACCTAGACGTTCCCCGTCTGTCGCTCACTTCGGCGTTGTGTCGAAGAAGTGACACTAGGTGTCCAATTTAAATCACGCCACGCACTGAGCCATGTATGTGTTCTGCTGACACAGGAGCATGCAGGTATTCTACGTGCAAAGGCAACCAGCTGTGTCAGACTGCACGTACCCTTCCCCAATGCCCCATAAAAGTCATTGGAATCCTTCTGGTTACCTTAGGCAGGGGAACAAGGCGACACTTGCCAACCTGGGAACGGGCCAAGCATGGCTGGGCCTCTATTCTCTCTATGTTCCTCCGCATAGAGCAAGAACGGCCTTACATGCATCGAGGGAAGGGGGTCTTACCCAGTTTCCTATTCTTTCAGGGGGAAAAGACCCTGCAGAGGCCACACCTGTCCGAAGGGGGAGGTAAAGGTGGTGAATACATCACATGGGTTTTTAGGCGGCATGTGGAGATGGTGCAGTGGTAGATCCAGCCTCGCTAGGAGGGGGGAGTTGCTACAACACAGTGACCGGAGGGCAGCTGGAACTGCCTAAGGGAGATCCGGGTCCACTCATAAGGGGACCATACCGTGGAAAATACACATAGGGGGAGTCCGCGTAGGAGTCCTGCCCTGCAGGGCACCTATTCCAGTACAGGGTAGATTAAGTACCTGCAGTGGATTGGGTCGGTGAGTTCCTCATCTGAACTGCAGACCCAAAGGGCTAGGGAGGAATCGTCCAGGGATCCGAATGAGTGGGATCTCCTGGGAGAGAAAGTGCATAGTTTTACCTCAGCTGAGGGAAAGGGCGTTAGGCGCAAGTGATCCACCCATCCAGACCATCAGCGTGTTACTGAGTTCTGTTGGGACGATACTGATTCAACCCGGAGATTTCAAAATCTCATGAAGGTATTAGGTGTTGCCCAACCCATTGCTCTACATATGTCTGCTAGGGAGGTACCCCTGGCCAGTGCCCATGAGGACACAACACTCCTTGTCGAGTGTGCTCGGACCCATAAGGGAGGGGGCACGGCCTGGGTGTGATAGGCCAATGAAATGGCGTCCACTACCCAGTGGGAAAGCCTCTGTTTGGAGACAGTGTTCCCTTTCCGCTGTCCGCCAAAGCAGACAAAGAGCTGCTCAGAATATCTAAAGCTCTGCATGCCGTCCAAGTAGGTAAGCAAAGCACGTACCGGACACAGCAACGAAGGGGCTGGGTCTGCCTCCTCCTGGGGCAGCGCTTGCAGGTTCACTACCTGGTCTTTAAAGGGTGTGGTAGGAACCTTAGGCACATAGCCCGGTCGCGGTCTTAGGATCACAAACGTATCTGCCAGACCGAACGCTTGCAGTTCCCTGACCCTCTTGATGGAGGCGAGCGCGATCAGCAGGGCCGTCTTTAGAGAGAGGGCCCTGAGTCCAGCTGATTCTACCGGCTTGAAGGGAGGTCTCTGAAGGCCCGAGAGAACCACTGAGAGGTCCCATGTGGAGATCAGGCTTGGCCGGGAGGGATTTAACGTCTCTTGATAATTAAGATAATTAATTAAGTTGTGCTTACCCAAAGACTTGCCATCTACTGCGTTGTGGTGGGCCGCGATGGCAGCGACATACACCTTTAGGGTGGAAGGGGACAGCCTCCCCTCCAGCCTCTCCTACAGAAATAAGAGCACTTACCTAACTCCGCACCACTGTGGGTCTTCAGCCCAGGAAGAAAACCAATTTGCGAACAGGCGCCACTTCAAGGCGTAAAGATGCCTGGTAGAAGGGGCTCTGGCTTGGCTAATTGTGTCTACGATGGCAGGTGGTAGACCAGCTAGATCTTCCGTGTCCTGTCCAGGGGCCAGATGTGGAGGTTCCAAAAGTCTGGGTGCGGATGCCAGAGCGTGCCACGTCCCTGAGAAAGAAGGTCTTTCCTCAGGGGAATTTGCCAGGGAGGGGCTGTCGCAAGGAGTACGAGGTCCGAGAACCAAACCCGGGTGGGCCAATAAGGAGCCACTAAAGTGACTTGTTCCCCGTCCTCCCTAAACTTGCACAGCACCTGTGCAAGAAGGCTTACTGGGGGAAATGCGTACTTAAGCAGCCCCGCAGGCCAGCTGTGTGCCATTGCATCTGCCCCGAGGGGAGCTTCTGTTCGGGCGTACCAGAGCGGGCAGTGGGATGTCTCTCGGGAAGCAAATAGGTCTACCTGGGCCTTGCCGAACCGTTCCCAAATTTGTGGATCGACTGGGGGTGAAGCCTCCACTCTCCACTGGGCAAGCGTTGTCGTGACAGCGCATCCGCTATCACATTGAGGTTGCCGGGGATGTGAGTGGCACGCAGCGACTTGAGTCGTACACTACCACGGTGGTGCTGTCTGACCTGACTAGGACATGTTTGTCCCGAACTAACAGGAGGAACTTCCGCAGGGCAAAGAATACAGTCAACAACTCTAGGCATTTGATGTGCCAGCGCAGCAGGGCCCCTTTCCAATGGCCCGCGGCTGAGTGCCCATTGCACACGGCGCCCCAACCCAATCTGGAGGCGTCGGTCGTGACCAGGACACATCGGGACACCTGCTGCAAGGGTACTCCTGCCCATAAAAAGCAGAGGTCTGTCCAGGGTTTGAATGTTTGGCGGCAGGCGGGGGTGATCGTCACACAGTGCATGCCGTGGCGCCATGCTTGTCTCGGGACTCGGGTCTGAAGCCAGTGCTGAAGCGGTCTCATATGCATCAACCCCAGCGGCGCGACCGCCACGGAGGATGCCATATGCCCCAGGAGCCTCTGGAAAAGTTTTAAAGGGACCGATGTGCCTGGCCTGAGAGTGGCGAGACATCTCAGCACTGACTGCGCACGCTTGTTGGTGAGACAGAGACAGAGTCTAACTCTGCTCTGAACCGGGGTGAGCTTGCTCTTTTCCCAGTTGACCTGAAGCCCTGAACGGCTGAGGTGCCTGAGCACCTGGTCTCTGTGAGCACATAATAACTCTCGGGAGTGGGCCAGGATGAGCCAGTCGTCGAGGTAATTGAGTATGTGGATGCCAGCTGCCTCTGCGACTTTGGTGAAGGCTTGAGGGGACAGAGACATGCCGAAGGGGAGGACCTTGTACTGAAACGCCTGGCCTTCGAACGCGAACCGAAGGAAGGGTCGGTGTCGAGGCAATATTAAGATGTGGAAGTACGCGTCCTTCAGGTCTACTGCTGCAAACCAATCTAGATGCTGAACGCAAGTTAAGGTGTGTTTTTGCGTGAGAATTTTGAACGGGAGTTTGTGCAAAGCCCTGTTGAAATCTCTCAAGTCCAAGATCGGTCGTAAGCCGCCGCCTTTCTTGGGTACAATGAAGTAAGGGCTGTAGAGAACCTTCTTCATTTTGGTTAGAGGGACAGGCTCTATTGCATCTTTGAGTAAAAGGGTAGCGATCTCCGCGCACAGGGATTTGGCATGCTCGCCGTGTACTGCGGTAAAGTGGACGCCCGTGTAGGGGGCAGAGGCCTGGCAAACTGAATTGCGTAACCGAGTCGGATGGTCCGGGCCAGCCAGCGTGACGGATTGGGAAGTGAAAGCCACGCATCCAAGCTCCATGCTAGGTGCACCAAGGGGACGTACCCGGCTGGGCTTCGCAGCGGGGCGGAGCAGGTGTTACGCCATTGGGAGGCGATGACGCATCCCGAGGCTCTGGTGCTGAGAAAATACTTGAAGCACTTACCTTGCTCCGCGCACCCGGCAGGGGGCGGGTTCATGACTGAGCAGGAGGGCTGGTAGAGGCGTCCTCTGGACTCGTCCGAACCGGAAAGCCTGGGAACAGTCGTGGGGCTGAGGGCGGAGGGTCCGTGTCCAGTGTGCCTGGACTGTTGAGGTGTGGTGGCAGAGTGCTGTGAGAACGGCATTTGCGTTCTCTGTTTTGAGAATGTCAGGGCTGCGGCAAATGAAATAAATTCAACAAAGGATTCTCCTCCCGTCCCTCCACCGGGGAATGGAGTGTTCTGCTTACCAGCTCCGGAGCTAACGTCTTGGTCCCTGGGTCATCCGTATCAGGAACGCCAGGGATCCTTCCAGGTCCTCGAGGGGGTCCTTGCGACGGGGGGCATCTGCTTCCTGCTGGGCGCTTGATGCGTGGGCTGAGAGCTGGGCCCAGGTTGAGGCGGAGCAGCCTGGTGTTTCTTCACAGGAGGATTCCCTCGGCGAGCAGATGGGGCATGGCCCATGGCAGCAGGCTTGCGGCGGGGCAGGATGTGAGAGATCGCCTCCATCTGTTTCTTCACCGCGGAGAACTGCTGGGTAAAGTCCTCGGCGTGTCGCCGAAAAGGCCGAACTGGGAGACAGGGGCGTTGAGAAAGTGAGTCTTGTCGGTTTCATGCATCTTGACCAAGTTCAGCCATCGATGATGTTCGTGGACCACGAGCGCGGCCATCGCCTGCCCGAGTGACTGCGCTCTGACCTTCGTGGCCCTGAGGGCGAGGTCGGTTGCTGAGCGCAGTTCTTGCAGCACATCGGCGTGTAGGGCAGAAGCGGTGTGTCCGGAGGCGCTGTAGGCTTTAGTAGTCAGTGTAGACGTCATCCTACAGGCCTTGGAGGGTAGCACAGGGCACAGGTGGAGCGCAAAAGCCCCATTCACCTAGGGAATCGCCGTGTACCCGTGGGCCGCTCCGCAGTCGAGGGTAGCGAGAGCAGATGAGCGGGTGGCATGATGAGTGGAGAGCGGCGCCCTCCACGTAGACGTCAGCTCATCATGCACTTCCGGGAAAAATGGGACCGGGGGTGCGCGTGGCTGTGAGCGGCGCGTGTTCCCAGGAACCAATCATCCAGCCGCGATGGCCGTGGGGAGGACGGAGGGTTCCAATCCAGCCCCACGCTAGCGGCGGCCAGTGTCCGCCTCAGCCTGGGTGTGCTGGCCCGAAGGCTCCAGTGCCAGTGGCATCGTCCTCAATCCCATGGGAAGAAGGAGCGATGCGGGGGGCGCCTGGAGTGGCGTGCTTTCTGTTGAAAGTGAGCCGCGACCGCAACGCTGGCATGGTCATGCTCTTGCAGTGAGAGCATGAGCCATCCACAAATGCTGCCTCGGTGTGATCGCAACCCAGACACACGAGACAACGCCTGTGGCCGTCAGAAGCGGAGAGCACTCTATCGCATCCAGGAACTACTTTATAAAGACACGTCCTGAAAAGGACGTTCAACGCCGCTCTGTATTGCTCTTTTGGAGGAAAATACTCTTTTACAGAGAAAATCACTCTTTTAAGAATTAAAACTCTTTTAATTTTGTGCTGTTGAAGCACCTAGGGGCAAACTGTACTGCTGTGCAGAGAAGGAGAAAGCCGCTGATGTGCGCCGTAGATCCAACAGCAAGCAAAGCATCAGAGGAACAGGAACAGGTGTGTAACTCGCAGCTGACTACTGACATGACTAAGGCTCCGAAGAAAATTTCTGAATGAACTCATAGTATTTCCTCACCTTTATATCCGTATGTCCAGGGGTGGGGTATGCAAATACTGTCTGCCAACTTCTCATTGGCATTTTTTCATGCATCAGAGGCATATTCGGCGCTCAAGAGAGACCCCTAGTGTTGCTTCTTCGACACGACGTCAAAGTGAGTGACAGACGGGAAACTCATAGTAGCATTACACCATTTATTCAATTTAGGCATCTCATCCAATCATAATCCAGCATCTGCTTTAGAAGCTCTGCAGTGGTCTTTCATCACTCGTTATGCACGTTGTTTTCACCTACCATCAACCCCTTTACCACCAGTTTAGGTTCCGTTCTGTTGAAGGGGTAAGTTCTTCTCCCCTTCAGTCATCATCTTCCGGCAGGATCTGATGGTTCGAGTGAGAATCTGAGCACTCAACCGATGACAGGTTTTACACCAAAGGAAAATATTCTATCAATATATACATGATTATTTATATTTACATTTATGCATTTGTCAGACTCTTTTTTCCAGAGCCACTTTCAGTGCATTACATGTATACATTTGATCAGTTTGTGTGTTCCTTGGGAATTCTCATTTATTCCATGTCTTTTTTGTTAGAAGTGCTGAGCCTTAACAACTTTTGGCTGGGTATTTAAGTATTTAGTTCGTTTTGGCAGCGCTGTTTGAACCAGCGGTATGCTAATGTATCATCAGGTGAGGTCCTCACAGAAGTGGCCATTTGTATTGACTGACGCAAATATGTGCTCTTTATATCCAACTTTTCTTCATGCTTTGATTGTTCCGCTGGGATTTATTTGTCACCAGAACTTTGACAATACCACAAATCAATGGCACGAATCAATGAGGTGAAATTATGTGTACCGGAAATTGTTGTTGAAAGGGCTGTTTTATAAGCATTTTTTCTGTGGTGCTAAATAATTCAAGAGCTGTTATTAAAATTACTTAGAAAGTTTTGTTTGATTAGATTGATTTAATTTCCATATAGCCTTAAATAACATCATCAGGGGACGGACAGGCTTCAACTCTGGCACAGTGAGTATTTTTTTTGTACCACAATTTTTAAAACATTATTTAGGCACTTAAGAATAATATGTCAGCAGTGGTTGTAAGTGTACAACAACAGTTGTTTGATTCATGCTTTGGTCCGTTTTTAGGGTTTGAGGCTGCTCTATAAGAAGTTGCCATCATTTTTAAAGAGATTTAAAGAAAAAAAGTTTTAGGAGTTATATGAGCATTTATTGATCCAACATAAAGACATACAAACATAAATTAGAAATTCAAAGCTGCTTTATGGTGATGCACTGGTGCAGGAACTGGTGAGGCATTGGTCACATACACAATGCTGTACATATATTAAAGGAATTCTCGGGTTTAACACAAGTTAAGATTTATCAGCATCATTTGTCTCAAATTGTTTATATTAAAATTAATTAAAAATAGACTAAAAATATAGACTCATCCCTCTTTTTTCAATAAAGCAAGAAACATGATTAGGCTTCTCTAATGCACTTAAAAGGGAAGTGAATGGGGCCAGTCCATAAACTTTAAAAACCACACTGTTTAAGAGTACAGTCACAATATGTAGGCTAAACACTGACAACATGATTTCAACATGATTTTAGTGTGATAAATTCACTTAGTAATCTTAAAGTTATAACCAAAATTATAACTAATGCTGGTAAACCCTGTAATCTGGTAAATGCTGTAATGCCAGTTAATCCTTGATTTTATTACACTAACATAATGTTAACACATAATGTTTACATCTTGTGGCTGTACTTTTGAAACAGTGTGCATTTTAATGTTTATAGACTTGCCCCATTCACTTTCATTGGAAGTACCTCACACTTTTTATTTAACAAAAAACAAGGGACGAGTCTAAAAAAAGTATATTTTTGTGGTAATCAAAATTATGCCTCAAATGCTGTCGATTGAGCTTAACTTTTATTGAACCTGAAACATTCCTTTAATATTACTTGACTTATATTGTTAGCTTATCTGAGCTGAAATTAATGTGGCTCATATTTAATTGGTGTTTGAGTCAAATTTTCTTTCTGACTCCTACATTTATATGTTACAGAGTTGCTCAAGCATAAAACAGAATTGGGTACATTGCCCTTTCTCATTTGTTATGTATGCTACATCTCAACCTCAGATCTAAAAGTCACTGGAAAGTAAATAAAGAACAATAATATTTGCTTTTGCTTTTAAAATGTGCTGTTTTCTGTACTAATCAACAATGTGTTTATGGGAAATATCATCTGGATCACTCATTTTGTCTCTTTCATGTTCAGGATGTAGTGTCCTCATAACCCACCCATATAGGTCTGCTACCACAAGAAAGGGAAATATTTGAGAGCATCCTAATCATTTGGCATTTATAATTACATTCTCTGCTCATCTCCATTTTCCACAAGTCATTCAGATGTAAAAGGCTTTATCAGATGAGGTGTGCTGTCAGAACATGCCTAGTCAACTACAGTTATGTCTAGACGCAGTAGTAACGAAACAATTCTGCCTCTCGCATCAACAAAGCTGTTTTTTTAACACTAGGGATACATACTACATGCTGTGAGAATGAAACTGGTCTTTCTTGAATGATTCAACAAATATTCCCTAGTGCACATACTCAAAAATGTACATCGTGCCATATTACCTGGCCACTTAAGAGAGCAGGGTCTTAACCTGTCACAAATGCCTAGAGGGAATTATTATAGACACTGATATCTGCACCAAGGGAGTAGTTTAGAGCACTGTTTGAACAATATTTCATGCTGTGTGTGTTAAAGAATCATTAAACTGTAAAAAATTATATTAGAGCAAGCAAATCTTTGGCAAGTACTGTAATTCAAAGAAAACATTTAATTGGCCCTAGTCTAGTGTTGCTCTGCACAACAGTGTAAGGAATCTGTACAAGGTGTTTTCTATGTAAATACACAAGCTAACACTACAGTACACTGGAAAAATGTGCTTCATGCAAAATATATAATTACATATTTCTCATTAACATCCACCATTATCAAATATAATTAATGCTTCCAAAAGCTAAACCAAGATCCATTTGTGACCTCACCGCTTTTCTGCATTTTATTATGCCACAACCACATGATGACCACATTTGGCTTACTGCACGTGATTAATCTGGATATATCATTATGGCCAAAATTGCACATAATCTCTATTCACAATGTTCACAACATATTTAGATGTATATTACAGCAGAATAGTTAAAAAATATTTGTGTTAAGAAAATGAAGTCAGTGTTGCGTAATTATGAATGTTATAGCCTTTCAGGCATTGACAACTTCACCTGATAGTTCCAGCTTGTAATGAGTTTTTGTTTGAATTGAACTGCATTTATAGATTCAACCCAGTTCAAAGAATTTAGAAATCAATATGGGCTTGCTCGTAATAAATGGACCAACAAACTTTGTTATTACAAAGTTTAACCCTAACCCCACCCCCCACCCATATCCCATTACCCAAACCTTAAACCTAAAAAAAGTCTTTAAAAGGAGGCCAGCTGAAATTGGATGTCTGTATTGTATTGATTTGAAATTCTGATTTTGATCAGTTGGTCTCCATGTGAACAGAAATCATACCTTTTTGTAAGAGTCAAGTCATACAGTACCTTTTAATTCTGACATCTTGAAGGAATTATTACAAGTTGTCATTAGACTACGTTAGTTCAAACTGTCATTTTGGAGTTAATCAGTCTCACTTTATTAAAATTAGTAGGTTATGGTGCTTTGAATTAAATTGCTCTACAATCTATAAAGAAGAAATTTCAGAACCTGTTCTAAAGTTATGCTCATTTACAGTCCATTTGATTGACTGTTGTGCTTCTGTGCTACGTGTTCCTGCTATAGAATGTTTCCTTTGCACGTTTTACATGTTCCATTGAGGCCTGTTTCCCGCTTTCAGACCTCCTGCGTGGTCATCATTGATCTGCAACACTGTCAGGTAGCATCAGGGCAAAGCAGGTGCCATGTGACAGATCAGGGCAGCTTGCCAAAAGCTAATTGACTTTGATCTGCACTAATTGCAAGCGTGAATCTTGTAACATAACTTTGGGGAAGAGCCACCATCACGGATGAAAGCACCCGGCTTGGCTGTGTCAAGGGCCAGTTGGTAATCAGTGTGTCCAGTGACCCGGGATGAGCAAGGGCATAGCTGGAGCTGTGTCTCTCTTGCCAGACAAGGCCGACACAGACATTTCCACTAGAACCTCATTCTATACACTGACCTAATCAGGCAGTCAACTGAGCTGTTTTTTTATTGGAGATGATAATAGGAAACATGAAACACTAACTTTGTAGGACTGACACATACATTTTATGAATTAAAGGTAATGTAGGTAATTTTTTCAATGATAAAATATTTTCTCCTACCCTTTAATATTCTAATATCATTCTCATCCTAAGCCATTCATAGGGTGATTCCCCAAAAAACACTGTGGCGCTATCAAAGTATTGGTCTGTTTTTTTGAGCATCCCAACCTTCTGATCTTTGAGAAAAGGCCAATGAGAATTGGTGAGAGGAATTTGCATGCCACTCCCCCAGACATATGGGTATAAAAGGAGCTGGCTTGCAACCACTCATTCAGGTTTAGTGC
The DNA here is from genome assembly GCA_032164185.1 of Moxostoma hubbsi. Classification (NCBI taxonomy): domain Eukaryota; kingdom Metazoa; phylum Chordata; class Actinopteri; order Cypriniformes; family Catostomidae; genus Moxostoma; species Moxostoma hubbsi. The sequence goes on from JAVLUX010000008.1 coordinate 30,211,035, forward strand.
TGTGGAGCCAAGACAGGGTCCTGGACATTTCAGCGGGTAGTACAGCATTGTAGCAAAAGGGTTGGGTTGATGTAACTAGCATGGGAGCAGGCCACGCCAGCCGCCTGTTTTTTCTCTCCACAGAGGATTAGATTTGGTTTGGGCCAATTAACACTATTATTTGGTGTTCTTTTCCTTTCCTATTCTTTCAGGTGGAAAAGACACAGCAGAGACCACATCATGCCCTAAGGGGAGGTTAACGTGGCAAGCACGTCATGTGGGCTCACCAGCTGCACATGGAAGAGGTGCGGAGGTAGGTACTGCCCGAAGTGGAGGAGCTCTGCAAACACAGAAAGGGCTCTACTCAAGGGAGACGCGGGTCTACCGATAGGGGGACCGTACCGTGGAAAATACTACCGGAGGTAACCGACACCTGTGGAGCACCTACCACCAGTATAGGGCAAGCTAGCACACGTGCTGGCTCTGGCTAGGAATTCCTCTGCTGAATTCACCAGCCACAGGGATAGGGAGGAAGGACATCCAGTGTCCACGGACTCATGAACTTGCATGGTAGAAGAAAGTGCATGTCTTCGCCTCACGGAGGGGAAAGGCACTGTACACTAGCGATACACCCAGCCAGCTGTTCCGTACACTTACCTATTCGTACCTGACAATACACAGGATGAAACCATCTCAATACAGAAATAATAGAATCTCACAAAGGTATTGGGTGTTGCCCAGCCCACTGCCCTGCAGATGTCTGCTGCCCTCAAGGACCAATTATTCCCAAAGGGGCAGGCATGGCCTGGGCCTGGTATGCCAGCATGATGGCGTCCACAATCCAGTGGGCAAGCCTCTGTTTGGAGACAGCGTTCCCTTTCCACTGAGGCAGACAAAGAGCTGCTCAGAGCGTCTAAAGCTCTGCGTGTGATCCAAGTAGGTGCGCAAAGCAAACACTGGACACAGCAACGATAAGGCTGGGTCTGCCTCCTGCTGAGGCAGCACTTGCAGGCTCACCACCTGATCACTGCAAGGGGTCGTGGGAACCAAGGCCGGGTTCTCAGGACCACTTGAAAGTCTTTTGGACTGAAATCCAGGCAGGCGTCACTGACAGAGAATGCCTGCAGGTCCCAAACCCTCTTGATTGAGGTGAGCGCACTCAGGAGGGCCGTCTTCAAGGAGAGGGCTTTCAGCTCGACTGACTCTAGGGGCTCAGATGGGCTCTCTGAAGGCCAGGAGGACCACAGAACCTAGGCCGAATAGGCCAATCTGGGAGATGGCTGCGTTGAGAAAGCAAACCTTGTTGGCGTCCCTCAATTTGACCAGATTCAGCCATAGGTGGTGCTCCTGGACCCGGAGGGTTAGGTTGGTTGTTGAGTGCAGCTTCGGCATCACATTGGAATCAGGACTACACACGAACAGCTCTTTCAGTGCCTTGACCTGGTGAACTTGCAGGAGAGTCATGGCATGCAGAGCGGAGGCGGCCTGTCCAGCAGCACTGTAGGCTTTGGTCGCCAGAGACAACGTGGTCCTACAGGCCCTGGAGGGGAGTGCTGGGCCATCCTGCCAGGTTCACCACCTTATCCACCACCAGGTGCAACCAACTTATCCAACGGAGGGATCTCCGTGCACCCGTGGGCCAACCTACCATCGAGGATAGTGAGAGCAGACGAACTAGAAAGTCGGGTTCGGGCAGAAAAAGGTGTCCTCCACGACCTTGTCAGTTCGTCATGCCCTTCTGGAAAGAAAGGGACATCAGCTGTGACTGGTGAACCATCACATGAACATGAACCATCCATGAACGTGGCTTCTATGTGATCACGGCCCAGACACGTGAGGCAGCTCCCGAGAGATAACAACCACATCCAGGAATTACACAAAGATGGAAAGGCATCTTTAAAAAGACGCATCTTTAAAAAGATGTTCATGTCAATGTGTCATGCTCTAACTGAGGAAATATACTCTTTAGCAGGAATATATACACTTTTAGCACTGTCGAATTGCCTAGGTGTGTACTCTGCACTGATCGTTCAGAAGGAGAGAAAGCAGCTGGAATGCGCCATATATCCAACAGCATATGCTTCTTTAGAGGTGTGCAATTCAGCTCGCTGACACACAACCGCTCGGCTCCAAAGAAAAAATTTGAATGAGGGGGTGCGAGCCAGCTCCTTTTATACCCGTATGTCTGGGAGAGTGGCGTGCATATTCCACTGGCCTTCCTCAAAGATCAGAGGTATTTGGGGCTTCCAAAAGTGACCCCTAGTGTCACTACATCAACACAGCGTTGAGTGAGTGACAGAAGGGGAACCTATAGTGTGTGCAATATCATTTGGTGAAGTTAGTAGCACAAAAATTACACGCCATCTTTAAAGAAACTAAAGAAGAAAAAAAAAACTGTATTCCTACACATATTACATTGTTAATAAATTATAGAATTGTCAATGTAAGACCATTACAAAAAACATAACTTTTCTCCAACAAGTCAGCTCAGTGTGGTATCAGTATTTATTTAAATGCTAAATATCAGTTTAGTTGTAAACCTTTTTTTAAACAACTCTTTTGGCACAGAGAGTACCTGAACTTATCAATCTATTACAATGAGCTTTTACATACATGATCTTACACCAATTATGCATAATACGCTTACAACGTTTATTCAAAGACATTAAGCAACTTTCCTTTTTCGAATCGTGATTTTTGCCCAAATGCCCCAAATTTGTGTTGCATGTCAACATCTTTACAGACATTGAAGTGTTGATTGCATGCTTGTTTACGTTTAGACATCAACAGTTGAGAATAAACCAATAATGTTACAATCTCATATAAACACGGTTTTAGATAATTGTTGGTAGTTATCAGCATAAGAACAGTTTTTCCCTCAGGCTATCCCTCTCATGAACAATTAAATTGCCCCATTGAGCAATAATTATGTGCAATACACAGTTTAAGTCTATTTATATTATCCAACATATCCACTTCTGCCATTACTTGCATTGCTCTATACATAATATACTGTATTTTGTTCATTATCATCAGATTGTAATAGATTTGCACTACGTGTGTGTATGTGGGTATGTATGATGGTGAGTGTATGTACGTACATGTATATGTATAATAATTTATTTTTAGTATTTTTTGGTTTTTAATTACCTATGTCTTGCTGCTGTTTTTTTGGTATTGTTTGTATTGTTGTGCACTGGAAGCTCCTGTCACCATTACAAATTCCTTGTATGTGTAAGCATACTTGGCAATAAAGCTGATTCTGATTCTGATTCATATTGGTGCATATGTAAACGCTCAGTTACTGTGTGAAGGCTACTACTTAAACATGCCATAGTTGTTAATCATTTCGGTTCATCATCTTGGACATATTTTCAAAAACCTTTGAGTGTATAAGGACTTAATGAAAACTCAATGAATTCTATGAATCCTCTTGAGCTGTCTCATAGATAAGTCTCTTCTGTGCCCCACAACTCTCATGTGAAAACTAGTTCAGACAAGTGTGCATGGCAAACAGATGCCAGCTCACATACATTCAGCACTAGTGACCAGACACTTGTGAAAGGATTAGTCCTCACTCTTTTAACAACATGACCCAGATTTTTGGGCAAGGTTAATTCAAGGGAATTTCCCCTATGTGCATTTAGGCTTTGTTCAGACAGGCATCAGAAAAACTGTTTTTGGCGTATCCAACCTAAATCAGTGTTTTTTTTTTAATTAACCAAAAAACATATACACACACACACACACACACACACACACACACACACACACACACACAATCTTGTTTTATATCATTGTGTGGACTCACCATAGACATCCATGCATTTTATGGGATTTATACAGATCTAACGAAATTCCTATACCCTAACCTTAACCCTAAACCTCACATAAACCTTTTTGAATTAAAAAAAACATAGGTATTGATATGTTTAAAAAGCAAGTTCCCTTGTGGGGACAGCTGGCTGGTGATGACTAGGGGATGCCAGGTTTTACTAACGTTGTGGTGTCATTTGGTCCCCACAATATAGTATTAACAAACACACACACAGTCTAAAATTATTTAAATTATTCAATAGATTAAAATGATTCTTTGGAATGCCTCTGAGTCTGAATGTTCTTTTTTTGTGTGTGTACACCATACAAAGTGTCCTACATACAATATTTTAGCATATTGTATACTATGTGACATTTACTATGTTGTGAATAGTGAACCAGTCTGGGTACAGTATGTGGTTGAGTGTGTATAATTCCTTTGTTGCATATGTTCTCTCATATACCTTGTGAGATGTCATGATGGACCATTTTTCCTGTTACCATTTTTACATCCTTTCTGTCCACATTGACAGGTACTCTTAGTTGTTGCATGAGAAAGTTTTATGGCATTGTGCACATCATTACTATAGCAAGTAATATGGATACACTGGATTTTTGACTACTCTATCTGAACAAACAGATCTGCTTTCATCACTTTGAAAATTGAGAGGACGGATTTCTGCGCAATGTGAACAAAGCCCTGTTCTGGGACTAATTCTGCATTCCATTCAAGTCGGATGTGGGATATCCCTACTTGATACCTCCGATCTCCGACCATAAAGGCATTCCATTGCCAGATGCTTGGAAAAAGATGTGTAAGGAAACAAAACCACAATGCTCCTGTTAGCTTAGCAGGGGTTTGATTGTCACCAGAGATGTCTCCTAGCAACCCAATTGATAAACAACGCTGTAATGTAATTGTTGCTGGTGCATGATTATCAAAAGAGAGTATAATTATCCATGTTTTATACACCTGTTTCTGCAGTTTCTGAGTTGAAATTTTCCACACAAGTTTTAAAGTTGGAATATCCGGCTTTCTGAGTTGAATCGAATGCAGCATTATCACCTGTATGATATTTACTTGCCCAAGTGTAGCTTGGCCCTGTAAATGTATATCCTTTGTCTCTGATGTTGCTCAGCCAAAGGAAAGGTGTGTTAAAAGTAACACCAACTTTGGATAAAAGACAAGGCATAATAACACAAGAGTAGAAAGTAATGCAATTATCCTATCTGTCTTTTTTAAAACAGGTAAAAAATATTCTTGGGGTGTAATGCAGTATAGAAACCACACTTCACTCTTGGCTTATTTAAGGCAAGTTGTGACTTAGGTAATAAGTGTTAGATTGTAAAGACTTAATCTCTTGGCAATAATTCGAGTGGCATGGGCTTTTGAACATTACTGGGATTGAAAACATTAAAAAAGCATCAAAAGGGTTAACTGTGAGCATGAAAGTGTAATGACATTCATGTAAACTGCACAATGCACAATGAACATGTAAACTGTCTGAGTTTTGCAGACATGACTGTAGGGGAGGAGGTATTACACTGTTATGCAGAGGATATAGAGGTGCTGTGATATTTCTTGTCTCACATACAGTATTTCAAGTGATTCCAGGTGAAATATAAACAACTGATTTCTGGAAAGTGACTTTAACAGACTGCATGGATTTTTATGCTTTCATGAATAGTTGCTTGCACTGAATGACTGGTTAATGACAGACTTTGAATATGCCTAGTAGTGTGGGTTCATTGGGCCCCATTTATAAAACTTTTTTTTCACACACACGCACGCACGCACGCACGCACACACACACACACACACACACACACAAAACTGTGTCAGTAATGAACAGCTTAGTCCACCAGTGCTATATACAACACATTTGTTTGATGAAGCAAAATAAATAAAGCAGGTTCAACATCAGGCTAGTTTATTAGACCAAAAAAGGAAGAAAATCAGTAGACAAATTCACACATTGCACATTTCAATACGACAGATTTTCATGAACTCAGCGTCACATTAATAAACCCTGCTAACTTCATTTTGTTTTTGTTTTTGTTGCAATAGCAATGAGAACTCATGGGAGCAAGATGATAATGGAAAAAGATCATGGAAATTAAAAGTGTTTTCTTTATTTATTTGCCAAGGTGATATGATATCCTTACTCAAAAATAATAAAGGGGCAATTGCTTTGAACAGTCATTGCAAACAGTCATTCTTAAAGATTTGCAGTGTGAAAGCCAAAGTGAGCGGTTCTTGGCCAGAATATACTGATAGACAAAAGTCTACACAACACTAACTTAAAGGAATAATTCACCTAAAAATTCTGTCATATTTTACTTACCCTCAAGTCGTTCCAAACCTGTATGATTTTCTTTCTTACGTGGAACACAAAAGGGGATGTTTTAATGAATATCCTTGTAAATGCAATGGCAGTGGACAGTGACTCATTTTAAAGCTTAAAGTAACAAAAAGTGACAAAAGCAGTTCATGTGGCACATTCGTCTTCTAAAGGCATACAATTGATTTTGGTGTGAAACAACCCAATAATGTAAGTCATTAGTGCATGAGAGAAGCTTGTTCACAGGAGCACGTTCACGTGCAAATTTGCATCGGTTAGCACTAAAAACAAAGTTCTTGCATGTTCTGCATCAGAAAGAATGTCATACGGATTTGGAAAAAAATTATTGTGAGTAGATTTATGACAGAAATTTCTTATTTGGGTGAACTACTGCTTCAAAACCATCCAGCATTGCTTGAGAATACTAGACTATTATTTGTTTTTGTTATTATTCATAGACATATTATAGCTATATATTTGTGTTATAGTTGCTGTAGTTTTCATATTCATTAATGTTTTTTATGTTTTATTATATTTATGCTAACAAAATTATTTATTCACAAAGAGTTTATGTTTTTGTAAGAGAAAGTAAATTCGAGGAAATATGCAAAGCTAATTCAAAATAAAGCCAAGGATGATACAATAATCAGTGTACTGTAGAATTATACAAAACTTTTGGCAAGGGATAACGAATAGCTAATTAGTTGCTCATGTGGTTAAGTTAATTTAAACTTAAGGTGCATGCAAATCATGTCATGAACTGGCCTAAGCTTGTCATGCTTGGCAGGCAACTGTTGCACTGCAGGTGTGTGAAAATGTTTTTGTTTGTGATAGATTAATATTTCCTCCTATATTTGATTTCTGCTCACCATGTGTGGGACTCTAGAGGTTTTAGAAGTAAATACATATTTGTTCACCTGTATCCCTGCTCACAACTACTGTATACAAAGTGTTAAGGAGGTCTATATTTTTAAATGTTCATCACTTCTCTTGGAGAAATTAATTAAACTGAATCACCTTATGTCTTAGAAAGCAGATGAAAGGTACTTTATAGTTAAAAGGAGTTAAGATGACTCTGTGCAGCCTCCAAATTTTGTGTAAAAATGAAATTCAGCATAAAAGCTGTACTAAAATGTGCCAGTTCTGACCCGCATCATCCACTACTATTAGAGATGACTTTGTAGCCTGAAACTTTGCTGTTGTCATGACATGCAATACGTGTCATGTTTTCTGTCAGCAGTACATGAGAATAAAAAACTAATAATAAAAAAAAATATTAAGACCACAGAAGCGGGCATTCTGTGTCACATTATAACATTTGTATGAATGCACATTTATGTAGTATATATGTATATGTAATGTACAGTATTTGGATGCCGCTTCTTTGAGCCTCACCAAACTGATGTTGAGAAAAGCAGTGTCAAATTTAATGTAAAAGAAATATACTTTACTTTTCATAATAAGCAAATATGTAATGCAGTTAGTTACTTTCATATAAATAGCATTCTTGGTTTTGGTACTCACACACACACACACACACACACACACACACACGCGCGCACGCACGCACGCACGCACGCACGCACACACACACACACACACACACACACGCACACTCATGTTGTGTTTCCATGTTTTATGGGGACTTTCCATAGACATACTGGTTTTTATACTGTACAAACTAAATATTCTATCCCCTAACTCTAACCCTACCCCTCACAGAAAACTTTCTGCATTTTTACATTTTCAAAATACATAATTTAGTATAATTTATAAGCTGTTTTCCTCATGGGGACCGACAAAATGTCATCACAAGGTCAAAATTTTCAGGTTTTACACACACACACACACACACACACACACACACACACACACACACACACACACACACATAGGTGGCTTGTTTACAAATCAGGCCAGGTCAAGTCTATATTTCATGCAGAATGTCTTTTCATACAGTACATTAAAGCCATGTTACATCTGTAAAGGACACCTGACAGTTTTTATTGGTCAACAGAATGATTCTGCTATGACTAAGCAACTCAAAAGGAATATGAACATCCCAAATTATCCATAGCATATTAGTGAGCAATAACATTTGCAAATAAAATGATTGTTGTCCACTTGATGTGATACCTGTCATGGTTTGTGAATAAATTGGACATAAGGCATCAGTAACTATCATGTATTATTTGCTGAGTCTGTCTAAATTACAGTACAATTTGTGTATTCACATTTAATGTTTGAATTCAGATTTCACCTATACAAATAAAAGAATACTATATAAATGTAGCATTCATTCATTCACCAGAGACATGTAATTCAATCGAGCAAACAGATACATTTAAAAGTAACTTCATAATATTTTGGTGACTGATGTGTCCTTGGTTGTCTGAAAGGAGGGACCATGACGCTGCTTCAGTAGCTGATGCTGTGGGAGCTTTTTCTAGGGGCAGTGACCTTAAAATCCTGTACCATCAATCAAATTTGATTAGCTGGAGCCCAGTGCCACACTATCAGTATTTTCTGACTAAAGGGAGGAGAGCACAATCCTCAGTCCCTTCACCCTTTCGCACGTACGACCAAACGTGTGTAATTACACTAGGCTCAAAACATATGATCAAATGGTGTGGTCTGCATTCATGGTGCTGTTTACCAGCAAAATCGGTTGTCATAATTACTGAAGCGGTTGTCATAATAAACCAGCTGCTCAAATATTCTTTTCAACATCATAATATATTCATTTTTATACAATACAAACTTTCAAACAATCACTAAATAAAAGTATACAGATGCTACCATCGGAGTGCACTGTTTTGATGCAGCTCTGCAGCTATGTTTTCTGAAATCAAATAATATGCAAACATGTGAGTCCACTCGAGCCTTCTCCCATTCCGTCCTCACAATCAATTCAGGGGCTGGGAGAGTGGAAGTGCTAGGTTTTTAGAACCTTCTATGCTTCTTCTTTTGTGTGCTTCTATGATGATACAAACTCAGAATCCCATTTTGCAATGCAACAAAAATATGGCAGTGTGCATAGCCGGCAAGCGCATTAGCAATCGCATCTTATTTATCATAATCAATCATTATAAACATCTAAAAAACACTAGATATGTTTGATAATATATAATCTGACCTTCAGTGCACCTGCTGTGATATAATCTGACCTCCAGTGCATCTGCTGTGAAGTATAAGGTAAGCTTTATTTTAAATACAGAGTACATTAAAGAGCTTGCGCTTGGAGATCAGTCAGTACAGGAGAAACTCACGTGCAAGGTTAACAGTGTAAAATTAGCAGTGCAGCACAGCTACGCAGCATCTCGTTCCCTACTTTTAGAAAACCAAGGTTACATCATTAACTGAGACGTTCTCTTTTAAGTCATCATTTCAAAGCTGCGTCAATAGCTGAAGCTGTGGGAACTGTATATCATAACATTGTGCTACTGACAGGGCAATGACCACTATCCAATAAATAGTAAAATGGAATTGCTACAACCACCATTCATATTGAAAAATAGGAAGGAAATTGGAGGAACAATTAACCAGCGACATTCCTATGATGACATTTCAATGCCATTAATCCACGCGCATTATTGATGCTCGCACCCGCGATAGAGTAAAGCCACATGAGGAAAAAGGAAGAACTCACGCACACGTTTTAAACCCTCACTCACATTATTGACACTTGCGCACAGTAGTTCATTGCCACACTAGGAAACGGGAAGATCTGCACGCACAATACAAGATCTCGCATGCGAGGACAAGCCTGACAGCACGTGCAAGACAATTCCCCAAAGTCTCCCACTCTATCTAATCTCATCTGCTGCTTTTAATCGCTCAAACACTTTTATTTTTGGCAGTCGTGGCTTTGCTCTTTTGATTGTAAACTAAAATGTCATTGGTTACTTACCCTTTTCTGTTTTTTTATTATATATTTTTTTTTTATTCTTGTATGAACATCAACAGAAAGGCAGTCAGATTTACAAGCAAAGGCTGATATTACAATTCAATTTACACATCACATTCTCCACAACATACCAAACAATAAATTACAAAAAATGTAAAATAAACAAAAATAAAAATATGTTGGGGAGTAGGATGTTTTTACATTACAAAACCATTCCTTCAACAAAGAATACACATATTTTGCTTTGGGACTTTTCATCCCACTTAACATCTCTAAATACATTGAAAATTCCTCTTTAAAAGCAAGACAATTCCCCAAAGTTTCCCACTCTACCTAATCTCATCTGCTGCTTTTGCTCGCTCAAACAGTAACTCCAATGCAGTGGGTTTGTTGGTGAAGCCATGTCTAAAGGTGAAGTTGAGCTTGTTATGAATCCTCTTATAACAGGCATTTGATCACAACAGACTTCCGGAAATGGGCAACATATCTTGCATTAATTTAGAAGGGAATCAAATTATTATCAGTCAGTTTACTGATGATGTGACGACAGGCAGCGAGAGAGGATCTATGTGCAGCTATTATTTAACTAAAAAGGGAAAACAAGTTACAAGGAAAACCAGGCTCGGGAGGAAAAAATCATACAACATGAAATAACTAACACAGAAAACAGGGAAACCAAGGACTTAAATACATAAAGGGACTAACAAGGGAATGAGGAATACCTGGTGAAACAATCAGGGAAAGAGAACTAATCAGGGGAAAACCAATCATAAAATAAAACTACAAGGGACTACAAAAACCAAAAGGGAAACAGGAACAAAACAGGAACTTCAAAATAAGAGCACAAAAACAAAAGACAACGGTGAACATGACAGAGCCCCCGCTTTAAGGAGCGGATTCCAGACGCTCCCAAAAAAACAACACCCAAAAAACACAGAAACCAAAAACAAATTGTTCAACGGGGGCACAGGGGGCAAACAGGCAGTTCGAGGGGGCACAAGGGGAGCAGAGGAGCAAGGTAGGGACAGAGAGTGGGTCAGGAGGCCTGGGAGGAGGCCACAGGACAGGGAATGGGTCAGGGGGCCGGGGGGGAGGCCTCAGGCCAGGGTCAGGGGCAGTCTCAGGCTGCAGGGCCATGGAAGGCGGAGTCATGGAGGACTCTGGGGGCAGAGCCGTGGAAGGCAAAGCAGGCAGGGCCGTGGAAGGCGGAGCAGGCAGGGCCGTGGAAGGCGGAGCAGGCAGAGCCGGGGAGGACACCAGGGGAGGAGCCGTGGAGGGCTCAGGAGGCGTGCAAGGCATTGGAGGCACGGAAGTCACTGGTGGCATGGAAGGCACTGGAGGCGCGGAAGGTACTGGTGGCGAAGAAGGCACTGGAGGCAGAGCCCTGGGAGGTGGAGCCGTGGAAGGCTCAGGAGACAGTGCTATTGGAGGTTTAGGAGACGTGGAAGGCTCAGGAAGCGGAGCCCTGGAAGGCGGAGCCGTGGAAGACTCAGGAGAGAGAGCACTGGGAGGCTCGGGAGGCGGAGCCCTGGGAGGCGGAGCACTGGGAAGCTCGGGAGGTGGAGCACTGGAAGGTGGAGCACTGGGAAGCTCAGGAGGCGGAGCACTGGGAAGCTTGGGAGGCGGAGCACTGTGAAGCTCGGGAGGCGGAGCACTGGGAAGCTCGAGGGGCGGAGCTCTGGGAAGCTCGAGGGGCGGAGCACTGGGAAGCTCGAGGGGCGGAGCACTAGAAGGTGGAGCACTGGGAAGCTCGGGAGGCAGAGCACTGGAAGGCGGAGCACTGGGAAGCTCGGGAGGCTGAGCCCTGGAAGGCAAAACACTGGGAAGCTCGGGAGGCAGAGCACTGGGATGCTCGGGAGGCGGAGCACTGGAAGGCGGAGCACTGGGAAGCTCGGGAGGCGGAGCTCTGGGAAGCTCGAGAGGCGGAGCTCTGGGAAGCTCGAGGGGCGGAGCACTGGAAGGAGGAGCACTGGGAAGCTCGGGAGGCAGAGCACTGGAAGGCGGAGCACTGGGAAGCTCGGGAGGCTGAGCCCTGGAAGGCGGAGCACAGGGAAGCTCGGGAGGTGGAGCACTGGGAGGCGGAGCACTGGGTGGCTCGAGGGGCGGAGCCCTTGGAGGCTCGGGAGGCGGAGCTCTGGGAGGCTCGGGAGGCGGAGCTCTGGGAAGCGGAGCTCTGGGAAGCTCGGGGGGGCGGAGCTCTTGGAAGCGGAGCCCTGGGAGGCTCGAGAGGCGGAGCCCTGGGAGACTTTCTTCCCCTCCTCCACCAGACGATCGAGGCTACAGGCGTTGGCACTGGCTCAGGGATGGTCGAGGCTACAGGCGGTGGCTCTGGCTCAGGTACGGTCGAGGCTACAGGCGGTAGCTCTGGCTCAGGGACGGTCGAGGCTACAGGCGCTGGCTCTGGGGCGGTCGAGGCTACAGGCGCTGGGGATGGAGCCGTGGAAGGCGGAGATTGGGGAGCGGAGGCCCTCCTTCTCTTCCTCCTCTGGGCGGACGAGGCTGACAACGCTGGCTCTGGGACGGACGAGGCGGGCAACACTGGCTCTGGGACGGACGAGGCGGGCAGCTCGTGGGCCGTGGCAGGCGTGGGCGTTGGCTCGTTGGCCGTGGCAGGCGTGGGCGTCAGCTCGTTGGCCGTGGCAGGCGTGGGCGTCGGCTCGTTGGCCGTGGCAGGCGTGGGCGTCGGCTCGTTGGCAGTGGCAGGCGTGGGCGTCGGCTCGTTGGCAGTGGCAGGCGGAGACTGGAGAGCAGAAGCCTTTCCCCTTCTCCTCCTCCTCCGGACAGACAAGGCTGGCAACACGTTGGATGTGGCTGGCGTGGAGGGACGAGTGATGGAAGGCTGGGGGGTGACCACTGTGGGAGGAGAGGTAGGGTCCTCCTCCGCAACGTCCACAATGAATGGAGAGCCACAGATCATCAGGGTCTCTTCCACGAAATCGTGGAGCGTCCAGCGCGGGGTCGCTGGTGGCAGCCGTTCCCTTAGCGAACTGCTAAGATTTCCCCTGAAGAAAGCCACCAAGGAAAATTCGGGGAAGTCGGAAGTGTATGCCAGCTCCAGAAAGTCTCGGACGTGGGCCTCTATTGGGCGGTCCTCTTGTCTGAGGCAGAGTAGCTGGTAGTTCGCCTGCTGAGCTGCTAGATCCATTATTTGGGTTAGTTATTCTGTGACGACAGGCAGCGAGAGAGGATCTAAGTGCTGCTATTATTTAACTAAAAAGGGAAAACAAGGAACAAGGAACAAGGAAAACCAGGCTCGGGAGGAAAACATCATACAACATGAAATAACTAACACAGAAAACAGGGAAACCAAGGACTTAAATACATAAAGGGACTAACAAGGGAATGAGGAACACCTGGTGAAACAATCAGGGAAAGAGAACTAATCAGGGGAAAACCAATCATAAAATAGAACTACAAGGGACTACAAAAACCAAAAGGGAAACAGCGATAACTTCAAAATAAGAGCACAAAAACAAACGACAACGGTGAACATGACAGATGACACTATTCTCTTTTTTTAAATGAACAGCAAATACCCCTAGCACTTCTTTTAAGCCCCTAGCACTATTTATTAAGATTTTCTCAAAAGCTTAATTTCTCAAAATATTAGTTATTGGCCATCCATGATCATCCTAATAGAACATTGTATAATATCCCAGTTAAAAACAACGTTAAATATTTAGGTATCTGGATATACAAGTCTGTGGATAATTTTTATAAAAAATGTAGAGAAATGTAAATTAATTGCAGAGAGACATAACGATATTCGGAAGAATTCTATTGACTAAAGTAGAGAGTCTTTCTAGATTCATTTATCTGTGTTTCTCACTAGCAGCTTCAGCTAAAAAGATAAAAATAAATAAATAAATGGATTTTTTTTATTTTAAATGGAAAAGGATAAGTCATTATATGCTTAAAAGTAATATGATTAAAGATAATGAAGATGGAGGTTTTAAGACGATTGACTTTGACATTATAAATGGGGCTATCAAGCTTAAATGTTACAATCGTTTTGAGTCCTCATTCTGGTTTGAGATTCCTTCAGCTGTATTTAAAAAATGTGTGGCATAAGTTTTCTGTTACATTGTGACTTTGAAATGTCTAAACTCCCTGTAAAACTTTCTGCTTTTCACCAAGTACTATTATATTGGAAATTGATTTTCAAACATAATTTTAGCCCACATAACATGTCAATCTGGAATAACAGATGTATGACAGTGAGCAGAAAATCTTTGTTTATTAATGAGTGGTGACAAAAGGGCATATGGTCAGTGACACATTTTATGGATAACTTTGGGAATATAACGTCTCGGTTACGTATGTAACCTCCGTTCCCTGATGGAGGGAACGAGACGTTGTGTCGAAGAAGCGACACTAGGGGTCTCTCTTGAGCGCCGAAAGATACCTCTGATCTATGAAAAAAGGCCAATGAGAGTTGGCGAACAGTATTTGCATACTCCGCCTCCGGATACGGATATAAAGGCGAGAGAAATACGCTCGTTCATTCAGGATTTTTCTGAGGAGCCGGGAGTGTACCGGGCACCTCAGCGGCTCGGCCCAGCGACGTGGCCGGGAAGACATGACGTCTCGTTCCCTCCATCAGGGAACGGAGGTTACATACGTAACCGAGACGTTCCCCGTCTGTCGCAGAAGCGACACTAGGGGTCCACTTCAAAACTCGCCATGCGCTGAGCCGTGTACGTGTACTGCTGACACAGAAGCGGGCAGGTATTTGCACGTGCACAAGCGACCAACTGTGTTCAGTGCACGTACTCTTCCCCAATGCCCCGAAAAAGCGTCAGCATCCTTTTGGTTACCCTAGGGGGGAACAAGGTGACGCTCCCAACTAGGGAACGGGCCCAGCCTGGCTGGGCCTCTTTTCTCTCTATGTTTTCTCGGCATAGAGCAAGAGCAGCCGGGGCCCTTACCGCGTCGAGGGAAGGGGGTCTTATTCCCGAATTCCTATTCTTTTAGGGGAAAAGACACTGCGGAGGCCACACCCGCCCAGCAGGGGAGGTAAAGGTGGCAAAATACATCACATGGCCACTTTGGGCATGTGGGAGGAAATGGCGCGGTGGTAGATCCAACCTCGAGGAGGGGGGAGTTGCTACAACACGGCGACCGGAGGGCAGCGAAGGACTGCCTAAGGGAGACGCGGGTCAGCTCGTAAGGTGACCGTACCGCGGAAATACACACAGGAGGAGTCCCGTAGGAGGCCTGATCTGTGGAGCACCTATTCCAGTAGGGGTAGCCGGAGGTACCCGTAGTGGACTGGACCAGCACGTTCCTCCGCTGAACTGCTGCGGGCCCGAAGGGCTAGGGAGGAATCAACCAGGGACCTAGGTCCTCTGGGACAAAAGCGCACTGTTTTGCCTTGGCAGAGGGAAACGGCGCTGGAACAAGCGGTTCACCCGGTCAGATCGTCGACGTGTACCGAGTTCTACGGGCTCGGACCTGAGAGAACACGGGACGAGACTGACTCAACCCTGAGATTGTAGAATCTCGTAAAGGTGTTAGGTGCTGCCCAGCCCGCAGCTCTGCAAATGTCTGCTAGGGAGGTGCCCCTCGCCAGTGCCCATGAGGATGCCACGCTCCTAGTGGAGTGGGCCCGAACCCGTAAGGGGGGTGGCACGGCCTGGGTGTGGTAGGCCAACTGAATGGCCTCCACCACCCAGTGAGACAACCTCTGTTTGGAGACAGCGTTCCCTTTCTGCTGTCCTCCAAAGCAGACAAAGAGCTGCTCAGAGCGCCTAAAGCTCTGGGTGCGTTCCAGGTAGGCACACAAGGCACGTACAGGACACAATAGTGAGAGGGCTGGGTCTGCCTCCTCCCGGGGCAGCGCTTGTAGGTTCACTACCTGATCTCTAAAGGGCGTGGTAGGAACCTTGGGCACATAGCCCGGGCGAGGTCTTAGGATCACATGAGTGTCTGCCGGACCGAACTCCAGGCAAGTGTCGTTAGTAGAGAACGCTTGCAGGTCCCCGACCCTCTTGATGGAGGCGAGCGCGATCAGCAGGGCCGTTTTTAGAGAGAGGGCCCTGAGTCCAGCTGATTCTAGCGGCTCGAAAGGGGATCTCTGAAGACCGGCGAGGACCACCGAGATATCCCAGGAGGGGAACAGGTTTGGCCGGGAGGGGTTTAACCTCTGGGCGCCTCTTAGGAACTTGACGATTAAGTCGTGCTTGCCCAGAGACTTGCCGTCTACTGGGTCGTGGTGAGCTGCGATAGCGGCAACATACACCTTCAAGGTAGACGGGGACAGCCTCCCCTCCAACCTCTCCTGTAGGAACAGGAGCACCGACCTAACTGCGCACCTCTGTGGGTCTTCTGCCCGGGAAGAATACCAATTGACGAACAGACGCCACTTCAGGGCGTAGAGTTGCCTGGTAGAAGGGGCTCTGGCTTGGTTGATTGTGGCTACGACTGTGGGTGGTAGACCAGCTAGATCTTCCGCGTCCCATCCAGGGACCAGACGTGGAGGTTCCAGAGTTCTGGGTGCGGATGCCAGAGCGTGCCCCGTCCCTGAGAAAGAAGGTCCTTCCTCAGGGGAATTCACCAGGGAGGGGCTGTTGCGAGGAGCACGAGGTCCGAGAACCAGGCCCGGGTGGGCCAGTAAGGAGCCACGAGAGTGACTTGCTCCTCGTCCTCCCTGACCTTGCACAGCACCTGTGCAAGAAGGTTCACTGGGGGAAATGCGTACTTGCGCAGCCCCACCGGCCAGCTGTGTGCCAGTGCATCTGCCCCTAGGGGAGCCTCTGAGCGGGCGTACCAGAGCGGGCAGTGGGAGGTCTCTTGGGAGGCAAACAGGTCTACCTGGGCCTTGCCGAACCGTTCCCAAATCAGCTGAACCGAGTGGGGGTGAAGCCTCCACTCTCCGCCAGGCAAGCGTTGTCGTGACAGCGCGTCCGCCATCACATTGAGGTTGCCGGGGATGTGAGTGGCACGCAGCGACCTGAGTCGGTGCTGGCTCCAAAGGAGGAGACGACGGGCGAGTTGCGACATGTGGCGGGACCGTACGCCGCCTTGGCGATTTATGTACGCGACTGCAGTGGTGCTGTCCGTCCTGACCAGGACATGTTTGTCGCGAATTAACGGGAGAAACTGCCGCAGGGCTAGAAGGACGGTCAACAACTCGAGGCAGTTGATGTGCCAACGCAGCTGGGCCCTTTTCCAACGGCCTGAGGCTGCGTGCCTGTTGCAAACGGCGCCCCAACTCAATCTGGAGGCGTCGGTCGTGACCAGGACGCGTCTGGTCACCTGCTGTAGGGGTACTCGAGCCCGTAAGAAACAGAGGTCTGTCCAGGGGTTGAATGTTTGTTGGCAGGCGGGGGTGATTGTTACCCGGTGCGTGCCGTGGCACCATGCTCGTCTCGGGAATCGGGTCTGGAGCCAGTGTTGGAGCGGTCTCATACGCATCAACCCCAGCGGCGCGACCGCGGCGGAGGACGCCATATGCCCCAGGAGCCTCTGGAAAAGTTTTAAGGGGACCGCTGTGCCTGGCCTGAAGGCGGCGAGGCAGTTCAACACTGACTGGGCACGCTCGTTGGTGAGACGTGCGGACATTGAGACCGAGTCTAACTCCATCCCGAGAAAAGAGATGCTCTGAACTGGAGCGAGCTTGCTCTTTCCCAGTTGACCTGAAGCCCCAGACGGATGAGGTGCCTGAGCACCTGGTCTCTGTGGGCGCATAGTAACTCTCTCAAGTGGGCAAGAATGAGCCAGTCGTCGAGGTAGTTGAGTATGCGGATGCCGGCTTCTCGGAGCAGAGCAAGAGCTGCCTCTGCGACTTTCGTGAAGACGCGAGGGGACAGAGACAGGCCGAAGGGGAGGACTTTGTACTGGTACGCCTGGCCCTCGAATGCAAACCGCAGGTAGGGGCGGTGTCGGGGCAGGATGGAGACGTGGAAGTACGCGTCCTTCAGGTCTATCGCTGCGAACCAATCTAGATGCCGGACGCAGGTTAAGATGTGTTTCTGCATGAGCATCTTGAACAGGAGTTTGTGCAACGCTCGGTTGAGAACTCGAAGGTCCAAGATTGGTCGTAAGCCGCCGCTTTTCTTGGGTATGATGAAGTAGGGGCTGTAGAAACCCTTCTTCATCTCGGTTGGAGGGACAGGCTCTATCGCGTCTTTGGCCAGAAGAGTCGCGATTTCCGCGCGCAGGGAGTGGGCGTGTTCGCCGTGTACTGCGGAAAAGCGGACGCCCATGAAGGGGGGCGGGGGGCCTGGCAAACTGAATTGCGTAACCGAGTCGGATGGTCCGGGCCAGCCAGCGAGACGGGTTGGGAAGTGAAAGCCACGCGTCCAACCTCTGCGCTAGGGGCACCAAAGGTTAATTTGGACGTACCCGGCGGGGCTTCGCAGCGGGGCGGAGCAGGTAGGGCAGTGTTGGGTGGCGACGGGGCGACCCACGGCTGAGGTGCTGAGAAAAATCTCAAAGCACTTACCTTGCTCCGCACACCCGGCTGGGGGCGGGTTAGCGACTGAGGAGGAGGTCCTGGGTAGGCGTCCTCTAGACTCATCGGAACCGGCCGGCCGGGGGACAGTCGTGGGGCTGAAGACGGGTGGTCTGTGTCCAGGAAGCCAGGACTGTTGAGATCTAAGGGCAAAGTGCCGTGAGAACGGCATTTGCGGGCCAGGTGACCCAGAGACATAGGAAATAGCTCTTTTATTGAGAATGTGGGTACCGCAACCCCGTCTAAGGGGGAGCGGCAAATTAAATTGTTTGAAAACAAAAGATTCTTCTCCCGGCCCTCCACCGGGGGACCGAGTGGTCTTACCACCTCCGGAGCTAACGTCTGTGTCGCTGGGTCGTCCGTCTCAGGACCGCCTAGGAGCCTTCCGGGTCCTCGGGGGAGTCCGGGAGACAGGGGCCTCTGCTTCCTGCGATGTGCTCGACACGGGGGCCGAGAGCTGGGCCCGGGTTGAGGCAGAGCAGGTTTTTTAGCCGCAGGGGGACGCCCTCGGCGAGCAGACGGGGCAGTGGCCTTGGCGGCAGGTTTGCGGCGAGGCAGGATGTGAGAAATAGCCTCCGTCTGTCTTCTCACCGCGGAGAACTGTTGGGCGAAGTCCTCGACGGTGTCGCCGAAGAGGCCAAGCTGGGAGACAGGGGCGTCGAGGAAGCGGACTTTGTCGGCCTCACGCATCTCGACCAGGTTGAGCCAAAGATGACGTTCCTGGACCACAAGGGTGGCCATCGCCTGCCCGAGTGCCTGCGCGGTGACCTTCGTGGCTCTGAGGGCGAGGTCGGTCGCTGAGCGCAGTTCCTGCAACACATCGGGGTCAGGGCTACCCTCATGCAGATCTCTGAGCGCCTTGGTCTGGTGGACTTGCAGGATGGCCATGGCGTGCAAGGCAGAGGCGGCCTGTCCCGCGGCGCTGTAGGCTTTGTTGTTCAAGCAGGATGAAGTCCTACAGGCCTTGGAAGGGGGTACAGGGCGTCCGCGCCAGGTGGTAGGGTTACCGGGACAAAGATGGAGCGCAACTGCCCTATCCACCTGGGGAATAGCCGTGTACCCGTGGGCCTCTCCGCCGTCGAGGGTAGCGAGAGCGGACGAGCAGGGCTTTTGACGAATGGAGAGCGGCGCTCACCATGAAGACGTCAGCTCGTCATGCACCTCCGGGAAAAACGGGACCGGGGGGTGGCGTGGCTGTGAGCGGCGCCCAGAGCCCAGGAACCAGTCATCCAACCGTGACGGGTGTGGGGAGGGTGGAGGTTTCCAGTCCAACCCCACCCCGACAGCGGCCCAGGCAAGCATGTCGGACATCTGCGCGTCCGCCTCAGCCTGGGCCTGCTGGCCCGAAGGCGGCAGTCCAGGGGAGGAGTCAGCGTCAGATGCCGCGCTCTCCGACGGAGCAGCGAGCTCATCGGCTTCAGGCTCCAGAGGATAGGCAGACTGGCCCGGAGGCGAGTCGCCGTTGCCTCGAGGCTGGACGGAGGTAAACGAGCGTGTCGGGGGGCGGGTGGTCCGAGGGGACGTGCCCGGCGGAAGCGCACCCGCTGCCCTCCCCAAATCGCCTCCAGCGCCAACCGCATCGTCCTCAATCCCGTGGGAAGAAGGAGCGATACAGGGGGCGGCTGGAGTGGCGTGCTTTCTATTGAAAGCGAGCCGCGACCGCAACGTTACCATGGTCATGTTCTCGCAATGAAAACATGAACCATCAACAAACGCTGCCTCGGTGTGATCGGCGCCCGGACACACGAGACAGCGCCTGTGGCCGTCAGAAGCGGAGAGCACTCTACCGCATCCAGGAACTACACAGGGGTTAAATGGCATCTTTATAAAGACGCGCCCTGAAAAGGGCGTTCAACACCGCTGTGTATTGCTCTTTTAGAGAAATAGACTCTTTATGAAGAAATATAACTCTTTGGAAAGGGAACTCTTTCAACTCTGCGCTGTCGAAGCGCCCAGGGGCAAACTGCACGCCGGCAGAGAAGAGAAAACAGCCACTGAAGTGCGCCGTAAATCCAACAGCAGCAGAGCGTGAGAGGATCAGAAGCAAGATCAGTTGTGTGTAGCACAGCAGACAGTATTCACACGACCATCGGCTCCGAAGAAAATTACTGAATGAACGAGCGTATTTCTCGCGCCTTTATATCCGTATCCGGAGGCGGAGTATGCAAATACTGTTCGCCAACTCTCATTGGCCTTTTTTCATAGATCAGAGGTATCTTTTGGCGCTCAAGAGAGACCCCTAGTGTCGCTTCTTCGACACAACGTCGAAGTGAGCGACAGACGGGGAATGGGTCTTAATAATGTTTGTGTTAAATACAATCTAAGTTGCTCACCTAAAGTGTATGATAAAACTATTAAAAGTATCCCATTGTCGATGATTAGTTAAGGAACAATTAAAATATTTATTGGCAAAACCTAAATTGCATGACCTCATGATTGAAAATGAAAACTTTGCAGATAAAAAATGCTCTAACAGATTTTTGATAGATGGTTTACTACAACAATGTTTCCCAGGTCCTGTAAAGAGATCTTACATTTTTCATAATTTTGAGTGAAATTAGAACAAATTTCTTGTCAGTTCCCATTGCCCCTTAATGTTAAGAAGTGCACTTAGGAATCATATTTATCCAACTAAAGAATTTTTAAGAATTAGATTTAATGTTTGGGGACTCAAACCTGTGTCAAATATACAAGTCAGAGATAGAAACAGTTGAACACTTGTTTTTCAATGTAATTTGGTGTATTCATTATGGAAGGATGCACTTAGCTGGATGCAACTGTGAGACTGATCATTTAATTGTCGTTTATTTGTTTTAAAGAGGATTTTTCAATGTATTTAGAGATGTTGAGTGGGATGAAAAGTCCAAAAGCAAAATATGTGTATCTTTTGCTGAAGGATTGGTTTTGTACTGTAAAAACATCCTACTTTCCTACTTTATTTATTTATTTTTCTTACTTTTACTTATTTTTTTTTGTAATTTTTTGTTTGCACACGCCTAGAGAATCCACAGTCACTTCCAGGACAGCGGTGACACGCGCCACACGTGGCAGGGCATCCAAGCCATCACCAACTACTGGACAACATCAGTTGCCTGTGACAAAGATGCCTCCCTTCCAGATGCGCTGAACAATTTCTACGCTCGGTTTGAAGTGCAGAACGACGTGGTGGCGATGAAGACCATCCCTCCTCCCAACGACCAGGTGCTCTCATACCACGATTGATGTGAGGAAAACTCTACATGGAGTCAACCCACAGAAGGCTGCTGGACCAGACAACATTCCTGGCAGAGTGCTCAGAGTATGTGCAGACCAGCTGGCAGATGTTCTTACAGACATCTTCAACATCTCTCTGAGCAGCGGCGTCGTTCCAACATGCTTCAAGGCCACCACTATCGTACCCATGCCAAAGAAGTCTTCAGTGTCCTGCCTACTGTCAATGACTACTGTCCCGTCGCACTCACACCCATCATCATGAGAGGCTCCGAGCTTCGAGAGGCTCGTCATGAGGCACATTAAGACCCAGCTGCCCCCCTCACTAGACCCACTGCAGTTTTCGTATCGTCTGAACCATTCAACAGATGATGCCATCATCACCACCCTCCATCTGGCCCTCACCCACCTAGATAAAAAGGACTCATACGTTCGAATTTTGTTCATAGACTTCAGCATTCAACACAATCATTCCCCGGCACCTGATTGGAAAGCTGAACCTGCTGGGCCTGGACACCTCCCTCTGCAACTGGATCCTGGACTTCCTGACTGGGAGACCTCAGTCAGTCCGGATCGGGAACAGCATCTCCACCACCACCACACTGAGCACTGGGGCCTCCTAGGGCTGTGTGCTCAGTCCACTGCTGTTCACTCTGCTGACTCACGACTGTGCAGCAATGCACAGCTCGAATCACATCAACAAGTTCGCCGATGACACAACCGCGGTGGGTCTCATCAGCAAGAACGGCGAGTCAGCATACAGAGAGGAGGTGCAGCGGCTAACAGACTGGTGTAGAGCCAACAACCTGTCTCTGAATGTTGACAAAACAAAAGAGATGGTTGTTGACTTTAGGAGAGCACAGAGTGACCACTCTCTGCTGAACATCGATGGCTCCTCTGTGGAGATCGTCAAGAGCACCAAATTCCTTGGTGTTCACCTGGCGGAGAACCTCACCTGGTCCCTCAACACCAGATCTATTACCAAGAAAGCCCAGCAGCATCTCTACTTTCTTCAAAGGCTGAGGAAAGCACATCTCCCCATCCTCACTGCATTCTATAGAGGGACTATTGAGAGCATCCTGAGCAGCTGCATCACGGTTGGGACTTGCACCGTTTCGGACCGCAAAGCCCTGCAGAGGATAGTGAGGACAGCTGAGAAGATCATCGGGGTCTCTCTTCCCTCCATCAAAGACTACCAGCATTGTGGACGACCCCACACACCCCTCACACAAACTCTTCATGTGTTCCCATCCTTAACTTTCTCAAGTGAGCCGGGAGCACAGGGTCCTGAGCTTCATGCATTCACAGTGAATCACAATTGGTTCAGGGGGATCTCGCTCAAGCATAAAAGACAGCACTCATGTCCATCAGACAGAGGGACATATCACTCACAGGGTGGAAAAAACTTGTGAAACAGTCCTGTCTTCAAAAGTACTGTATGTTGTTTCAGCAAATGGCTCTTTTAGGTTGTTTAAAACACTTAGAAGAAATTCAATGTCAGGGTTGTGCATCATTCAGAATTGAATGAGGAATGTCAATAATTTCCTAATTTTTAACTGATTTTGAATTGAGGTAGCAAAAAGGATGTAGAATTGCAATTCGAATTTGAATGAAAGGAAGTAGAATTCAAATGGATGAAATTCAAAGAAATTAAAATGACTGTTTTGAAATGTATTTTTTAATATTATATAAAAATGTTCAGTATTTCATGAAACATGTTATAATAGTAATTACATGCATAACAAATAGGGTATTTCAGAAACATTACAGTGTAAATGTTTTTTTAGATCAGGTAAATAATGCTGAAAAAACTATGAAAGATGTACTTGATTACTGAAGATTTTCAGCACAAGCAATGCATATAAATGCAGCTTTTTAATTACAACATATTAAGATTTTAATTCAAACCAACAAGCACAGCAGCAAGTTGGATTAATACATTTATTTAAGTTTAAATTGACTTACACAATAAAATATCAACGTCTTCCAAGCATGCACTTGGGCATAGATAATGTGGTTGTATTGTTTGGTCTTTTGCATGGTTTTATTTACATTTGTGTTGTGGAATCTTTTTGTCATGGTAGGAAACTTGTTTTGTGATGTCAAGATGAGTTTGTTTCTCTTATAAAATGATCAATTTGTTGATTGTTAACCTTGTCAGGTTTTTTGTACCAAGGGTCAAGGTCTGTGTGTGGCATTTTAACATATATTTTATTATTTTATAATTTTTCCCACATAATGTTCTTGGGATAAGTAAAACTGTGAAATTATTGGTTTAAGACAGCAAGCACATCACTCTCCATGAAATATATGTTTATAGAAATGTTGAGATGAGATCTTGAGATGCTCAGAATATTAAGCAGTTTAAAAGCATGTAAATAAATTTAGAAATTGTCTAAGTTCACAGAATTTAAGAAATATTTGCACATTTAACTTAATTTAAATATGTAATTGCTCAAAATGTCAAATTTATATTTACTATGTACAACTAATATGTAAAAGTAATGGCAGGTTGACATTTTATGTTCAGTTAATTAAAGTTCAATTAAAGTAAATTAGTTAAACTTAAAAAAAATCAATGCACATAATTTCTTAAAATTGTACAAACACATCAGTTTTTACAGTTTTAATAATTAAATTAAAATTAAATGTTTGAAATGCTACCTATAGAAATGTGTATTTAATTAATTTCATTCTAATTGATGCATTTTTATTTTATGAACCATGGTGGAAGAACACTTCTTTTTCCAGAATTCTCTTATTTGCTCATTATATTAAAAAACCAATAGATACAAAATTAGAATCAGTTTTCATAAAGTTATTTGCAAAAAATATGGTACACAATTTATACTGCTGTATAGCAAAAACAAAATCTATTTTGTGTTCATTTTAGATTTATTTTATTATGATTATTTATGTTGTCTAAAAAGTTTTAAAATTTAGTTACACCTATTAGGGAATAAATAGGCATACTTGGTCAAAAATTATTACATAATTATTTGTAACAAAATATTTCCAGAAACTAGCTTCAAAAATCCAACTCATGAATTGAAAGCGAATTAATTCTTGAAATTCTGAATTTTGCAACCCCAAATTAAACAAACCTGTAAAACAAAAAAAGTGTTTAAAGGATACACTTTTAAGGATTTTGAGAAGTCCTTAAACTTTTGAGAAGAAGGAGTGTAGTTATTGACCGGGTACAGATTAGAACAGGGATGTATTGGTTAATGATTCCAGAGCATGTGAGATGTCTAAGCAATCCTGAAAGAGGAAAATTCTGATGGTGTGGTGACTGGCTTATATGCCCATGATGCCACTAGCAGAGCATGAGCACCAAGATTAACCAGCCAGTCAAATTTGCACGATGGTGTAAGGTTTCAAATACACCACCCCTAGGAGGAGCTCCCACTGTGTCAGCTACTGATGCAGCATTTAATTAACCTCCTGACTTAAAAAGGAACTTTTTCAATGTGGTGGGAAAGTGCACATTTAAGTTGCCTCTTATTCCTCTGAACTTTGTCTGAAATTTGAAATTTTTTCACTGATATCGCCAATGACATGAAATAAACAGACAAACATTCAGTTTAAATTTTTTATATTGTGAATAAATTACAAGTTTATTACAAACACTATTAATTTCTTCAGACTTCATTAATATTTTTGATGAGAAAAATATTACTGAGTAGTAAGTAAACCTTAAATGTTAAGCTCTGCTGTATATGAACAGTAATTTGTGTGTGTGAAAACTATGTGCATGCACATGCAAGCCATTTTCTATAGTCATATACAAGTATATGTGAGAAGATACTTCCTAACTGTCAATGAATAAGAATGAGTCAGGCAGGTGGGACCGTGGGAGATATTCGATTGCAAGAAAAATCAACAAAGACAACTGGATGAGAGAGGAAACAACAGTTTCTTTTAAGGCACTCTATCATACCAGCTTGCATTATCTTCTAAGCCTTTGTTTGTTTGTTTCTCTTGGCCTTTTGTCACCTTACACTCTTTGGCCTCCACACTCCCCTTTCTCTCTGCTGGAGAGCAATTCCTTTTAGGAGTGTTATCACTGCTTTGATGAAAGGCTGCAGTTGATACTTGTCTCTTGTGTGGGAGACAGGAGACACAGAGAAGTCCTAACTGCTGTTGAGAGGGAATAAGAAACCTCTGTGAACTGACCTCTTCTTAAGGGGAACTGACATGCCTTTAACGCTCATTTTCATAATGTGTTTTCATGAGAGGGTGATGGGTAATGTATGTACTTTGTGAGATTTTGGCATGTTGGTGGATCATCGAAGTCAAACAGTCTGTGTACTTGCAGTCAACACCTCATTTCACAGCAGCCCTCTATTTCCTTTTTGTAAACTGAAAGATGGGATATGTGTGAAGAGCCATCTCTCTGAAAAGATCATGGTTACTCTCTTCTGTGGATTACAAAAGGAGATGCTGGGAAGAATGACCACTATTCATACTTCATTGTATAGAAAATATGCAGCTTTGGTGAGACTAATGTACTGCCTAACATCTCCTCTGGAGTTTATCCCTTAAAGGGTTAGTTCACCCAAAAATGAATATTCTCTCATCTTTTACTCACCCTCGTGCCATCCCAGATGTGTATGACTTTCTTTCATCTGCTAAACACAAATAAAGATTTTTAGAAGAATATCTCAGCTCTGTAGGTCCACACAATGCAAATGCATGGGTGCCAAAATTTTGAAGCTCCTAAATCTACATATGGGCAACATCAAAGTAGTCCAGAAGACTCTGGTGGTTAAATTAATATGTTCTGTAGCAATATGATGTGGGTGAGAAACAGGTCAATATTTGATTTGTTTTTCCTTCTTCTGTTTTTGGTGATTCACATTCTTCATGCATATCGCCCCCTACTGGACAGGGAGGAGAATTTATGATAAAAATGACTTAAGTATTGATCTATTTTTCATCCACACCTATTATATTGTGTCTGAACATGGATTTAAACACTGGAGTAATATGGATTACTTTTATGTTCTCTTTATGTGGATTTTGGAGCTTCAAAATGTTGGCATCAATTCACTTGCATTGTATTGACTTACACAGTTTTTAGAAGAATATTTCAGTTCTGTAAGTTTTCTGCAGAAAAAAGAGAGACATACACTTCTGGGATGACATGAGGGTAGGTAAATGATGAGAGAATTTTCTTGTTGGGGTTAATTATTCATTTAAAGCTCTCCAAATGCCTATTTATAATTTGTATAGAAGTCCACTGTTCATTATCTATGAAAGTTAGCTTTTGTTAGGCTTGAATGACCAGTATGTCCACATATCCACAATTTGCTTGAACTTTTCTTGATCTCAAGCCCACCCTACATCCCAGACTAAAAATCCATGAGAGCCTTGGAGGACAAGCAAAGAGTCATGGATTGTTTCAGTCAAGTATAGATCATTAAATGTATGTCATCTTTGTTGTCTGGTAACCCTAAATGAGGCCCATGGGATTCTGGAGACCGACATGGTCCTCCACTCCACTGATGTACATACACACCTCTGCTCTTCACCTCTGGTTTTGGTTGCTCACTTTCAAACCAAAGGACATGGCAAGCTTAACTTATGCAGACAACTTGAACCTTCTGACTCCTGTCTTGAACGTTTGTTGTGATATAGTAATTACATGCTTATGAGGGTGTCTGCTTCACCTAAATTTGTTCACGCTTGTCTGCTGGAGGACCTGTTTATTTTATTGTCCAAGCTCTCCATATATTGCCTTTGTACTGATTTGTTTCATTGCAAGTCATCAAAACAATTGCCATTGAATGGTTTTAAAGGAATAGTTCACCCAAAAATGAAAAGGCTGTCATTTTTTACCCTTTCAAAAATGGCAACATTCTTTTAAATATTTATTTATGTTTGGAAAAACATGAGGGTAAGTAAATAATTACAGAATTTGCATATTTGGGTAAACTATTCCTTCAAAATCTATTACTATTCGGAAGTGAATTATTCACAAATAATATGAATTTTAGATAAATTGTCTCAGAAACTCCTAATCAGTTTTTGAAGCTTCCAGGGTTTGGCTAGACCAAGGATTTTTTTCCGTAAGGAAATACACCGCCCCTTTATATTTATAAATCAAATATCACATATTATTTTAATGACCATCCACAAATTTGCTCTAGGCTTACAACAATTTGACAGAAACACTAACATTAAATGTTAATGTAAGATTCCAATGCATAAACACTTATAGGCCTACTAAAGTGGTTTTGAAACTTGCAAGGGGGTTCCTTGCACTAAACGTCTTAACAGTTGTATTTCAAGAAAGCTTTATACTGTCTTAAATGTTATTTGTGATGAATGAAAATGATATCAAAAAATTTGCTCTTGACACACCAGATCCATGGTTTAAACAACACGGCTTAGAATATACAATATTCTACTGTGATAAATAGCATATATACTGTAGGAAATCTTATTTTAATAATGGCATTTGTATAATTATATCAGCCTAGTTTGATCCAGTGAGGCTAAACAGGAAGACAAATACCTCCCCCTCAACACCCCCAACCTCTTGAGGTTGTCATCAGTACAACAGCAATGTAATACACCCTAGTAATGACTTGGCCCCTTTCTCGAGTGTTGTTGAAGCAAGGCAGTCTGTCACCCTCTCAACCCCTTAAGTTCCTACTCATGTCAGTGAGTAAACATTGAAAAGGAATGGCAATGTGATCTGTGCATTTCACTATTAGAATTAAGTCACAGTTTTCTAGAGTCACACTGCCCAGGAGATTTGTCTGAACTTGTCTTGATGACTAGACTTCACTATGTCTGAAAGATTTTCTGTATAGTCAGAAGCTGCGTTGTAAAAGCTTTAGACTCAACACTTAACACACTTTTTCAGATTTGAGGCTAGGTTCCTGACTTCAATGTATGTGTTAAACGTACTCATTAAAATCAGTTGGGTTAAAAATGACCCAACACATAGCCCAATGGTGGGTTGACATAGCATGTTGACAAAGCAATGTTGCTTTCACCATTCTAGTATTCTAGTATTATTGGTACTATTATTATTGCTGACATTATTATTATTGTGTAAATAAATTATAATGCACAAGTTACAAATATCTGGAAAATGCTTTATTTCCATTAAATTAAAAGTTGCAAAAATTTTCATTAATGGTTAATGGTAAATGGTTGCAATTGTGTTATCAATTTACTTCCTTTTTATCATTAAGTTACTTACAATCATGTTTCAATTTACAAGAACCACCACAAATATAGAAGTAATAAAGGCAGGCGGGGGTGATGATCATACGGTGCGTGCCGCGGCACCATGCTCATCTCATGATTCGAGTCCAGGGCCAGCGGTAAGGTGGTCTCATATCCATCAACCCCAGTGGTGCAGCCGCCGTGGAGGATGTTATATGTCCCAGGAGCTTCTAGAAAGGTTTTAAAGGGACCAGCGTGCCCGGCCTGAAGATTTTAGCACTGACTGCGCGCGCTCGTTGGCGAGGCGCGCTGACATTGAGACTGAGTCTAACTCCACGCCGAGAAAAGAGACGCTCTGAACCGGGGCGAGATAGCTCTTTTCCCGATTGACCTGAGGCCCTAAACGGCTGAGGTGCCTGAACACCTGAGACATGCTGAAGAGGGGGACCTTGTACTGATACGCCTGGCCGTCGAACGCGAGCCATAGAGAGGGTCAACGTCGAGGCAAGATTGAGATGTGGAAGTACAAGTCCTTCAGGTCTGCCGCTGCAAAGTTAGGATGTGTCTTGCGTGAGCATTTCGAACGGGAGTTTGTGCAAGGCCCGGTTGAAAACTCGCAAGTCCAAGATCGGTAATAAGTCACCACCTTTCTTGGGTACGATTCTTTGGAAGTAAGGGCTGTAGGGACCCTTCTTCATCTCGGTTGGAGGGACAGGCTCTATCGCGTCTTTGAGTAAGAGACGATTTTCACACGCAGGAATTTGGCGTATTCGCCGTGCACTGCGGTAAAGCGGACGCCCGCGAAGGGGGGCGGAGGCCTGGCAAAATGAATTGCGTAACTGTGTTGAATGGTCCTGGCCAGCCTGCATGATGGACTGGGAAGTGAAAGACACGCATCCAAGCTCCTTGCTAGGGGCACTAAGGGGACAACTATTTTTGACATACCCGACGGGGCTTCACAGCGGGGTGGAGCAGGTAATGCGGTTTCAGGAGACAAAGGAGCGTCCAGAGGGTCTGGTGCTGAGAAAAGACTCGAAGCACTTATCTTGCTCCGCACACCCGGCAGGGGGCGGGTTAGTGACTGAGGAGGTGTTCCGGAGGAGGCGTCCTCTGGACTCGTCAGAACCGGCCAGCCGGGATACAGGTTGAGGCGGAGCAGCAAGTTTTTTTTTTTTGGAAGCCACAGGAGGACGCCCTCGGCGAGCAGATGGAGCATGGCCCATGGCGGCAGGTTTGCAGCGGGGTGGGATGTGTGAAATGGCCTCAGTCTGCTTCTTCAACACTGAGGACTGCTGGGCGGAGTCGTCAATGGTGCCGCCAAATGGACGGAGCTTTGAAAACATTTCATTTCAAACGTTGCATTTCGACCAGGTCCAGTCCATAGATTACGTTTCTGGACCACAAGGGTGGCCATCACCCATTCGAGTGCCGGCGCTTCTGACCTTCGTGGCCCGGGGGGCGCGATCGGTCATTGAGCGCAGTTCCTGCAGCACATCAAGAACAGGGCTACCCAAGTGCAAGTTTTGAAGTGCCTTGGCCTGGTGTTGGTTGCAGGAGGGGCCATGGCATGCAGGGTGGAAACAGTCTGGGACCACTCCACCATCGAGGGTAGTGAGAGCGGAGGAGCGAGGAAGCCGGTTTCGGCAGTAAAAGGTGCCCTTTACGGCTTACTCAACTTGTTATGCATGTCTGGGAAGAAAGGAACCTTTTTGGGGGGGCTGGCGCACATGCCCACGGAACCAATCAAGTAGCCGTGAGGGGGGGGTGGAGTTTTTCCGGTCCAGCCTCATGCTCGCGGTAGCCCGGGAAAGCATAGCGGACCTCTGTGCATCAGGCTCAGACTGGGCGAGCAGACCTAAAGTTGGCGGCCCAGGCGAGTCATCAGCATCAGACACCGCTGTAAATCTCTCCGATGCAGCGGCGATGTCGTCATCCAATTCCGGAGCTCAAGGGACCGGCCGGCCGGCCGTGAAGCAGGCCGCACTCATCCCGAGCTCGGACGGAAGCAAGCAAGCATGCCAGGTAGGCGGGTGGTTTGAGGGGATTTACCCGGCGAAACGGAACCCTCAACCCTTCATTATCCCCAAATCACCTTCATCGCCCGCAGCGCCTGCCCCAATCCCGTAGGAAGGAGGCGAGGCGCGGGGGGGCGACTGAAGTGGCTTTCTCTCACGACAAAAGAAAGCCGCGACCACAATGCTGCCACGGCTATGTTCTCGCACTGAGAACATGAACCATTGGAGAGAAATCACTCATCCCGAGCTCAGACGGAAGCAAGCAAGCGTGCCGGGGAGGCGGGGGTTCGAGGGGATTTACCTGGCGAACGGAGCCCGTCATTGTCCCCAAATCGCCTTCGTCATCCGCAGCGCCTGCCCCAATCCCGTAGGAAGGAGGCGAGGAATGGGGGGCGGCTGAAGTGGCTTTCTCTCATGACAAAAGAAAGCCACGACCACAATGCTGCCATGGCTATGTTCTCGCACTGAGAACATGAACCATTCATAAAACGCTGCCTGCGTGTTATCGCAGCCCAGACACACGAGGCAGCTTTTATGACCGTCAGAGTTGGGGAGAAATCAACCGCATCCAGAAACTACACAGAGG
Source organism: Moxostoma hubbsi (assembly GCA_032164185.1). Taxonomy (NCBI): domain Eukaryota; kingdom Metazoa; phylum Chordata; class Actinopteri; order Cypriniformes; family Catostomidae; genus Moxostoma; species Moxostoma hubbsi. Next base: position 30,242,527 of record JAVLUX010000008.1, read on the forward strand.
CGGAAAGACATCATTAAAAAGATGAAAAGGACTCTTTTATAGAAAATAACTCTTAACTGCGCTGTCGAAGCGCACAGGGGCAAACTGCACTGCCGATCCACCTGTGTCCCGAAAACACAACCACCTGGCGTGATCGCCCTGTGCTCCCCTCCAGGGCCTGTAGGATGACATCCTTACTGGCCTCCAAAGCCTACAGCGCCACCAGACAGGCCGCTTCCGCCTTGCATGCCATGGCCCTCCTACAAGTCCACCAGGCCAAGGCATTTAAAGATCTGCACTTGGGTAGTCCTGACCCCGATGTGCTGCAGGAAATGCGCTCAGCAACCGACCTCACCCTCAGGGCCACGAAGGAGTGATACTGAGCACTGTCGCTATACGTTTATTGATCGTTGCTTGTGGAAGAGCAACTATTGATGAACTTCATGTCAGCATGTGCCCTTCTGTAGTTACTACAATGATTAACAAATACCTTATAAAAAAACAACAGATTTTTACAGTTTCAGAAGGCATGTTTATAATTTTTTTTACTTTAAATTTAACAGAATTTTGTTATTTTTTTACAGTGTCAGTGTGTACATTACAACCATTTTAAATTGTAACGGTTGTGTATTTTTTACATAATTATTCTGGCAACTACAGCTGCCAGATTTTTTTGATAAAAACAACAGGATTTTTTTTACAGTGTACTTCTAATTAATTAAGACATGAGGTTTTCTTTTCACTCTCTGCCAGACTATTTATTGACAAGCTACTATGTCTACCAATGCTGCCCCACCTATGCCATGCCCTATGTGCAGTTACGTCAATGTCAGGTATCTAAAGCAGATGCCTTTAAACAAGCAATATCAGAATTGGCTCTGAGCCTATGCCTGATTACCTGGTTGAATGTGACGAGTTCTTAAGCACGATAAATAGATGCCTAGGGGCCTACACCTAAATCCCTGTACAATACCTTATACAAACACAACTGCACACCTGAGAAGAAATGCTAATTAGAGCAAACATGGAATAGTCCCACTAAAACTGTTCCAAGTTGATGAACCCAAATATGAAGGACTTTTCTTTAGATCATGCATGGATAACTGGAACTCTCAATCTCATGCGGCAGCAACAGCACTTGCATCCTCCAGTGTTATGAGTGAAAGTTGCAAATCGTTAGGACCCTGTTCTCTGCTATGGTAATGTAGATACATTAGGTGGTAGTTATTAGAGATGGTAGGAAAAACTGAAAGCGATGTGTCGTGGTCATGTTTTGTCAGTAGTTAGTGTTTTGTCAATAACTCAGCAAGTTTGGTTGATGGCAAATGGAGCACTTTTTTGTATTTGAGAGCTGATGAAAACAATAATCAAACATGAATGATTTAAAACTTGCAAAGACTTTCAATGCCCATTCTCCATTCACATTAACCATGCAAATTCACTTTGTTTTTCAGACTGTAATAGGGAAGATCATGATTTATGTGAAATAAGTAATTAACAAGCTACTTTATAAAAGCATGTCTTACTGCTGCTCGAAATATCAAGGCCCTGAATATTACATATATTTAAAAAAATGTTGTTATTTCGGAAAGTATAGTATTAGCCATTGTAGTAGTTATGATAAGCAATGTGTATGGTTCAATCTCAGCGCAAATGTTACTGTAGTTGCAAGCAAAGTATGGTTATTAACTTACATTTACATGTTGGTTTAAAGTCCATTCAGGTAGATTGCTATATCTGTCCTGCTCTTTTTTTATTCATCCAAATCCCAGTTGTGTTTGTTTGGGTATGCTCAGTATGGCATTAGCTGTGTCACTTAAGTTAATTCAAGTAGCTCTTGCCACAAATAAAAATGTCATTATAAAATAATTTTCCATGATGCATGATTTTATAATGACAGACAATTTACTCATTACTTATTAAAAAAAGGAAGGAAGAGAGGAAGAAAACAAGAAAGAAATTCAGTGACCTGAATACAGGGTTATAACCCCAGCAGTTCTCACAACATTACATGATATTAAATATCATGTGGGTTGAAGAAAAACAGGTTTATGGTCATAAAATTCTAAGATCCAAAGAGTGCAGTGTTTATTTTTCTTCTAATATGAGGTGTTTTAGAAGTTGGTTGTGCTTGCTTGGAGCCTGTGACAATGGCCTTGGTTCAGTGTTTATCCCGTTAAAGGGATAGTTCACCCAAAAAAGACAATTCTGTAATTTTCTATCCTAATGTTGCTAGAACCGGTAAGACTTTCATATGAAAACTGAAAAGTTTTATTTAGGCCTTTTCATCAAATAATGTGATCATATGGCTTCAGAAGACTTGGAATATGATTCATTTCTAGTCACTTGATTAATTGTAATTGTTTAATTGAAATGCATCTTCATTCAAATAAATATGCCTCGTTTGTCAATGGACTAATCATACTTTGTGCATTTGTATATAGTTTGGCTATAGTCTGAAAAGAAATAAAGTGAAGTGTGAAAAAAAAAGAGAATTCTGATTTGAACACCATTTACCGTTATAGTTTCCATTGAAGGTTGACCCTGTTTGCTGGTCTTGGCTGGTCTCCCAGGTTGATCTTTTTTATGTTTTTAGAGGGCTTTTTGCCACCTGTCTTAAATGGTTTTAAAACCAGTAAAGACCAGCAAACCTGGTAGGCTGGTTATAGATGTGTTTTTCAGCACAGAATGCTAATGTCTGCTCCCAGGAACGTTTGTGATTGGCCACACATACCAACACTGGCATTAACTCCAAGAATTGTGTGTTTTTGACTGATCTGGACAGAATAGATTAGAATGTATCTAATCACTCAGTGCTTAAAAGCAGTTGTTTTATATTTTGCAGAGTATTACCATTGTGTGTAAAGAAATGGTCATATGGGGTATGCTCATATGCTAACTAACAAAGAGTGTTGAAATATAATGTGCATTTTAAATTGATTTGTGTATTCAGATTTTTCTTTGTTTAACCATTTTCTTTTTTATTATTTTTTAATTTATTATTATTTTTTGTAAAGGCTGGTCATAACATTAAATTTCTGCAATGGAGTATGTGTGTTTTCCAGGTGCTCATACTCAAAGGACTGTTGAGTTATCTTTCCAAATTAGTTATTATATTATACATCCTAGTAATTGTCTGTGTTGCAGAAAATGTAAGATGTAATGACCCGCTTGTAATTCAGGCACAGTGCAATTAATACAAAAGTGGTTGAAGGCTGCTATTGTGCAATAGAGGATGTTCTGACATTGTACCCTGCAGGCCAATTATTTGATAAAGCTAACCAACATATCAAGCGGCTACATCTTTGGAGGCAATATTTGAGAGACATGCTATTGATGGGAATATCGCTTTTGTGACTCCATCCACTTTTCTCTTATTCTGATCATTGTAACTTGGCCAGAGAAAAGTTTGTTTCCCTTCCAGCAATTAAAATCATCTGAACATGTCCAACAAAAGCAGATGTACATTTTTTTTTATCAAATCAGAAAGTATTTCCTAAACAGACAATCAACAATGCCTTTTTCAGCATGCTTGCTTGTTTTGTTTTTATGATTTATGAACATTTAGACATATATAAACTACTTATCTCCCCATGGCATGTGCAATAATGAAGTAATAGAGATGACTGTCCTTGACCTAGCTTTTATCCTAGAGCAGACATGTTTTCTGTTGTTAGCCGTGCACTTTAGTTATAGGATTACCTGTAAATGGAATCGCCTTGTCTCTGGGGCATATATTATATAAATTATTTAGTCTGTAAGAAAAAAATCACTTGACAGATGACATTTCAGGCATTAGGTTTTCTTCATATGCTTAGCACAGCATTATTGGCATCTGTATGTATAAGCAAAACTCCACAAGATAGAATGCAGATATTTATATCCAGTAAAAAGAGTGAATCACTGCACCCTGCCACATTTTTCTTCCTTATTATAGAAGTGAAATGTAAACAAAAATGGAACTGACAAAGCAGTCACAGAAAGAGAAGTCTGCTCAATCAGGCTCTAATTTGCTACTTGAATGTTGGTCTAAAAAAACTGGCTAATGTGTCTGAAGAGACTGCTATTCTGAAAATCTCCTGCCGTTGATATGCTTTTTGCAACAGGGTATTTAAATCCTGTTTCCCCAGCTTTTAACACATTCAAATGCACTCAGTGGGGAACATTGAGAGCAAGGTGCATCCAGGCTGTAGGTTTTTTTCTCTTTCCGTGTGACCAAAATGTTCCTTTTTTCAGTCTCAATGATCATCTTCAGGAAGGGAAAAGACCTTTTTGAGTTGAATACAGCCAAATTAGATGGCATTGTTCCATCTGTGTCGCCCTGGCCTCCAGCTCTTTTAGGTTATCGTTTTCTCATCCCAGGCCTGTGTAAACGGGCCCTTTTGTCAGAGCCACTTTGAGTGGGATTGAGTGGCAGGCAGATTTAGTGTTCGCAGCATGAATCAGAGTCCTCACATGTTTTCTTACACTAATAAGCTTCCCTTTCTCTCTGTAGTTCCTCTTCTTATGTTGAAAATGACCACAAATGCCATATAACTCAGGTGTTTCTTTAACCTAATTTCGCTCTAATTTCTCCTTTCTCCCTTATCAAGGAGACAATGATAAATGAATGGAAACTCATGTTAGTTACATATGTAGTTGTGTACACACATTGGTAGAGACAACAGAAGAGATAGCCAAGCAATCTCTACATTCCATTTGAATGTGAATCAAATTCAATACATTAATTTATTCAATATCTATCTATCTATCTATCTATCTATCTATCTATCTATCTATCTATCTATCTATCTATCTATCTATCTATCTATCTATCTATCTATCTATCTATCTATCTATCTATCTATCTATCTATCTAATTAACATTTTAGAATCTGAGACCTTTTAAGTTAGAGTATGGATAGATTGTGTTGCCATCTAGCAGTAGTCGTTTAGGTAGACATCTGATAATAGCTTAACTATTATCAGTGTGGGGGCAACTTGTTGATTCATAGACTGATTACCATTTATTCATTTGTTCCGTTATGCACATTCTGAACTTTCAAGCCTTGTAGCATATGAGGTGATAGTACTCAGTTACTCATCTTACACAGATTACAAAAAAAAAACATGAAAATTCCGTCAGTCGTCTCTCACATTGTGTGTGTCAATGTCAGATGTGACGCTAGTGGACCATATAAGGCTCCACATAAGGCTGGATTTTGTATCCATCCATTTAAGCACAGATTGTTTATTGAACTTATACATTTAAATAATAACTTTATTCTCTCTGGCTCTACATGCTTTCTATGTTTTAGAGTAACTGGTCACTAAAGCAAAAAACACATTATTTACTCACATTAGCATTCTTAACTTATATTAACTGAATTCTGAATGATGAAGCTTGTCACTTTTTAGCTGAAGCAACCTCTGCTTTAGATTTAGCAAGCTCATCATAGTCCTAGCCGTGTCAAGCTTTAAACTGAGTGATCAAATTAGTTGTATTAAACAATCTACCTCGTGAAATTAAATAATGATATAGCTTACAAATTACACTGCCCCAGTCACTGAAGCGGAAAGTGTTTTTGAATGTAAAATTAATAATTTTTTGTTTTACTGGTTAAAAGTCTCATTGCATCCTGACAGCAATCAATAAATCAAGTGCTGTGATACAGAAAAAATGTATCTGTGGCAGTTACAGGCCTGTATTCATCCTGAATGCAATGTTTGGATGGCCTACCTGCCTGTCTAACTACGTACGTGCCTACCTCCGTGCACTCTGCCCGTGCACTCAATGGCGTGATTTGAGGGCGGAACTATCTGAACAACTGCAGGCAAGGGGCATATTCAGAAAGCTTTTTTAAAAACAATGTTTATTTTTGCAATGGCGCTAGTGCCGCAGAAATTATATTCTCCAGCTTTAACTGTAGCTACCCTCAAAAAATATACCTAAACATCAGTGGAATAAAAATGTAATCGTAGATGTACAATGTAACCTCAGAATCCTGTTCATGTTCATAAATCATGTCTAAGGTTTTTAAACAATCGGACGATGTCTGATACTGCAGATAATTGCTTTTTAAAGCTGATACAGATGTTTAGCCAATAGAAAGGTGCTACTTTAAAGGAAACAGCAACAATATTGTTATTAGTCCTTCTTTGTGAATTGATTTGTAAAGCAAACTTTGAGTGAGAAAAGGTTTTGTTGTATAAACAAACCATGTGGTTATGTAATGTAAATGTTATTAAAAAAAAATGGTTTATTGGATTGGTTAATTTCAGGACTAATCACTTCATTTCTTGGCCATGTTTACTCTGACATAATTGTTTCATCAAATTATGTAAGAAATCGTGTTATGTTGGTGTTGTGTGTAAAAGCATAAAGAACTAAATTCAATATTTAAAAAAGTAATAATTCATTTTTTATAATTTTAATAATAATTAAAAAGATTTGGGTGCTTACATAACTCATAGAATACCCCAGTGTTTTGATAAAGTTGCTCTTAATTGGTGATAAGTTATTATCTAAATGAGTTTACTTTAACAAATTTCCATCATTTACCACTCTGTTCATTGCTTTCCTTCTCTGCTTCTTGACAAAAGATGTTTAAGCTTTCGATAGACTCTTCAGAGAACTTTTGGAAATCATTCTAAACTGAGGCCATGTGTGTGAAGCTGACTAATGACCGCTGCCAGGGGCGGATTGGCCATCGGAAGAACAGGGACTTTTCCAGATGGGCCGGCCGTGAAATGGGGCCTAATGGGCCGCGATAAACTGAAATGGGCCGCCGCGATATGCCAAAGGGGGTGGTGATATGCAGAAAAGCACAAACCCCCGAGGATGGTGGGCTATCCTCTCTAGATTGTTTTGTTTGTACAGACTCATCTCAAGGAAAGAGAGTGGCTTGACTTTTTTGGTGTCCTGGGAAATGAGCTTGGCTAGATTTGATTGTCTATAAACAATTAGATTATGCAAATTAGCAAAGCTCTTTAACACCAGCAACAACTTTTATATCACTTCTTCAGTTACTAATGAGACACACATGATGGAGCAATGAGGAGTATGTTGTAACTTTTATGAGGGCTGAATTGACAGAATTTATTCAGCGTTGTCGTGGCTTGAAAGGGCTTAAGCGCGCTTCCAATTTCACCAGATGTCGGTATGCTGTAGCAGAGAGAGCCCTTTGCTGTGAGACTGCATCGAGTTGTATGCTAAGATGAGCACACAGCCAAGTCTCTCTCTGTAATTAAGATATTTCCCAAAAAGGTATTTTGGCAGCCATTTTCGGATGAGGTCACTGTTCAATAACAAAATACTGTCAAATAGGTCGGGCCTCGGCCAATGGTAATGTGGGAAATCGTGCATTATGCAATCCAGTCAATCAAGTCTATCATACCATTACCTAGAGCATCACACCCACAAATAAATGGAACATTGAATGCTAACTGCTACCACTGCCAACATGGCTGTAACAATGCTAATCAATTATTAATTGTAATGTTTCTTTTCTGCATTGTAGTTTGTCACATGTTTGTCACATGCTCTGATGACCTCATATTGAATCTGTGCCAGTGTCAAGCTTCACAAATTGCTGGAGAGGGATGACAATTGCAACTTGTCGTGACAAATCTCACATTGAAAAAAAAAGTGCTTCATCTATAATGTGTAACATCTATTTTAACTGGTTTGATTCAAGTCAGAAATATCATTTAAGATGTCTGAATGAACCTGAAATCATTAGATTAGACCAACAAAACTAGTTTTTTTAAGGATTAGGTCAAGTAGAAATAACTTAAAGGTAACAACTGCAGATTACCACTTTTTATATCTAAAATGTGAGTAAGTTTACACTCTTCTACCAATACATGACACAGAAAGAAATAACCAGACCTGGGGAATGATGATGAAATAAATTTGTCGCATGCTTGTTTAGCTATGTGTGTGGTATTTTAGCAGAATTGAATTCCATTACAAACCTCTTCACTTTGTATATTTTGTATTAAAGGAATAGTTCACCCACAAATTAATATTATCTGATCTTTTACTCACCCTCAGGGCATGCTAGATGTGTATAACTTTCTTTCTTCTGCAGAAAACAAACAAAGATATTTAGAAGAATATTTCAGCTCTGTAGGTCCATACAATGCAAGCAAATATTGACCATAACTTTAAATCTCCAAAAAGCATATAAGGGCAGAATAAAATAAATCTATACATCTCCAGTGGTTAAATGATATGATAGATGTGGGTGAGAAACAGATCAATATTTTTTTTTACTATAAATCTCCTCACTTTCACTTCCATATTCTTCTTCTTTACCTTTTTTTTTGGCAATTTGCGATTTCTTGCCTATCGCCACCTACTGGTCCTGGCTGGTAAAAGGTGGAGATTTAATAGACTTATAGACTTAAATATTGGTTCTCACCCACACTTATCGTATCACTTAACCACTGGAGTTGTATCGATTACTTTTACGCTAACTTTATGTGCTTTTAGCAGCTTCAAATTTCTGACCACTATTTACTTGCATTGTATGTACCTATAGTACTGAAATATTCTTCTAAAATCTTCATTTGTGTTCTGCAGAAAAAAAGGCACACAATTTGCATAGCATGAGGGTGAGTAAATGATGAGAGATTAAAACATTTTGGGTGAAGTATCCATTAAGGGAGTTTTTATAAGCTCACTTTATTCAGCTTTTTTGATTCTTGTTTTAACTACAGTATGCATATATTGAAAACACATTATTGTGCACATACAAGCAAGAACCAAGCAAATTTCCTGTTTTAGCAACCTTCGATGTTTGTATGTTATAATAAGGTGTTAGAGTCATAAATGAATAACGTCATTTACCAACTTGACTGCAGTTTGGCTGTAAGCATGTAGCTACATTAAGCTACCACAGAACTGCTCTTCGTTTGATGTGTTTTATGGGGACGTTTGTGGAAGATAACTTATTCAACGTAACATGCAGTATTCATTTAGGCACATTATTCTTTCAATCCTTGTATACATGACGCTGGGTTTAAGAGATTTCCTGCTCAGTTCCAGTGAGTTATGTGTAACTCATTAAATTAGCTGCTTTTCACTCAAAGTTCAGTTGAGGCAATGGCCTATTTAGCAATGTTTGTGCCAGCAGTCTTAAACAAGGTGATGAGATTAAAGATGCATACGGGTCCGAAGTGCTAGTATGACCACAACCAAGTCCCTACTGTCTGTTTATTAAATGTGACCATCCATATGTGTTCTCTTGCATCAAGAACATTACCTGTTTGAGAGGAAGTAGTGGTTTTAAGAGGTGTCTTAACACATTTATTTAAAGGGACTTTAAACACCCTTTGCCCATAAGAACAAAGGATGTCAACAGGCAGGTTCTGGCAAGTGTGCATGCCCCCTAGTCTTACACGTAGCAGATGGTTCCTCTAAATACAGGAAAACAGCTCTACTGTAGATACAAATACTGTATAGTGTGTGATGACATACACATAATATGACCATGCACACCCTCAATTCATGCTCTGAGTGAAGTGCCTATTAGCCACCATTTGCACGCCCAGAATACAATAAGATCTTATGAAGGAATGACAACAGCACATGTTGGATGAAATAACATGCATTTTGTTTGTAGACTGATTGGTCTTAAAATTTTCTAGCTGTAACATTCCTGTTTGGAAGTGGGATACCCAGAAAATCAGTGGCTCATGTGGTTCTCAGTGAGTAGCATAATAATCCATTCAGTACATTTACATGCACAGTTGCAATCAAGCTACAGTAGGTTTTTGCATAGTCGAGTTACAGTCTGCAACTGTTTGTCCAAGTATACATGACACAATGCATAATCGAATATTTGAATGAAAAACATCTGCTGTTAAATACACATTGTGCATCACCTGTTGTGGTCTGATTAATATGCAAGCATGCTGGACAAAGCTAAATTACAATTGCATTATCTAGGTCATACTGGCATGATTTCATAGGACAAAAGCATTTACATTACATTTTAAAAAGACAAATTATTGTTTTAATTTGACTGAAATCAAACTTTTAAAGTGCATGTAAACATACTGCAAGCCCGGGGGATTAGACCTTTTCTGAGCTAAACATCCATGAATATCCAAGGCAAGTTAATTCTACATACATTTCTATCAAAAAGTATGTTGACTTGCATCTTCTTAGATTTAAATAAGGGTTGTATTAGAGCCATGGCATAGTGTTTTTTGCACATGCTCCAACATGTTGAGCTGTGACTCAGTTTGAATCCGGCATGCTGCATCCTGTTCCTCAATATCTCCATCTCTCTCTCCCAATATTTTCCTGTCCTCACTGCACCTGTCATCTATACTTATGGTGGCCAAATGCCAAACAACTTAATTTAAAACAAATAATATAAAGAAAGGTTACTGTATTTTCCAAGTCTCGAGTTTTCATCTCTGTCTTTTCCAAAACATTCCTGGATTTTGAAAACTTCAAGCTGTATAGGGAGATGTGGGGATTTTTAAACATATGAAGGCCTGATATGTAAAGTTCCTCTTAAATCTTTGTCATTTATTCATTCATTTATTTATTTATTGTTCTAGTCATCCTCTCACAAACATTGCCCAAACCCCTTTGACATATTTGGTTGCTGGCCAGCCCACCTCTGGGTTAGTTCTTAACGTGAGGAGTACTGGGCAAGCTGTGTGGGCATCCTGCCTTGCTGTTCCCAAATGTCTCTGTCAGCCACAGATGAAATTGACCCCTCAAGGTCCTCACCACGGTGGGAAGAGGCTCCATTCTGTCAACAATTTCTATTCAGTGCCTGTGCCTGTGTTTAAAAGCCACGCTCACATTGTGGTCAACTCCTCTTCATTATCTAGCTGGCAGGCGAGGTCAGAAGACTCGCTGCTACAGGCTACAGCAAGACTTCCGAAAGCCCATCCACATCTGACCTGACCCTCCATTCACTGCGGAGTCATGGGATCAAACTCTGGGTTAAATTGCCTAGATCTTTTATCTATTGGTTATATTCTGTTTGAAGAGCGACCAAAGTTACAAATTATATTCTTAAGAGAAGGATTTGTTTCTGCTCAGGCATGAGGATAGTTTAAATGCAAATGCATTTTTTTGTGAGTGTGAATAGTTTAAGGTTTTAAAAGATATCGTAGTGGTTTTGTAAACCATTGAATGCCTGGATTAAGTGTTTATGCATTAAGCGTTAATGAGTTTAAATAGGCTTTTAGTGCTAAATTCAACCTCCTTTAAAGGAAAGTTCCCCAAAAGAAAAAGTGCTGTCATTGTTTTCTCATCCTCGTGCTGTTCCAAACAAACTCTACCGTTCGCATTGAAGGACAATTCAGGGGCTATTCAATAAAACAGTTGTACCACTTTAGTGTGTATTTCTGAGCCAACAAACAGAATTGCAAAAATTAGCATTGTTTTCAGTCTTTCTCAAATTCTCCCTCTATCTGCCATTGATTGAGCAAACAGACAGTCCTACCATTGGTTAATGTTCTCATTGTTCTCTAAATTAAGCAGTCAGGAAGCTCAAACAAGCAGAGCAGTATTTTATAGCACCATAGAGCCAAATTATTACAGTTTTTGAGGAAATCAAATTATGAATGACTTACAACTGTTTCTGCATATTAAAAGTTCACTCTTTAACTTTTTGCTATATGTTGCAATTGGTTGTCGTCATTTCAGTTACCATTGAGAAATTAACTATGCATAGTCAGCCATGATTAACATAATCCATGGTTGTGCCATGTGATTTTAACATGGCAGCCCCCATGAGGGAACCCTCTCCATGTAGAGTAAACAAAGTTCCCTATCTGTCACTCATTCAACGTTGTGTCAATGAAGTGACACTAGGGGTCACTCTTAGGAGCCTGAGACACCGCTGATCTTTGATAAAAGGCCAACGGGAATTGGCGAGTGGTATTTGCATGCCACTTCCCTGGATATATGGGTATAAAGGAGCTGGCGTGCATTCAACTCATTCATATTTTCTCTTCAGAGCAGAGCGGTCGATGATTCAACAAGCTGATTTCCCACGGCTTCCATTTCACGTCTGCTGGATCCATATGGCGCATTACAGTGGCTTTCTCCCCTCACAGCACGGGTGCACTGCAGAGATCGACCCCTGGGCGCGTCTATTAGAGTATATTCTAAAAGAGTATTTTGCACCTGAAAGAGTATATTCTAAAAGACCGGCACATATTGGAACGTCTTTTTAAAGATGCGCTTCCGGTTGCGTGTCATTCCTGGATGCAGTTCTTATCTCTCGCCTTCAGATGGCCACGATCGCTGTCTTTCATGCCTGGGTGCTGCCCACGTCAAGACATCTTTTGTGGATGCATCATGTCCTCATTGTGAAGACAACCTCGCCCTCCGGGCGACGAAGGTCACGATGTCCACTTTGTTTTTCCAGGATCACCACCTATGGCTCAACCTGGTCGAGATGCAAGAGGCCGACAAGACACGCTTCCTGAACGCATCTCCCAGGCCAGCATATTCGGTGACACTGTCAGAGATTTTGCCCAGCAGTTCTCAGCAGCTGCGGTACCCAAACATTCAAAAGAGCTGTTCTCTCATTCCCTGGGTCACATAACCAGTGTGTACGGCCATCACCCCGACCACCGTCCACCATTTCTCTTTGGCAGGTTCAGCGCCCCGACGGACTTTGTGGACAAAACACTTCCACCCCCCTCCTCGACAGATCCGCAGGTGTGTATCAGGAGTCAGTTAAGTGCTTCTATGTCACTCGACTCAGCATGCTAAGCCCCGCCAATGTGATTCCCTGCTCCGCCATGAGGCCCCAACCGCCGGTATGTCCGACAAGATTTGCCCCTTGGTCCCCCTCGCCCGGAGCTTGGACGCGTGGCTCACGCTTTCCAGCCCATCACAATGGCTGATCCGGACCATCCAATTTGGCTAATCCAGGGCAAGCATGTGCTGGCTCAATCTGACAACAACATGGCAACGGTAGCATATATCAAACACCAAGGTGGTTTACGCTCCCCTCACATGTCACAACTCGCCCGCCGTCTCCTCCTCTGGAGTCAGCAGCACCTCAAGTCATAGCACCCAAAGCACCATCCCAGACGACCTCGATACCACAGTGGATGTGCTGTCATGGCAGGTTACCCACAAGGGAGAGTGGAGACTCTGATCTGGAGTCAATACGGGATAGTGCGTAGCCACTATAGCTGCCCACCATCACACAGTTTGCGGTAAGTCCTTAGGAAAGCACAATCTGATCATCGTGTTCCTGAGAGGAGGTTGAATCCCTCCAGGCCACACCTCGTTCCTTCGTGGGACCTCTCTGTAGTCCTGCAAGGCATACGAGGAGCTCCCTTTGAGCACTTAGAGTCAGCAGAGCTTAAGACACTCTCTGAAGACTGCCCTCCTGACAGCGCTCACCCCCATCAAGAGAGTACAGGAACGGCAAGCGTTCTATGACAGCGAAATGTGCCTGGAGTTCAGTCCGGGCTACTCTCACGTGATCATGAGACCCCGACTGGGCTGTGTGCCAAGGTTCCCACAACCCCATTCAGGGATCTGGTGTTGAACCTGTAAGAACTGCCCCAGGAGGAGGAAGACCCAGCCCTTACTTTGATGTGTCTGGTGTGTGCGTTACGCATCTATTTGGACGGCACCCAGAGCTTCAGACCCTCTAATCAGCTCTGATCAGCGCTGTCTCCAGGCAGAGGATCACCCACTGGATCATTGATGCCATAGCTTTTGCTTACCAAGCTCAGCATGTGCCACCCTACAAGCCCATTCTACCAGGAGTGTGGTGGCCTCCTAGGCTCTGACCAGTGGCATCTCTCTAACAGACATTTGCAGACAGGCGGGCTGGGCATTATAACTGGGGACATATCCAGACATTCTGGAGATTTTCAGGTTACTGGATCACAGTGGAGTAATGGTGTGCAGGCACAGGAAAGTATGTCAGATCATGGTAGTCTTCTGCATTCTCCACAATATAGTGTGAGTAGGGAGACGTGGGTGAGGTTAAATTTTTTTAATATTTTCTGTATACCAATGTTTTGCGTTCCTTTTGTGCTCTCTCTATGTTTCATTGGCTATTGCTCATTGCAGGTCTCTCAGCTGTCAGAACAGACAGCACACACACACCTTTTGACTATGAGATTTTTTAAGCAGGCTAAAAGAGTCATGTACTGTAGTGTGCATGCTTTATTTTGTTATAATGGGAACCGCACACCTTCTAGTCAATTTAGTATCCCAAAAGTTTGGTATGTGCTGGCAAAATGTTTTTGATCAGAGTACAGGTAGTACAAAATTTTATCTAAAACAGCATGATCTGTTTGAGAAATTTGCGCAGATGCAAGATAAGATGCATATATTTTCTTTTAGGGCCTATTGTAGATGAAGTGAATAATATGTTCTGGAAAACAATAAGAACAGGTTTTGATACTCCCTCAGTAAGTGAAATAAATCTATCTTTCTTGAGCTTCTCAGTGTTTCAATAACATGATAATATATGAACTCCACAATCAGATCTGATTTGGAGGCACTGAGGGGAAAAGATCTTTTCTTTGTTACGCTCTGTGATTGTTCTCTCCCTGCTCTATCAACATCCATGAGCTGGAACCTCACTCTCTCTGTTTTCAATTTACTGAAAACAGCCACCCCATTCCCCTCCAATTTCTCTGTGTCTTGCTTTCCCTCTCCTTTCTTGACTTTGTCATGCTTAAGCTGTTGTCAAGACTACAGTGAGGCGAGGGCATGCAAAAATGCATGCAAGCATGAATTTAAGATCGAGGTCCCAGGACACTAGATACAGGGAAGGGGTGGGGGGCTGCATTGCAGAGTATGTTTTAAATCATTTTGAGAAAGTCTCTTTGATTCTTTACATGCTGTGTGTGTTGAGGGGCACTGTGCTGAGCCTCTCTCCTTGGGTTCACCTGTCAGTACTGGGAAAGTAGAAAGCAGTGGGCTAGCAAAAGGAATTGGGGACAAAGGGTGGGAGGTGTTTTACCTCCCTTGACAGGCCCCCTGAGCCCCACTGTGTGGTCTACTGTACCACAACACAGAACTTCTTCAACATCCAAGGTAGAGGGGATGGTTTTGGGAAAGGTGTATGCATATTGTATCTGGATGTAATGGCTTAGGGAGGCAGCAAGCTCATCCGTACAAACAGCACAGCCCAGATGTTAGCTATCGGAGAGCTTTTCCTGGCAACCCTTAATGAATTGAGTCACTGTAAATCAGTAGTAAGTCCACACAAACAGAGTCATGCCCCCTGTTTCCCTTCTGGGTGTTCACAAATGGTTTCCCTCAGCACAGGGGTTGAGGCCCAGTCATTGACTCCATAAATGAATTACTAATCCAGCCTGAGAGTTTTTTTTTCTTAGATACACAGAATATGTTTGCCCTATATCATTTACTTTTATATTGTAGTTGCGGTGGCAACCGGTCACAGTCTAACAAGTGGGTTGTCCGTCATTTGAAAAGTATACATTGCCCCTACTATTCCAGTGGCTGTCCTGCTCACATGGTGCCCTAGGCGAGATCAGACATGATCGATTAGGGTGGCCACATTAAATTGAAGAAAAAAATAATGTATAATAAATAAAAGTAATAAACACTATTGTAGTGGTGCACCATTTACGATTACCGATATTTTAACAATGTGATTGGACATTACCGATTCGATCACTAATATTTATTTTTAAAATGCCCCTTGGCACACTTTTATATGCTGCAGTTTACTGTATATGTTACTTACACTGTACAATTACATTCAATCTATATTAATTGTGAAATGCTAACATTTGTTTGAATTGAAAACAGTAACGATCATTATCAATTATCATAGATCATTGTGACACTCTGGCAACTAATTTATTAGCATATTTACTTGATCTGCTCAGGCAGTGTCAAAGTATGACCTATTTTTAGGGTGGCCCTTGTGGCATGAGACTGATTGCAATGGAACTGTGGCACGGTTTGCATGAGTGAGAAATCAACCTGTACTCGGGTCCACACTTGTTCAGGAAGTAAAAAATTGCACATGCGTTTTTGCCAATTTAAGCACGATGACATCATCAGTTGCACAAACACACACACACCATGAGTGGCAGGGGAAAATAAGCAAAGCTGGAAATACATTGCTCGCAACCAGCTGTCTCCGCAAAAAAGACTGTTTGTGAGCATCAGATATAGTCACCATCTCCTGGACATGCATATCTGCTGAATTAAGGTATACAACGCACAGATTTGCTAGTGTTGTTCACTGTGGTGTGCATATAATGACACCAAATTAATATAAAAAAATATAGCAACCTGCGTTGTGTTCTCCATCATGTGCACGTTTGTCATGATGCAAGTTGATGACTGAAAAGCAGCGGGGTTTGACAGAATTTGAAAGAGTCTGAAATCTGACCATCACTATGAATAGTCATACTCGAATTCAGACCACAGCAAACGTGCCCTGTATGAAAACCTCCTGGAATGACCCCCCCAGTGACTTTTATGCAGTTTCTCAAGTGAATCTGTGATTTGTTTATTGAGCAATAGTAGCCCATTACTGAAAAAGCTTTGCTATTGTTAAAGAAATTGAACTACCGTAACACTGCTGTATAATGTAACTTAGTAACTACCTTTAGTGAGTAAAACTGAGAGTGCACATAATCTGGCTATTGTGAAAAATGTTAGTTGGTTACTTCCCAATACTAATGCGGAGGCATGGCTACCACCCTATGTGACTGTCTACACAGTGGTTCCTAAACTTTTTACAGTGGTGTACCTACCCCTTCAAACATTCAACATCCTTCCGCGTACCCCATAGATAAAATTCACACAAGGTAATTTTAAAATGTGTCTGATTAACACAATTATCTTTGTAAAACAAACTTAAATTAAACCGTTTATATTTTTACATGTTTAGTACATGTTATATCAGTCCTATACATACTGAATAAACGGCTTACTGATTGAGGTGGGAATGCTAGATATGATAAACTGCATAACTTGAAAACTCCCACTTCATCATGTCGCGACAAATAGCAATGTATGCAAGAATAGCATTCGGTTCTTTGCCCGGAATTGATCATCATTGCAGGTATGGTGTTGCCGGCCGAATTCACATTTGACACTGATAACAAAGTTTAGCTAATTTGCTGAAAAACATCACGTAACAATGTAAAAACAGGTCTCTAGCGTTCAAGCAAATGTAATTGAAAATTACTACATGTGAATATGGAAAATTATTTGGTGGCGCTGAATGTCTGACACCTGTCATCAAAGCTTTTGAACTTATACCATCAGTCTCAAAACTCCCTATGCATCCAACCTTAAATACAGATTACGTTTTAAACTGCGATTAAAAAAAAAAAAAGTAGGCTAAAACCGTGGATGACTGACATGTGCGAGTCTGGTAAAACAGTGAAGTATTTTACTTGCTATCACTAAGCTACATCATCTAGAAGTGTGCTGGGCTGGCGAAAAAAAAGATACTTATGTGACGCACGACGCATGAGTAGATGCATTTTGTTTTAACCGCAAAAGATATGGTTGTTTCATAGCATATTTTTCTGACATTTATGACACTACCATTTTGGTGTTTCTACACTAGAGGGCACACAAAATAATTTTTGCCAGTGAGAAATACATGAACTTGGTTTGAATGTTATTTTTAGACTGTAATGAAATTTAAAGAATGGTAAATCTCAGAATGTTATTCGCATACCCCCATTGTCACCTCACATACCACCAGGGGTACGCGTACCCCAGTTTGGGAAACACTGGTCTACAGTATAACGCCTGTGCCACTGGCTATCCCATTACTAGCTGGCTGATGTAGTGGCTAACATTTACATGGCAATTTATTGTCATGTTTTTATTTAACAGTTTTATGTAGGTTCTTTGGTGGCATCAATGCACGTTTCACATGACTTGTTATGATGGTCTACCCTTTATCTGTTCAAATCTGTTAGTTCACTAAAACAGCAGCCGGTGGCTTTGGTTGTCGTTAAATCCCACTGAAACTTAAAATAAAAACATTAGGGGTTGTAATAATAAAGAAAGAGAGGTCCAAATGGGAATATATCTGAGACATCTTTTATATGCATTTGTAGATCCTGCCTATATGGAAAGTACATTATCACAGTCCCTGGGCCTTAAGTGCAATAGCATTGTTCTAAAGGATTGGAAAGGACCATGGTGAGTGTCCCTGTGCCGTCTGGAAGGATTTATAATACTCAGGAGGATGTCTCTAATCTGGCACTGGTCAGTTGACTTTTAGAAGAGAGTGAGCTCTGGGAGAATCAGACTGCTTTGAACTCTTTCACAGTGCTGAGTTTTTTGTGAAGCTACTCTCCCGTCTGAGCAGCATAAGACAGTAAATCTCCAGCCAGCACGCCACAGCACTGCTTAAAGTCTTCATTTGTTGCCTGGCAAGATCCTGGCATTGTTCCAGTGTAGCTTTGGGGCTTATTGATCTTGGCTGGGCTTGCTCACTCTCCTCACGGGGAATGTGGGACCTTCCTAAACATCCAAGTAAACTTATTTTATACTCTTTATTTACTCCCTCTTTTTTCCTATTATCCTGCCCCTTTTTCACCAACACAGTGCCGATGCTGCAGAGCCAGTGCCCAATCTTGAACCGTTTCCCAAATTTCAACCAATGAGAAGTTGGCTCTGCACTGGCCCCTAAAAACTGCAGGTCTCAAACCAGGAACTGCCAATGTCAATGGTCAGGGGATGAGAGAGCGTCCATGCCAAATAAAGTTTCAGAACAATGACAGCAACTCATTCTGGCAAAAATTATTCAAAAACAATATTTGATAACTCCATACTAGTTTACTCCCACTATTATCAACAAAGCTGTTGTAAAGGGGTTAAGACGGCCAAGGAGGAGGCGAGAACCGGCTTGGCAATATAAATAAAGTTTAATGATAAACTTAAAAGAACACAAACATAAACACATACAGGGCAGCTGCCTGTAATTCTCTCTCTCTCAAACTGTTATGACAGACCGTCTTAAAACCTCGCACACTCCATCAGGCTGATTGGGGACTGGGCGTGCGTTGTTCCAGCCCAGACTCGTCCTCCTCCACTCTACACTCCTCCCAGCATTGCCTAAGGCTGGGGAGCCCCCAGTACACCTGGTCATCCCCACCTTCCTCGACCTGAGAGGAGACAGAAGGGGAAAAACAACAAAAAAACAAACAAAATATTCGAGGGAAAGGCCAACATGGAACTACAGAGAGAGAGATTAGAGAGAAAAAGAAACTCACTCACCGGTTCTCTGATGCACTGTCGCGTGGTCCTCCATAACTCCTCCAGCCTCTCAGGCGGACAGTAGCCACCCTTCCCCGGGAGGACCGGAGTCAGACCTCCGAACCCTAGCGGACAGAACACCCCTCCATATTCCTGGCGACCCATGGGGACACTCCTCTGCCCCTGGCAGTGACTCCAATGCTTCAGGTGGTCTGGGAGTCCCGTCCCTCCTCGCCTCGCAGACGGCAGCCTTTCTCCGCATCCGGCCTGTCGGGCTACTCCAGGCAATATAAATAAATTTTTAGGATAAAACACACAAACATAAACACATACATGGCAGCTGCCTGTAATTCTCTCTCTCTCTCTCTCGAACTGTCGGCACCGGCCACCTTTATCCCTCGCACGCCCTTTCAGGCTGATTGGGGACCGGACATGTGTCATTCCAGCCCGGCTCCGCCCTCCTCCACTCTACAGCTGTCTATACTGGAAGTGCCCAATATGGTGAAGTAATGCACATTCAACTGACATCCATCACGCACCTGCATGGCAATATACCTCTTGATGTAATTCTTCCTCATTCACACTGCATGTTTTGTTTGATAATGAGCTGAATGGGAAACTAAACTATTCACTCAAACTGTTTTGCTGATGATTTGTAACAAAAAATGAACTATATTACATTAGAAAAATGCAACAACAAAACAAAATCACAAGTGGACTTATATTATTACTTTCAATTAAAAATGGAACTTCAAAAAATTATAATACAGGCTGTTTGAATTTCTCAGTCTGGCTTATTGTTATTGTTAAGAAACCAAATTCTAGTGGACGTCTTAGCACAGAGCATTAGCAACACTTATGGGAAAATATGTTTATGTAGGCGTAACTGTTTCTTTTTGCAAGCAGGATGTTAGTGGATTCAATAGCATTTCCAGGGTCAGTATATTAGATACTTAACACACCCACAGTGTAGGGGCTAGTTTGTCTAAACTTGCTAAAATGTTGTTATAATGTTGTTGTACATATTGACCTTACCATGCACAGCTTACAGGTGTAAGGGGCTTTAATTAGAGAAATCCCATTCAACTTTTAAAATATTCCATTGCCATTTTTTTATTGTCTTTTAGAGATTTTACTTTGTTGACAGATACCCACCTTCAAGTATTAGGTATTTGATACTTTTTAATGCATCCAGAGCATTAGATATTGTCTGTAAGTGATATTTTGTGAGTCCTCCTTGAAAGACTTGTGCCTTGCCAAGCACATAACTGCAGGCTCTTTAGACATTGAAAAAACAAGTGAGACCAGCTCAATTTCATGGTAAGTGCATATCTAGACATTTCTTTCAAGTGTGTTCTCCACAGCTGACTGATATCTTCAGGGGAAAACTTGTCATCCAGAGTAATTGGCTTTTTTCTCAAATCTGAGCACGCCCTTATATGCCCAAGGTGAGTCCCTGTGATGTTCTTCAGTTGGGACTTTCTATCTACTGTAACAACGGCGGTGTGCTGTCTAACCACACCGACAGAGCACAAAAACTCATGTTCAGGGACCATTTTTTCACTCTTAATAACACGTCAGTGAATTCAAGAATTGTACATGCAAATTATTGAATTTGCAAATTGACAGCATAGGCTACAACCATTAATTTTGTATCGAGAGTAATTTTTTTTTGTGTCTGTTAAACTTTTTCTTATGTAAAGCTGAAGTGTGTAATTTCTCTAACACTTAGCAATGCCAAACAGAATTGCAAAAAATATAAACTATTTTCAAACAGATCCACAAATGCTCCCTCATCTTCCTTTGGTTGTTCAAATAAATAATCCTGCCCCAAACTCTCACCACTGGTTGAGCCAATGTTGCTGTGTCAGGCTGGATGGGCTGGTTTCGACTGCGTCAGAGAGCATTTACATTTTAGGTGAAATCAACATACAAATGGCTACTTCTAGTTGTTGCTGCATATTAAGATGGGATAGGAGAATTTAACAGCAAAATTACATGCATCAGCTTAAAAAGGCAGTGACATGAAGGCAACATATTTTAGCTCCATATATTCTTACCAGTTTCATAAACAGCATTTATTTGTGTGTTTTATTTAACAAAATTATTATGTCCACAAAGTCTTAAATAACTATAGCTTAATGAATTTTTTATTTAACATGAGAAGCCAGATGAATCTTTTGAGTTTCTATTTTTCAAATGAATGAGGCATGATATTTAACAGATTTAAAAAAAAAAATAAAAAAATTCTGGCAGTTATGTAGCCCCAGCCATTTTATTCAGATTTGCAGAACTGTGCAGTGCTGTCCAAACACAGCTCAACATATGAACCCATTTATTTTCATTTTACTCTGACTGGTGCTATGAAATGGTCTAGTGGCTGTTTGCTTGGGCAAGTAACCAGAGAGTTTTGCAGTCTTCAAACTCACATGGAATTCATCCATCGCACCCAAGAGAATGACATGTAACCTGAATTACCTTTGTAAAGTCCCAACCTCAAGAATGAATATGAAAAGACATTCATATTTGCAGATGACTGTTAAACACATAAATGATGGTGAGAATGTAGTTCATATTCATGTGCACTCCAGAGCAGAATAGGATCCACTGCAGCTCTCCCGGCTAGGTAGTAACATGGGGAATTATAGTTCAGCTTCTGGTCACATGCCCAGCGGCCCAATTCAGTTCATTCTGCACTCACATGACCACAGATCATGCGATCACATCATATAGATATGTTTAGAAAGTTGTAGATTATACTGATAAAGGTTTACGTCTTTCAGTGCACATCACATAAAATGTACATTTCTCTTAAAAATAAACGTGTCCATTTTTTGGTGTTTTCGATTAAAGGTAAATTGTGAGCGTCACCAAACGGAGCTGCATATATCATGTTTTTAAACTTCTCCCATATACCATTGGTTAAAAAAAACAGGTAGCTCTGCCAAAAAATTCACATCATTGGATGAGGCAGTCAGGGTGTTTATATATGCAAAAGCAATGACTCATCATTTCGAATTGTCATGTAAATGCTATAGTTCAACTAAAATCGTAACGTTTGCAAAGTTGGACTAAAACGACATAGATGATGCGATTGTAGCTTTGTTTTGTCCAGCATGTTTATATGTTAATCAATAATTGGCCTCGGCACTGTGCGCGTGCTCCGGAAGAAAGAGGTGATGTGTGATATTGGATTACACATTGTCATGTATTCTTGAACAGAGGGATGAAGACTATATTTTGACTATGAAAAAACCCGCTATAGCTCAATTATAAACATGTACTGCACATGTAAGCGTACCGACTGATGTTATGTTAGACTGGTCAGTGTGCTCAAATAAATTATGACATATTTTGATGCCATCAAAGACCCACAACAGTTACAAAAGTTACATACAGTACATCACCTTTAAATAATCTTTACCGATACAGGTGTTGTATTTTTCTTTGGAAAGGTGACAAATGCTCGCGTTTCCTGATGAGAAAGACATAACATCTGTGAGGACACCTAACACCTACTGACTTTTTTTTTTTAGCCCTTTTCTTTGAAATCCTTGAGTTTGAATCCAGGGCATGCTGAGTGACTCCAGTCAGGTCACCTAAGCAACTAAATTGGCCCGGTTGCTTGTGAGGGTAGAGTCACATGGGGTAACCTCCTGGTGGTCCCTGTGGTTTGCTCTCGGTGTCGCACGTGGCGAGTTGTGCACGGATGCTGTGGTGGATGGTGTGAAGCCTCCACACGTGCAATGTCTCCAAGTTAACGCGCTCAATAAGCACGTGATTAGATGCGCAGGTTGATGGTCTCAGACGCGGAGGCAACTGAGATTCATCCTCCGCCACCTGGATTGAGGCGTGTCACTATACCTTCACGATTAAAATATTTATATTGTAAAGCCGGTTCTCGCCGCCTCCTTTCCATTGTTCCCTTTAAATCCATGTAGACCAAAAACCAGCAGGACACACTTGGTCTCCTAAACAGTCATCAAACTATATTTGGCATGTCCTAAAACTACCACCCTCAGACTTATGACAAAACATTTTGTTGCATCAGCTGGCAGTCAAGACTACAATCCATTATCATTTATATTTTTGTTGTTCCCTCAAAACAAAGCAGACAACAATAACTACTCAATGTTAATCTACTTGACTTGAAGATGCTTAAAGGGATAGTTCACCCTAAAATGAAAATTCAGTCATTGTTTACTTCCCCTTTGTCGTTATAACCCCATTTGACTTTTTTCTTAAAAAAGGGAGAAATTGTGAAAAAATTGTGCGCTCAGTGATGTAATAAAATGTCAGTTCATGATGACCACCTCTTCAAGTTTCGCAAGGTCTCAAAATATAATTCAGCAGTCTAATAAATTATTGTTCAGAAGGCATATGAGGTTTGGTGAGATACATACTGAAATCAAGGTGTGGACTGGCCATCAGAAGAACCAGGACTTTTCCTGGGGTGCCGTCCGTCAAACAGGGCCGAATGGGCTCCAATAAGCTGAAATGGGCCGCCACGTCATGCCGAAGGGGGCGGCATATGCAGAAAAGGACGATTTCTCTTCCCAGTCCGCCCCTGCCGAAATCAAATGTATTTAGTGAAACCGATCGTTGCTCTCCTCTGCACATTCATGAGACTGCACGAGAGCAAGTTCAAGCAGCCCCCACTTGCAACATGGGGCATTCAAGCCACAACTCATTTTGTTTATCTAAAAACAGGTCCGCCACAATGATATTAACAGAACACAGCTCCACACAAACCAGAGAAGCTAACTTACATGTGAGATGTGATGAGTTCATAGTCTGAGAATACTGTAGATGAATTTCTATGCCCAGCATTATTTATTTTGAAATGAGATATACACAGAAGAGGCTGAAGGCAGCTACATTTACACAGTGTCCTAACCTGATGCACACGACACATGGAGAAAAAGTATAAAGTTTTTGTCCTAACAAGCAGTGCATTCTGTCAATTGCTTGGTAGCTATATTCGGCATCGCACTAGGTAAGTCTGCTGGCTATGAACTGTCCACGGTCCAAAAACTTTCTCATAACAGTATGTTGAAGCCAGCATCTCACTACCCGGTTAAAAACGTAAGTCAGTTTTTCTGCCTCGTAGAGGGACGATATGCACAAAGAATGTGAATCACCAAAAGGACTTAAATAATGATCCGTTTCTCACCCACACCTATCATATAGCTTCTGAAGACATGACATGGAGTCATGACATGGAGTCTTTTTGGCAGAAGAAAAATTTGTACACATTTGCGATGGCATGAGGGTGAGTAAATGAAGAAAGAATTATCATTTTTGTGTGAACTATCACTTAACACTTTTAAAGATGGTACGCCATAGAAGTTTAACACAAACAGTGAAAAACTTGTATTCACCAGAAGGGGGCTTGCCTCAAACAGACAGTCTAGCAAGCTAATAGGCAGACTGTGTCAGTGCAGGCCTGGGACAGCTCCTTTTACCAAGATGGATTTGTTTGGGTCGGTCAGGCTTCAGGGCTAACGCCCGCTGCAGTAACCTAATCTCTCATCAAACTCCTGTTACACAATGATTGAGGCACACAGCTCAATGCCACCTAAAGACTGCTGGAGGAAAGACAAAACACAATCTACTAACTCAGCAAAGTAAGCTGTCATGGAAACTAAAACACTAATGAATTCCACCATGGCACGTTTTGATGCCTGCACTACAAATAAGCAGTGTGTATAATATATATATATATATATATATATATATATACATACACATACATACACACATACACACACACATACACACATACATATAGATACATATACACATACACACACACATACACATAGATACATATACACACACACACACACACACATACATATAGAGATACATATACATATACACACATACATATAGAGACATATACCTCTACATGCTTTGTGTCAATGTGTCTAGCGGTTTAGGATTTAGCAGGTTGTATGCTGTCATTAGCGAATGTGGCAAGGCAGGTGCCGCTAGGGGAGGAAACGCAACCAGAGTCTAACTAACCGACAATGCCACCTGGGGACTTTCACCCCAAGAAATGTTTATTTCTACTTCAAGCACCCCAGTTATACAAAGACTACACAGGTCTGTTAACTGAAGCAAGACAGGACGTGGTTACAATAGTAGCATTAATTTATTGATGGATAAATTATAACAGAGAACCTGTAAAGAGGATGTTTAAATCAAACTGCAATAGAAAATGTAGAAAAGGTTTTATTACAATATACATTTAACAATCAGGTTAATTCTTTTAAAATGAATACACTCCCAGTTATGGCTTAAATTCCTCAAAGGAAAAGGAGAAGAAAGTGGGCAGGGGCCAGCTGTGGAGAGACAGTCTACCAGAGAGGTGTTCCAGGGATGTACAAACTTACCCACCGCATGTGACCACTGAAATCCGTGTCACCATGCGGTTATCACTACAATCTGTGAAGGGAACCACACTAACGTGCCTAGTCTCTCCGCAAGCTGGCCACTAACGCCACTGAAAAAGCTAAATAATTAACAAAAAAAATAAATAAACCAGTTGATAATCTAAAATACAAGCAAACCAAACAGGGAGGCACCAACAAAGATGTACTAAAATGATTAAAATCCAAAGACAACTAAACTAAGGCAAAACAGCAGCTGACAGCCTAAAATTCAGACAGAAGATGTGTAATAACATTTGGCTCAGATAATGATCATACCAGCCTTGCTACTTAAGTTACTCATACCTTCACTCAAATGAACGGAGTAGGCTAAGGGAGAGTTCATCACACCATTCCAGGCAGGGGAGCTTGGAATCCCTTGCAGGCCCAGGCAGACAACCGTCAGACAGGCAGTAGACTGCAGCACAACGTACAACTCAATATTTAAAAACACCTTGAAAATATAAAACAAACTTAACGCAATTTGCCTACCTAAAAAATCACAGATATGGTCCATGTGGCAACCAAAAGGCAGAGACAAAGCCAAGAGGCAGCCATGATGACACAGGTGCTTTATATAAGCTCAGCTAACAAGGGGGGTTGGTCTGGGTGGAGCTAATTGTGTCTAATTGAATTGCGTTCAAGAGCCAACAGGGTGAAAAGCTTACTGCCCACACCACTACACTAAGATCATCAACGCATCCTGTCCATGTAAATCCTAAACTTAAATACTGCTCATCATATTGTTGTCTTTTGTGTTTGACCCCTGAAACGGAAGGATTCAGATTTGGTGGTCTCAGAAACCACTCCATTGTAATTACAGACTAATACATCTGCTTTATTGGTGTGTTTGTCAAATATTAGATAATCTTCACAAAGATTCATATTTTGAAAACCCCTGGTCTAAGGTAAAAATTTGAAATTGCCAAAAGTGGAGATACCTGTTTTTCATCAGACAGCTAAGATATACACACTTGTGTAATTAGCTTGGTTGGATATCTTACCTGATTGGACTTTGGCCTTGATGGCCGTGGATCAAGCCCAGCCAAAGATGCACAAAAGTGAAAGTGACATAGAAGTGGTTGCTTCAGTTAATGTGTGTTTTCTTTTTGAATTTACATATTAAAACATTATCGGTTAGGTTTTGGTTAAGGGTAAGGAAGTCTGTTTTGTTAAACTCTCATTTATCTTTTCGGACACTATTGGTTAGGTTTGGGGAAAAGTTTAAGGTAAGGGAGGTATGTTTTACTTATTGAAACTTACATCTAAAATTCACCTTAAAAACCTTGCTGCAAAAACATTTCACTTGAAAACTGCAGCTAAATGTGTAATGAAGCACATTGCTTTGGTTTTGCACAAATGTTGCAATGTTCATGTAAATCTAATGAGGCCAGGCTAGACATAAAAGTATAATCAAGCTCAGCGTGCAAAGCTTTGACATATGATCCTCTTAATCTTAGCTGTTACTAACAATTTTGAGAATGGCAAGTACATGTAGCCAACATGCTAAGGTGATGTGGCAAGGTGATGAGACCGCTGGATGAGACAGAGTGGGCACTTGAGTTCTGCTGATTCCACAGTGGTACTGCTTGAATCCGGTTACTTTCTACAAGCAAGAAAAAATATATATATTATACAGACATTTGGCAACATATCCTTTGGTTTCAACATTACAGACTGATTAAGATACCTTTTTTTTTTTTTTTTTTTTTTGGCCCACAAGTTAACAGATTTTACTAAGTCAAACTGAGATAATTTGAACATTTCAAAATGTCACTATCTGATGATGATGGTCTAGTATTACAAAACATGCATGCATGGACAGATTCAAGAACTCAACAGAAAGCATGAGAAGACCATGGCAGCTATTGCCAATTTGAGTTGAGAGCCTACCAGGTCTTTTGTTTATGTGCCAAGAGAATGTCACTCAACCTTTCAGTGATGATTGCATCAAAGATGGAAGATATGTTGATGAGTTTATTGAAGAAGTAGAGAGGGTGTATGCTAGAAATCAGACCACAGAGGACCAGTTAGACCTTGTGCTCTACCTCCTGAAGGGTGCAGCCTTAGAAGAGGTCAAGTTACGGATGGGGAATGAACCAATGTGACAATGTGACCTCTTTGTGTGCCCGAGATAAGCTTTTTGAGAAAAGCGCAGTGTGTCTAAGTTATTGCAAACATTCTATAGCCATAAACAAATGGAAGGCAAGGATGTTTGTACTTACTCTCATGCTTTGTCCACAATTCTGAGTTCTATACTGAAACAATCATCAAATGCAAAAGCAAATTTAAATTTGGAAATCTGAGATCAATTCATTGAGGGGATTAGGGACGCAGGCCTAAGAAGGGAGCTTCGTAAGCTTGTGAGAGACTTCTCACAAGATTTCATCTGCCTAGGGTAGATCAAGTCAGGTCAAGTCATTTAGTTTTTATTGTTGTTCAACCATACACAGTTAGTACTGTACAGAGTGAAACAAGACAATGTTCCTCCAGGACCATGGTGCTACATAAAAAAACCACATGAGACTACACAGACTAAATAACATACCTATATATAAAGTGCACATGCAAACGTGTGCAAAAAGTATGGGACAGTACAATAAATGACTAAAAATTAACGGGACAATAGGCACAGTGAGAGACCAGTACAAAGTAGTGCAAAAGATGACTGTTTCTAAAAATGCCAAATATAAACATAACATACTATGAGATAACGTTCTATGGACATAGCAGTAATTGAGGTAGCAGACAGTTATAAAGTGACAGTAATTAAAGTGCAACTCAGGACATGTGTGTGGGTGTCAAACCAGTCTCTGAGTATTGAGGAGTCTGATGGCTTGGGGGAAGAAGCTGTTACACAGTCTAGCCGTGAGGGCCCGAATGCTTCGATACCTCTTGCCAGATGGCAGGAGGGTGAGGAGTTTGTGTGAGGGGTGTGTGGGGTCATCCACAATGCTGGTTGCTTTGCAGATACAGTGTTTTTTGTAAAAGTCTCTGATGCAGGGAAGAGAGACACCGATGATCTTCTTAGCTGTCCTCACTATCCTCTGCAGGTCTTTGCGGTCCGAAATGGTGCAAGTCCCAAACCAGGGAGTGATGCAGCTGCTCAGGATGCACTCAATAGTCCCTCTATAGAATGTAGTGAGGATGGGGGTGGGAGATGTGCTTTCCTCAGCCTTCAAGAAAGTATAGACGCTGCTGGGCTTTCTTGGTAATAGAGCTGGTGTTGAGGGACCAGGTGAGGTTCAAGGAATTTGGTGCTCTTGACAATCTCCACAGATAAGTCGTTGATGTTCAGCAGAGAGCGGTCACTCTGTGCTCTCCTAAAGTCAACAACCATCTCTTTTGATTTGTCGACATTCAGAGACAGGTTGTTGGCTCTACACCAGTCTGTTAGCCGCTGCATCTCCTCTCTGTATGCTGACTCGTCGTTCTTGCTGATGAGACCCACCACGGTTGTGTCATCGGCGAACTTAATGATGTGGTTCAAGCTGTGCATTGCTGCACAGTAGTGAGTCAGCAGAGTGAACAGCAGTGGACTAGCACACAGCCCTGGGGGGGCATCAGTGACTGACTGAGGTCTCCCATTCAGGAAGTCCAGGATCCAGTTGCAGAGGAAGGTGTCCAGGCACAGCAGGTTCAGCTGAGGAATTATTGTGTTGAATGTTGAGCTGAAGTCTATCAACAGCATTCGAACATATGAGTCCTTTTTATCTAGGTGGGTGAGGGCCAGATGGAGGGTGGTGGCTATGGCGTCGTCTGATGAACGGTTTGGACGATACATGAACTGCAGTGGGTCTAGTGAGGGGGGCAGCTGGGTCTTAAAGTGCCTCTCGAAGCACATCATGATGATGGGTGTGAGTGTGACGGGACGGTAGTCAAAGAGGCAAGACACTGAAGACTTCTTTGGCATGGGGACGATGGTGGTGGCCTTGAAGCATGTTGGAACGACGGCTCTGCTCAGAGAGATGTTGAAGATGTCAGTAAGAACATCTGCCAGCTGGTCTGCACAACCTCTAAGCACTCTGTCAGGAATGTTGTCTAGTCCGGCAGCCTTCCGTTGGTTGACTCACATCAGCTGTGGTAAGACAGAGCATCTGGTCGTTTGGAGGAGGTGTGGTCTTCCTCGCCACCACGTCATTCTGTGCTTCAAACCTAGGATAGATGTCGTTCAGCTCATCTGGAAGGGAGGCATATTTGTCACAGGCAACTGGTGTTGTCCTGTAGTTGGTGATGGCCTGGATGCCCTGCCACATGCGCCGCGTGTTGCCGCTGTCCTGGAAGTGACTGTGGATTCTCTGGGCGTGTGCGCGCTTTGCCTCTCTGATGGCCTGGGACAGTTTGGCGCTTGCTGTTCTCAGGGAAGCCTTGTCGCCTGCTCTGAAGGCGGAGTCTCGGGTCCTCAGCAGTGCACACACCTCCGCAGTCATCCACAGTGTGTGTAAAAAGTTCGGAGGATCATCGGAGACTCCAGCCACCTGAGTCATGGGCTGCTCTCACTGCTACCATCAGGCAGGTGGTATCGCAGCATCAGGACCCACACCAGCCAACTACATACAGCTTCTTCCCCCAAGCAATCAGACTTTTGAACACTTGATCTCTCACGATCAGTAATCAGCCCTGCACTTTATTAATCTTATATCTCACACTGGACTGTCATAACTATATTCTCCACAATACATCTACTGTATATATATATATGTTTTATATACTCTTATTTTTTATTTTTATTGTATGTGTATTCTATAATGTGTGTATTGTTTACAGTACATTGTATATTATTATTGTGTTGTGTAAGTATGTGTACATTTGATATGTAAATTGTGTTTATTGTAATTGGTAGATGTCTCATCACTGTCATAACTGCTATGTTGCTCAGAACTGCACACAAGACTTTCACCTACTGTTGCAATTGTGTATATGGTAGTGTGGCAATAAAGTGATTTGATTTGATTGATTGAGAAGTAATCATATCTTATTTAAGGATTTATAGCCTAGTGTGTTTTCCAGTTTAGTTAATAAGTGTGTTATATGTGAAAACATGTGTAATGAGAATTCTATTGTTTTAAACTGTTATACTTGTCCTTAAAGCCTGGTTAAAAATGTATGAAATGCTTTGAGTGATTTAAGCATGTGTTAAAGCATACATTGCTTTGAGTGATTTGTGCAAGTACTTAAAGAGTATAGGGTGCTGTGAATTATATAAGCATGTATTAAGTATTTGTTGAGGTATGTGGGTAGGCTAATGCACTGCTTGTATTTTTTTTTTTTTTACATTAGCCTCTACCATATTTCATTGAACCATATTTCATTACTGTATTAAAAAAACATTATTTTCTTCGTTTATTTTATATATGTCCCCTTCAACCGCTATTTATTTATTTATTACATTTTTTATAAACATCTGTCAGAATGAAACCTCAAAAGATATTTTTGGATCCTGTTTTGTTTCTTTACAACCCACCAACTACATACATATTAACTAAATATGCTTATTACATGACTCTCTAAAATTCTCTATTCTGATTGGTCAATCTAGCGGTCTAATATTTCTCAGTAACAACGCACATTCCCGTGTTAGAACGCTCATATGTGTATTCTGTGACATCTTTCCTGCTTCTCAGATCACTGAACGTTCTCTACATGTAAGCCAATAAAATAATTTTAACTCAAATCAATGTTTTGTGTGTATTTATAATTTATTTGCAAGTAGGCTTGTAATAAGATGCATAATGAGCAGTCCGACTGTCATTAATTACAAATAAACACCAACAGAACTCCAACGCAAACCGGAGGTGGATTTCAGCTGTTCAGAAATTTCTTTCTTCTCACATAATTACATAATGTTAACATGAATCAATATAATATGTCCATATATTTATTTATTTCCTTAGTTGCCAGTAATAAGCGGGATAATGTACAGTCAGCTGGTTGTTATTGCAAATAAAAAATTGCAAAAAAACTGATGCAAGACCACAGATCAGCTTGTCGTTGTTAATTTTGTGATAAAAAATAGCTGACTGTACATTATCCCAAATAAGCCTCCCATTGCAGATCCCAGACACATTGACACATCTGTGTGTAAAGTTTGGACTAAAGCTGATCTGTGAGTAAAGTTTGGACTAAATAATTTAATGAGTAGATACCAAGGTAACATTTTACAATAAGGTTGTTACATCGTTAACATAAACGAACTATGATCAATGTATTTTTTACAGCATATTATGTTATATATATATATACAATTGATAATTTTTAGTTCATTTAAGTACATAGTGCTTTAACTAATGTCAAAATATACTACTTTTGATTTTAAGAATGTATTAGTAATTTAGTATATGTTAAAATTAACATTAACCAAGATAATTAAATGTTGTATAAGTTTTGTTCGTTGTTTCCTTTTAGAAGTGCATGGAAATTATTTAGGGAATTTTATTTAGAGAAAGGAAGAGTTGTTATTGTTGTGTTGGTGGGACACATTTTGCATCCGATAAAGTGATATAGTGAATATATAGGGGCAATAGTTAAAGAACAAAATTTGTCAACCAAATACTTTTGAGACAGATTTTTTTTTTTTATTTATCCCAAATTACCTCAAAATCAACCTTTTAGACATTGCACGTGAAGACCTCATGGATCAGGAAAATGTTGTTGAAATGTTGGTGCCATTTTTAGAGAACAGTCATAATTGATTAATTATTTCTTATTTTTTTCCAGATACAGAAGTACTTGGAATTGCAGCCCCTGGGACGAGGGAAGAGATGGATTCTTGCTGGCAGCACGACAAACAACATGGAGGCAGTGAAAGAGAGTTTCAGTCAACTCATCAGCTTTTTGGAAGAGAAGGAGGTGCAAATTAACAGGATATGATTCAATCAATCTTCAAAGTGGAAAGTGGGTTTTAAGTGTTGTTTGTTAGAAAGAATTTTCTGGACCTCTCTCTCATTGATGTTTTATAACCCACCGGTGACATAGATGCAAACAGCCACATGTTTTGATGAGATTACTGGTATATTTGTTACCCTAAGGTCAAGGGAAAAAACTTTTTCCAAAATTTATATTAGACCATTTGCTTAGCAAATCTCCTAGTTTTCCTCACTCACATTAATCTTTCAGTTGCTTTTGCATAGTCATTTACAGTAATTAGAATGTTTTCCAAGACAAAATGTTTTGTTTTTATGGGTACTATGTTCTGTCTGTCTATGTGTGGCCCTGCGATGAACTGGCGACCTGTCCAGGGTGTACCCCGCCTTTCGCCCAATGTTAGCTGGGATAGGCTCCAGCCCCCCGCGACCCTGTACACAGGATAAGCGGTTGACGATGGATGGATGGATGGATGGATGGGTACTATGTTCCATTTCCTCAGTTGACTAAAAATGTCTCAAATTATGTTGTTAATTTTGTTGTTTCAAAAGGTGATACACCCCTTTACTTGGCAAACTATATTAATCAGTGTCCACAACAGCTGTATTTGACAAGTCCCTGTCCGCCAAGCTTAAGTTTTCCAACTGTCTGCGGAGACTTCCCATCTGCCAGCTCACTCCTTGCCCAGCCTCTCCCCATGGCCTCACCCACTGCTTCCTGGTGGCATTATCCAAATTCCTCTCCACAAATTTAGATTCCTGACTACGCACCTCTCCAATGCGAGATATTTTATGTCTCACAGGTGTCCTCAGACATAAAGACTCCACTGGTTTAAACAATGTCCTCTGATTTTATTGGTGTTTGGGTGAGAACAGACCTAAATATAACTCCTTTTTCACTGTAAACGTTGACATCAGCAATCTTATTGGTTAGCTAAGCTTGATTACAATTACTTGCGCCATTTAGCACTCTGTGCATGTGTCAAGCACTAGGAAATGTAATAGAGCTTGAAACCATGATCATGCCTACAGACTGCAATTGCAAGATGTACATCGAAAAAGGAGTTATACAGTATTTTGGTCTCTTCTCACCTAAAACCAATTGGATCACTTCAAATGACATGGATTAAACATCTGGAGTTTGAATGTTGATTTATGCATCTATGGCGTAGGCACAGCATAGTGGCCAATGCATTGGTTTGCATTTATAGTTCTGCGTTGGTGTGTTTGCATCGTTCTGTGAGTACACAACCAAAAAAACTAACTATATTTCATAAATAAACAAAAGCAATGTAATTTCTGGATTCTGAAGTATTTATTGTATTAAATTATTGTAGCATCAAAAATGAGTTCAAAATATATGAACATGTTGAAACATAAGTACATATTATTTATTTACACATTGCCTGCATTCCAGGAAGAAAATAAATTAGGAAATTAGCGTATGCTTGCGCTTTAAATTGCTTAAATAATAATAATACATCAATGTTTTGGAAAACTTTCGACGTTCCATCCTGAAAAAGAAATCATCAAATGAATTAATAATAGTGTCTATGAGTTGACACTAGGGGTCGCTCCTGTGATCTTGAGAAAAGGCCAATGGATAGTGGCATGTGGAATTTGCATACCACTCCCCCGGACATATGGGTATAAAAGCAGTGACATTGCAAACACAAGATATCTTCTTCGGAGCCGAGCGAGCAAGTCACAGAGCTCAATTCCTCTGACGCCTCCATTCACCTCTACACGCTGTTGGATCTACGGCGCTTTCCAGTGGTTCCTGAATAACTTAGTTTATATATATATATATATATATATATATATATATATATATATATATATATATATATATATATATATATTTATATATACCTACCTATATATATATATATATATATATATATATATATATATATATATATATAGTCCAGGGCCTGTAGGCTGACATCATCCCTGCCGCCTCCGCCTTGCATGCCATGGCACTCCTGCAGGTGCACCAAGCCAAGGCACTCAGAGAACTACACAAGGGTAGTCCTGACATGGGTCTAAAGCAGGAGCTGCGCTCGGCAACCAACTTTGCCCTCCGGGCAACGAAGGTCACGGCGCGGGCTCTCGTGCAGGTGATGTCCATCCTGGTGGTCCAGGAACGCCACCTCTGGCTCAACCTGGTCAAGTCACGAGAGACTGACAAGGTGCGTTTCCTTGACGTCCCCATCTCCCAGGTTGGGCTGTTTGGTGACACCGTTGGAGACAGTGAGGAAGCAGATGGAGGCCATACAGTACATCCTGCCCAAGCGGAGCCACAGACCCTGCACTCCGTCTGCTCGTCGCCCAGGGCATCCCCCTGCGGTGCCAACACCGACACCAGCCCCGCCACAGCCCGCCCCTCTGGGCCGGCCCCGGCGCGGAAATACCCACAGGACTGTGACACCACCCGCCTTACAGCTGGCTGCCAAGAAGGCTTCAAAGCGCCCCTGAGACGGGCAGCCCCTGGACTCAGGAAACTGCACTATGGGAGCTAGTAAGCAGACCACTCCCTCCCCCGCCGGAAGGTCGGGTGGAGAATCCTTATTTCTTTACAAATTTTATATTGCCACATGCAATATAATTTTTTTTTTTTTTCCAAAAAAAAGAGCCGTTTCCTCAGCCCCTGGGCTCTATTTCCAGTCTCTGTTATCACGACTGCCGGCCACTGGTTCTCTTTGGCAGGTACAGCGCCCTGGAACCGGACCTCCCTCTTCCACGCACCCAGATGTGGCACAAGCCTGTCCCCCAGACAACGGTCTCCACGGGCCACGAGGATGAAAATCTTCCTCCCCATTCCAGGCTGTTCCGGAAGTGGTCACAAGGAGCCAGGTAAGTGCTTCGATGTCTCTAGACTCAGCACCCTGGGCGCTGCCAAGTCGCGAGGCCCTGCCCGCTGGTACATCCGACACTGTAGTTCCCTTGGTCCCTCTCGCATGGAGCTTGGGGGCATGGCTCGCGCTCCCCAACCTGTCGCATTTGTTGATCAGGACCGTCCGACTCGGCTATGCGATTCAGTTCATCAGGCACCCGCCAGGTTCAACGGTGTCCGCTCCACCGCAGTGAGAGGCGAGAACGCCACTGCCTTGCATGCAGAGATCGCCTCCCTTCTATGGAAGGGCGCGATAGAGCCTGTCCCTCCAGCCGAGGTGAAGAAGGGGTTTTACAGCCCCTACTTCATCGTACCAAGGCGGTGGGTTGTGGCCAATCCTCGACCTGCGAGTTCTGAACCGGGCTCTGCACAGACTCCTATTCCAGTTGCTCATGCAGAAACACGTTCTAGTGAGTGTCCGACAACTGGATTGTTTCACGGCGGTAGACTGAAGGACTCGTACTTCCATGTCTCGATCCTTCCTCGACACAGACCCTTTCTCTGGTTTGCCTTTGAGGGTTAGGCATATCAGTACAAAGTCCTCCCCTTCGGCCTGTCCTTGTCCCCTTGCACCTTCACAAAAGTCACAGAGGCAGCCCTTGCCCCACTAAGGGAAGTGGGCGTCCACATCCTCAACTATCTCGATGACTGGCTAGTCTTAGTTCACTCGCGGGACATGTTGTGTGCTCACAGGAACCTGGTGCTCAGGCACCTCAGCCGCTTGTGGAGAGCAAGCTTGTCCCAGTTCAGAGCATCTCTTTTCTCAGTATGGAGT
Organism: Moxostoma hubbsi; assembly: GCA_032164185.1. Taxonomy (NCBI): domain Eukaryota; kingdom Metazoa; phylum Chordata; class Actinopteri; order Cypriniformes; family Catostomidae; genus Moxostoma; species Moxostoma hubbsi. The sequence continues at coordinate 30,278,678 of JAVLUX010000008.1, forward strand.
TGGACTCGGTCTCAATGATGGCACACCTCACCAACGAGCGTGCGCAGTCAGTACTGAGCTGTCTGCATGCGTTCAAACAGAACACGTTGGTCCCACTGAAATCCTTTCAGAGGCTCCTGGGGCATATGGCATCCTCAACTGCCTTGAGTTGCTGGCGGTACTACTTGACCTGAGGAGGCTATTGCCATTGATCTGGGGCAAGCACTTGTTGCTCCGGATGGACAACACAGCTACGGTAGCGTATATCAACCACCAAGGTGGCCTACACTCTCGCCGTATGTCACATCTCGCCCGCCGTCTCCTCCTTTGGATTCAGCACCGGCTCAAGTCACTGCGAGCCACTCATATCCCAGACCACCTCAACAGCACAGCAGATGCACTGTTGCGGCAGGTTACGCCCAGGGGAGAGTGGAGGCTCTGCCCTCAGGCGGTCCAGCTGACCTGGAGTCGATTCGGCCAAGCACAGGTAGACCTGTTCAATTTCCCAGAATCCTTCCATTGCCCACAATGGTACTCTCTGACCGAGGCTCCCCTCGGCACAGATGCCTTGGCACACAGCTGGCCCTTGGGGCTGCTCAAGTATGCGTTTCCCCCAGTGAGCCTACTTGCACAGATGTTGCGCAAAGTCAGGGAGGACGGGGAGCAGGTCCTCTTAGTGGCCCCTTATTGGCCCTCCCGGATTTGGTTCTCAGACCTCATGCTCCTCGCGACAGCCCCCCCTGGAGAATTCCCCTGAGGAAGGACCTTCTTTCTCAGGGACGGGGCACCAACTGGCACCCGCGACCGGACCTCTGGAATCTCCGTGTCTGGCCCTTGGACGGGACGCGGAAGACTTAAGTGACCTACCACCCACGGTGGTAGACACGATCACTCAGGCGAGGGCCCCCTCAACGAGGCGCCTTTATGGCCTGAAGTGGCGGCCGTCGAGTCTTCGGCGAGTCTTGCTGCCGCCCCAGTATGGGAGTCACCCAGGCCCCCGTACTGAGGTAAGTGCTCCACATGTGCTGGTTGTCCCCTAGGCAACCCAGTGTGATGTAATTATGCAAAATGGTTTCCTTGTCGGTAAACAGCGTCTTTCTTGGGCAGAGGGCCCTCTGTCCTTGGTCGCTGTGTTTTTAGTAACTCCTCCCCCCTTGGGCAGGACCTACCATGATGCCGCTCCGCACGATGTGCTTCCACTCCTAACCGGTCTCGGTTAGTCATGTAACCTCCGTTCCCTGATGGAAGGAACAAGACGTTGTGTCCCTCCTGCCACAACACTGAACCAACCGCTGAAATGGCCGGGACTTTGGCTTGGCTCCTCAGTGCGATACCTGATGTGTGTTTGCAGCGTCACTCCTTTTATACCCTTATGTCCGGGGGAGTGGCATACAAATTCCACACGCCAATTTCCATTGGCCTTTTTTGAAGATCAGAGATGTCTGGGCTCTGCAGGAGCGACCCCTAGTGTCAACTCATCGACACAACATCAGTAAACGAGATGTTTCCATAACATGTGAAATATGATTATTTACTGAATATATTGTCAAACATACGTTCAAATCATCATGCTTATTGGAAGGTTTGCGAGTAGAAGGCAAAACATATTATTTCACTCACATGTGAAATAAATATCAAGTAATTCATGAAACACAAACAGAATAAAAAATTAAAAAACAGCAGATCCTTCCACTTGAGACAATTGCTTTAATGGCCCCCAGTCCAACTACAATGTTATATAATGCATAGATATTAAAATTAACTTGGATAAAATGGGGTGGGTGGAGGGGGAATGTCTCTGGTTAAAGTGGACCAATCACAAGAAGAGGTGCACGTCAGGCGTTTTGGAGCTTCAAAATTTTGGTCATCATTCAATTGCATTGTATGGATCTACAGAGCTGAGATATACTTCTAAAAAGATTTTTTTATGTTCAGCAGAAAATTCATACACATCTAGAATAGCATGTGGGTAAGTACTGTAAATGATGAGAAAGTATTAATTTATGGCTGAACTATTCCTTTGCAGGTTACCACTTTATACTGTATAAGCATTTGTGGGATTATGATTATTACTGGTATGATCTGGTTATTTTCACAGCTTCTTAGTTCCACCTTTGCCCAGCAAAATCAAAGCTACATGTTGAAAAATTCTAACTCTCCATCGTATCATTGCTTTCCAATCTAATCTGTCTAGAATACAAATTTCATGCACTCACGGCCTGATGTAGATAATAAAAGGAAGTTAAACATTCTCTGTCTGGGTTCCTGATGTACCCTGCCTCAACCATTTCTTCCCCTCCTTTCAAACTCTCCATGTTGCTTTCATACAATATCTGTCACGCAGGTTGCCCCTGCAATTCTTTGATCTGATCTTCCTCTGTCTGCTGCTGACACTCCTCTCTAGTCTGCTGCTCTCTTGTCTAGCTGCTCACAGAGAAAGCCCTTTGCCCCTTCGCTCTTCTTCCCTTTGGTCACGCTAATGGAGCCCACCCTTAATGCAGTAACAGTGCAGAAAACCAGTTTGACCTGTTAGAATTGTGAGTTGAGGGTCTTTCTCCAAGGAGGCCCACAATCTGATTCCATAGACTCTATAGGGCCATCAATTTATGAGATGCTCCAGTCCACTGTGTGTTGTGACATTTTCTAAACCTTAATAATGTAATTAGATTCACACATGTACTGTGACACCTATGTGGGATTATGATTATTACTGGTATGATCTGGTTATTTTCACAGCTTCTTAGTTCCACCTTTGCCCAGCAAAATCAAAGCTACATGTTGAAAAATTCTAACTCTCCATCGTATCATTGCTTTCCAATCTAATCTGTCTAGAATACAAATTTCATGCACTCACGGCCTGATGTAGATAATAAAAGGAAGTTAAACATTCTCTGTCTGGGTTCCTGATGTACCCTGCCTCAACCATTTCTTCCCCTCCTTTCAAACTCTCCATGTTGCTTTCATACAATATCTGTCACGCAGGTTGCCCCTGCAATTCTTTGATCTGATCTTCCTCTGTCTGCTGCTGACACTCCTCTCTAGTCTGCTGCTCTCTTGTCTAGCTGCTCACAGAGAAAGCCCTTTGCCCCTTCGCTCTTCTTCCCTTTGGTCACGCTAATGGAGCCCACCCTTAATGCAGTAACAGTGCAGAAAACCAGTTTGACCTGTTAGAATTGTGAGTTGAGGGTCTTTCTCCAAGGAGGCCCACAATCTGATTCCATAGACTCTATAGGGCCACCAATTTATGAGATGCTCCAGTCCACTGTGTGTTGTGACATTTTCTAAACCTTAATAATGTAATTAGATTCACACATGTATTGTGACACCTATCCTATCTGTAACAGGGATTGTTCACCCAAAAATGAAAGTTATGTCATAATTTATTCACCCTCATGTTGACATGGTGACTGAGGATAACATTTTGACTAACATCTCCTTGCAGTGTTCCATGGATGAAAAGAAAGGCATACGGGTTGGGAACAAATTGAGAGTGAGTTTATTATGACAGAATTTTTATTTTTGGGTGAACTATCTCTTTATGAGGTGTTATAAAGTGTTATTGGTGTCTCACATTTATGGCTTCATTTGAAGGCTCTGAAACTCTCCTACATGGGATGTGTTTTATAATACCATCCTTAACTCCATTTGCATATCATTTTTCTCGCTTGGCTCAGTTTCACACTTGCTGTGTCTAGACAGAGATTATTTTTAGTTCCTTAGCAGGAATTCACCAGCAACTGTGACAAAGACTTGGAACCGAGTGTGGTGCATTTAATGACTTTTGAAAAGGATGGGAAATTCTTTTTTGTTGGTATCCTCTTAAAAACTCTTTTCCCAGTTGTGTTTACTCAGAGACAAGCTTGCCTCATCATTTAAGTCCTCACAGTCAAGCCTTTCTCAAATTGTAATGCATGACTCGTCGGGGAGCCTTTTTGTTTACAAGGAAAACAAAGCATTTTCATTCCAAGAGAGCATGTTTTCTTAAACGGCGAATGTTTTGGTCTCCCTCCATTCAAACAGCCGAGTAATCTCAAGCTTTCACAACCTGTTGAAGTGGCTTGCCCCCGTGGAAATGCAACAGATGTTCCCTTGACATCCATCTGGTCCACGTGATCCAGTACTGTGCCACACTGTGAAGGGCTATTATTTTTTTAACAGTTTTAGCTTGTCTTTAGTCAGGGGCCAATCTCCCATGCCTTATGCATGACTGGGATACTATGCCATCGGTGAGTTTTCACAAAGTCCCTGGATTAAAAATAAACACAGTAGTCTCCCTCACCCTGAGTTTGTCTTGATGATGGGACTCGGAATAAAAGCCAGCCAGCAAGTTCTTATTTTTGTTCCCCTATTTATATTTTGGAGGGAGGAGGAAATTGACATATGACCGGGGTTAATTTAAAGGTGTTTTCCTATGCATGTCAAAGTTCTCAGCATGGCACCAGACACCTTCTCAGTAAAACAAACAACATGTGTGAGCTATCAATGATATCAGCTGCAGTGGGAAACCCAGATAAGAACAAAATATTAGAACTCAAATTCAGGGCTTTTGAGAATTTGCAGAGGTATTGATGGCATGCATCTTACTGAGTCCTCAAGTTGTTGGTTCATTTGAATATTTTTTTTAATATTTAATATATGTATTACTTAAATGTAATTATAATTGTATTGTTATTATTATTATTTGTTATTATTTTATTATTTAATCTTTATTTATTTATTTAAATACACTTTTAAGTAATTATTTTTGTATAAATAAAGTTTTACCTATAAATAAATGCAGGGAAGGGAAGGCTCGCACACAGTGTCCAAAGAAAAAATCTTTCAGGAATTTATTAAGAGGCCAAAAAGTGCAAAAAGTACTCAGTGCAGAAACAAAATGTTTACAGAAAGATTTTTTCTATGGACATTGTGTGCAAGCTTTCTCTTTCTTTGGGTACATTTTTGAGCCTATGCACTGAAGCAATGTGGATATATACACTTTTTCAGGATTTGCAGCAGACGTTTCTTCTGCTTTTTGTCTACTACCTATAAATAAATGAAAATAAGAAAAGTGATTTAAAATCATGTACAAATCACCATGGAAAATCATGCAGATTTATCAGTAGCCTAATGAAAGATGTTTTATTTTACATGGAGCTACTTTATAAGTAATCCCCCTATTATTGGACATTTGCTCATGGATCAAATGAATAATGGCTGGCTATGAATAGCTCATTTCTACAATGGTATTGGTTCATTTACATGCACTTTTAAAGTTTGATTTAGTTGGACTAAAACTATAAATGGTATTTTTTAAATGTTGCGTAAAGGCTATAGTCTGACTGAAATTGTACTATTTTAGTGAAGTCGGACTAGTAGACCTACAGTATTGTGGGAAATGATTTGCCCCTATCCTGATTTCTTCTGTTTTTATTTATTTCTTATACTAATTTTTTTTTTAGATCTTTTAACGAGATATAACATAAAACAAAGGCCACCTGAGTAATCACAAAATACAGTTTTCAAATAAATAAACTCAGCATAAAATGAAACGTCTTCTCACTTTCAATTGCTTTTATTTTCAGCAAACTTAACATGTGTAAATATTTGTATGAACATAAAAACATTCAACAACTAAGACATAAACTGAACAAGTTTCACAGACATGTGACTAATAGAAATGGAATAATGTGTCCCTGAACAAAGGGGGGGTCAAAAGTAATAGTCAGTATCTGGTGTGGCCACCAGCTGCATTAAGTACTGCAGTGCATCTCCTGATGTGAGCTATTACCCCACTCTTCCACCAAGGCACATGCAGGTTCCTGGACATTTCTGGGGGGAATGGCCCTAGTTCTCACCCTTCGACCCAACAGGTCCCAGACGTGCTCAATGGGATTGAAATCTGGGCTCTTCGCTGGCCATGGCAGAACACTGACTTTCCTGTTTTGCAGGAAATAATGCACAGAACAAGCAGTATGGCTGTCATGCTGGAGGGTCATGTCAGTATGAGCCTGCAGGAAGGGTATCACACGAGGGAGGAGAATGTATTCCCTATAACACACAGCATTGACCTGCAATGACAACAAGCTCAGTCCGATGAAGCTGTGACACACCGCCCCAGACCATGATGGACCCTCCACCACCAAATCGATCCCACCCCAGAGTACAGGCCTCAGTGTAACGCTCATTCCTTCGACAATAAACACAAGTCCGACCATCACCCCTAGTGAGACAAAACCACATCTCATCGGTGAAGAGCATTTTTTGCCAGTCCTGTCTGGTCCAGCGAAGGTGGGTTTGTGCCCACCAGTAGTTGCCAGTGATGTCTGGTAAGGATCTGCCTTACAACAGGCCTACAAGCCCTCAATCCAGCCTTTCTCAGCTTATTGTGGACAGTCTCTGCACTGATGGAGGGATTGTGCATTCCTGGTGTAACTCGGGCATTTGTTGTTGCCATCCTGTACCTGTCCCGTAGGTGTGATATTCAGATGTACCGATCCTGTACAGGTGTTGTCACATGTGGTCTGCCACTGCGAGGACAATCATCTGTCCTTCCTGTCTCCCTGTAGTGCTGTCTTAGGTGTCTCACAGTATGGACATTGCAATTTATTGCCCTGGCTACATCTGCAGTCCTCATGCCTCCATGCAGCATGCTTAAGGCACGTTCACACAGATGAGCAGGACCCTGGGCATCTTTCTTTTGGTGTTTTTCAGAGTCAGTAGAAAGGTCTCTTTAGTGTCCTAAGTTTTTATAACTGTGACCTTAATTGCCTACCATTTGTAAACTGTTAGTGTCTTAACGACTGTTCCACAGGTGTATGTTCATTAATTGTTTAAGGTTCATTGTTTAAACCCTTTACAATAAAGAATTGTGAAGTGTTTTGAATTTTAACACAATTATCTTTAAAATACAGTGTACTTTTTTTGCTGAGTTTATATATATATATATATATATATATATATATATATATATATATATTTTTTTTTTTTTTTTTTTTTTTAAGCAAGTTTCCAACACCTATATCACCCATGTGAAAAATAACTGCCCCCTTAAACTTAATATCTGGTTGTGCCACCTTTAGCAGCAACAACTGCAACCAAACACTTCTGATGCTGTGGTGGAATTTGTGGAGGCACTCTTCTTTGCAGAAATTTTTTAATTCAGCCACATTGGAGGGTTTTTGAGCATGAACTGCCCGTTTAAGGTTTCAAGTCAGGACTTTGACTAGGCCACTCCAAAACTTCTTTTTTGAATCATTCAGATGTGGACTTACTCCTGTGCTTTGGATCAATGTCTTGCTGCATAAACCAGTTTTGCATGAGCTTCAACCCACGAACTGATGACCGGACATTCTCCTTTAGGATTTTCTGGTAGAGAGCAGAATTCATGTTTCCCTCAATAACTGCAAGTTGCCCTGGGCCTGAAGAAGAAAAGCATCCTCACACCATCACACTACCACCACCATGCTTGACTGTATGTATGATGTTCTATTTGTGGAATTCTGTGTTTGATTTACTCCAGATGTAATGGGACCCCTGTCTTCCAAACAGTTCCACCTTCGACTCATCAGTCAACAGAACATTCTCCCAAAAGTTTGAGGATCATTAAGGTGTGTTTTGGCAAAATTCAGACCAGCCTTAATGTTCTTCTGGGATAGCAGTGGTTTTCGTCTCGCCACTCTTCCATGGATGGCTTTTTTGACCAGTGTCTTTCTTACACTGGAGTCATGAACAGTGACCTTTATTGATGTGAGAGAGGACTGCAGTTTCTTGGATGTTGTCCTTGGCTTTTTTGTGACTTCCTGGATGAGTTGTTGCGGTGCTCTTGGAGGAATTTTGAAAGGTTGACCATTTCTGAGATGGTTCTGGAGTCTCATAGCCTTTGAAATAGCTTTGAAACCCTTTCCAGACTGATGTATTTCATTGACCCTTTTCCTCATAATTTCTGGAATTTCTTTTGACCTTGGCATATTGTGCTACTGGATGAGACCTTTTAGCCAAATTCATGCTGCTGAAAAAGTTCTATGTAGGTGTTGATTAGATTGAACATGGCTGGCAGTAATCAGGCCTGGATGTGTCTAGTCCTGCTGAAAACCATTATGAATGCAGGGCCATAGATTTGGGGCTTTAGTAACTAGGGCAAATACTTTTTCACACCGGGCCAGTTGGTATAGGAGAACTTTTTTGCTTCCAATAAATAACATTATCATTTAAATCTGTATTTTGTGTTTACTCAGATTGCATTTGTTTTATGTAACATTTTGTTTGAATTTTAAATTTAGTATGAGATATACACAAAAACAGAAGAAATCAGGATGGGGGCACATAATTTTCCACAGCACTGTAGATAATGCAAGTGCAGCTTGGCTTCATCCAGCATGTATACACATTAATCAGGTCCTAATTGGTCATCTTCATTGTGTGCATACTCTGAAAGTCATGCGTGACGTGTATTTAACACTTCCTCAGCAGATGTCGTTCTTCGAATATTTTATTATTTGACTTTATTATATTATGTATACTTGGACAGACAAATGAAGACTGTAGCTTGATCAGGAAATAACTCATTGCAGCTCGATTATACCTAGTAATGTAAACATTCTGAGTGAGGTTACTCATCTGTAATGAATAGAAGTTAGAAAGATAAATTCATTTGTTTGCATCATGTGAGTGTCTGAAAACTGCTCTATTGGGTTGGTTTCCACAAGCCAGTCTAATGACACCAACCAGAGGTTTGGTTACTTGCTGAATGTGAGCTTGTCATTCGAAGCTTCTGTTTGTGCTACTTTGGAGGATTTCTTTCTCCTTCTTTTTCCTCCCTTCTCCTATCGCCCCATCTTTTTTCTCTATCATCTTTTGATACAATGATGGAGATGTGTGTCCCAGGTGGCCCACTCATCAAAACACAAGGGTTCTGGCTCCTTATTTCAGACAAAAACATCACACTCATTGTTGTCTAAATGCAAAGATGTGGATGAGGATTTACCCAAGAGAATCTGCCCTCTCCATTGACCACCAAAAGCCGTCTCCGCCCCCAGCCGTCAAAGAGAAATGTCAATCAAACGAGGGCATGAGGTCTGTTCAAAAGGTCATCCAGTGGTGGCCATTGCATTGTGATCCTCTCATGAATGGAAAAGACAATTCAATGTGTCCAACTGACCTCACTTTGGACTGACTCCCCCTTTAGATATACTGAGAGGAAAATTTAGATGTCCAGATACAACGTTGCAATTGTGCCTGTACCAAAGTCCTAGAGAAGATGTAACTCCCTAATAATGAGTGTAGCAGTACTCTTCTAAAGATTTATAAGTGACTCTTTGGGGTTTCTAGATGCCTACCAATTTACTTTCTCTAAGAAAATATATATTTTTTAACCCTTATGTTCTGTTTTGGGTTCTGAGAGACACCAAAGCCTTTTTAAAAGCTCAAAAACATACTTTAAGGGTTAGTTCACCCAAAAATGTAAATTCTCTCATCATTTACACACCCTCATGCCATCCCATAAGTGTATGACTTTCTTTCTTCTGCTGAACACAAATTAAGATTTTTAGAAAAACATCTCAGCTCTTTAGTTCCATACAATGCAAGTGAATGGGTGTCAACATTTTAAATCTCCAAAATCCAAAAGGGCAAAATGAAAATAATTCAGATGACTCTGGTGGTTAAATCCATATCTTCTGAAGCAATATGACAGGTTTGGGTGAGAAATAGATAAATATTTAAGCCCTTTTTTCATTATTTTTGTGCATATTACCCCCTACTGGGCAGGGAGGAGAATTTATGATAAAACATGACTTAAATATTAATCTGTTTCTCACCAACACCCATCATATCGTGTCTGAACACATGGATTTAACCACTGGAGTCATATGGATTACTTTATGCTCCCTTTATGTGAATTTTGTAACTTAAAAATTTTGGCACCCATTTACTTAATTTACTTAGCTGAGCTACTTAAAATCTATATGTGTTCTGCAGAAGAAAGAAAGTCATACACATCTGGCATGCCAGGATGTTGAGTAAGTCATGAGAGAATTTTCATTTTTGGGTGAACTATCCCTCTAACATTGAGTTTCAGGTTGATAATTATGACCTAACGTAAGTTTCTGAGAACTGGTTATAAACAAAATTCCAACTTGACAACACACTTAAAATGTCCTCCATGAAGAATTTAACATTACTTATGTTTTACGGTTGCAGAGACCCCAGGTATAAAATATGATTAAATGCAATGCATTTTCAAGTATTTAGACTATAATTTTTGTACACTATGTAGCAGTACACTACTATCAATTTTCCAATTTGTATTCTTTTATTGTATTAATCTACAACATCTTTTTGTTGGGGCCAATTTTACCCCAAACAGAAACAAAGTTACTATCCTGGATGCCAGTCCCTTTCTGAAAAGTGCATGCTCAACTTAAAACAGAGGGTTAAAGCTCAAATAGTATCTGTCAAAAAGGAAAACAAATTAAATTGCAATTATTATTTTAACACAGATTCCAAAAATTAAGAAAGTAAGGTCAATTTCAACAGAACACAAGAGTTAAAAAACAAAAAATATGAAAAGCATTTGTACTGTGATATACTTACATCTGCTTATTAATATCCCACTGTGTGTCAAGATGAAGGCTAGCTACAGGCTAGTATTAATAGACTCTTTAGTATATTATATATAGACTGACCAGATTATTTATCTTATTACAGTATAATGTGTGTTTAAGCAATTATTACTGACTAATTAATTGCTAAAGCCAAATGTCATACCATATGGGACTATTTAAAATAGCATGAGATCTGCAATAACATGGACTCCTTTGAAGATACAGCAAATAACCCCCAGTCAATGAAGCATTGAACGTGAATTGTAGCATGAGACACTCAATTAATCAGTCGTTATCGTGTTGTAAATATTTGATTGCTCGATTTAAAATGGTCTCTTTTATGTCTTTCAGGGTGCTGGTCCAGGCGCTGTAGGTGGATTATTTCCTTTTATCCAAACAGTTTACACCAGGGAGCAGCTTCACTTATGACACTATGTGGGCAGTTTACAGCTCACAAATACAAATTAAGCATGTGCTTTAAAAAAATGTACAAAATTTTAATGAAAAAGCAACTTCTTCATCATCACAATCTAGTAATCACACTATTTCCAATGCAAGAGACACCAGTGCTTTACAAATTCACCTTTGAGGATTTTCAAACTATATTGCAATGCAATGCCACCTAGAATGGCAGTGGACAAAAAATTTACTTTCTTAAAAAACTTGTTTTGAAATAAAGGCTAATAGAGCCACAGCAGGTGTGAGGAGTTTAAAAGTAGGTTAAGAGGTGAAATGTGCTTTGGGGACATGGAGAAGTGAATGGGGTACAGTCAACAGGACAGTTTTATGGCTCTATAGCACACTAATGGTGAAGTGCTTTTTCTTTGCTCAGAGCCAAAAAGAGGTTTGAAACAAATGAGCAATGGCACAGTATTTGTGAACATCCAGACACCCACCACGCTGCTATGGGAGGCATTTAGAGGTACATTCAAATGTGAGGACACTCAAGACTACATGTAAAACATCAACTAATATGACATTAAAATGTTTTCAATTACTTTATACCTCATTCCATGAGTAGAATCCAAACGAGATCAGTAAGAAGAAATTAAACCACTCGATGATGATCTGAAGTAATATTTACAGTATGTATAGTGTGTAATTTGTAATGTTTACCTTGTGCATTTGTGGCGATAATACACAGCCCCCCCCGTGTGGGCTGTGTGCTCAGTCCACTGATGTTCACTCTGCTGAATCACGACTGTGCAGCAATGCACAGCTCGAATCACATCATCAAGTTCGCCGATGACACAACCGTGGTGGGTCTCATTAGCAATAACGACGAGTCAGCATACAGAGAGGAGTTTCAGCGGCTAACGGACTGGTGTAGAGCCAACAACCTGTCTCTGAATGTCGACAAAACAAAAGAGATGGTTGTTGACTTTAGGAGAGCACAGTGACCACTCTCCGCTGAACATCGATGGCTCCTCTGTGGAGATCGTCAAGAGCACCAAATTCCTTGGTGTTCACCTGGCAGAGAACCTCACCTGGTCCCTCAACACCAGCTCTATTACCAAGAAAGTCCAGCAGCATCTCTACTTTCTTTGAAGGCTGAGGAAAGCACATCTCCCACCCCCCATCCTCACTACATTCTATAGAGGGACTATTGAGAGCATCCTGAGCAGCTGCATCACTGCCTGGTTTGGGACTTGCACCGTTTTGGACCGCAAAGCCCAGCAGAGGATAGTGAGGACAGCTGAGAAGATCATCGGGGTCTCTCTTCCCTCCATCAAAGACATTTACAAAAAACACTGCATCCACAAAGCTACCAGCATTGTGGACGACCCCACACACCCCTCACACAAACTCTTCACCCTCCTGCTGTCTGGCAAGAGGTACCGAAGCATTCGGGCCCTCACGGACAGACTGTGTAACAGCTTCTTCCCCCAAGCCATCAGATTCCTCAATACTCAGAGACTGGTTTGACACACACACACACACACACGTGTCCTTAGTTGCACTTTACATTTTTCACTTTATACGTGGCTGCTACCTCAATAACTGCTATGTCCATAGAACACTATCTAATAGTATGTTATGTTTACATTTGGCATTTTTAGAAACTGTCATCTTTTTGCACTACTGTGTACTGGTCGGTGCTGCAATGTCTCTTACTGTGTCTATTGTCCTGTTCATTGTTAGTAATTTATTGTACTGTCCCATACTTTTTGCACACGTTTGCACGTGCACTTTATATAGGTATGTTATTTAGTCTGTGTAGTCTCATGTGGTTCTGGGTTTGTCCTATGTTGTTTTATGTAGCACCATGGTCCTGAAGGAACGTTGTCTCGTTTCGCTGTGTACAGTACTAACTGTATATGGTTGAAATGACTATAAAAATCACTTGTCTTGACTCATAATATATGCGGATCACACTCTTTTAATGTAATTTGATGACATTGATACTATTGCATAGAAGCGTGTTTAAAAGAGTGTAACCGGGATACAGAATACAGACAAAAGAATGATAGTAGGCAGATCTTACTTTGGCCAGATGTGTGAATATAGCACATGAGTACATACACTGTAACTTTTGTCTTTGTGTCATCTTGGATTTACACTGACACCTAGTGGCTTGGTTGCAGCATAATTTCAAATCAATTGTTTTCAATTTTAGATGCCATTGTAGAAATGTAGTATTCACATTCAGCCATGATGACTTTTATCAGTGAGTGAAAGTGTCAAATAACAAGATGGTTACTGAGATTATGCGAGAAGTACTCTGCTGGTCAGGTGATTCTAACATGGCAGCCTCCATGTGCAGACCCTCTCCATGTAGAATAAAACAGCTTTTATAAGGTTACTGATATGACTGGAGTCTTCATTTTAATGTGAGTGGTCATGATTTACTACATAGATTGGAAAATTACAATTCATGTCTTTAGGAGTTAATTTTTTTAATGAGGAAAAAAATACTAAGTGCACCATTAGTATTTGAGTAGATTAGATTTTTTTTTTATTTTTTAAAGTAATTAAACAAAGAAATCTCATGATATTTTCTTGGAATGTTTACATGTGCTGTTTGAATTGATTAATATCGAATAATTCATAGAAATAATCAGTTAATTACATTTAATTTATAATCAGTGAGATTAGTTAAATGCCATAACATTTAATTAACGCAGTTTACATAATAATATGACATTTTAATTGTTTCATTCAGTTCTGTGATTTATTAAGCCCTATACATTGTTTTAAATTATTATATCACTTTAACCCAGCCTTTAAAGAGTTAAAATTAATAAAAATTCTGTAATCATTTAATCACTTGTTAACCATGGGACATAAAAAGAGTTTTTAGAATATGCCAAATAACTAAATAAACCACAAAAAGAACTATAAAACAACATCAAGCCTCAATTCAAGATATTCAGCGATCTCAGTCTCCATCCGCCACAGCCTGCATTGGCTGGTTTTGTTTTCAAAATTAAAAAATTGCCACTGTCATGATAAATTGAGTCCCCAGGGGGTAATCGTTTGTAATGCCTTAGCAAAAGCCTATCATGTTATAATGATAGCATGTCATTGATGTCTAAATTAACAGAAAAACACAAACAATTACACATATTTAATTTCATAATTTATAACTTCAGTTACATACTATCATGTGTAATTTATTCATTAAAAGTAATTAAATGTTGTATTTACAAAGTTATATCGACATACATCATAAAACAATTTTAAAGGATTTCTACTCAGGCAGTGAATATAGTAGGCTAACCATTAATAGTTATTTATTTATTTTTATTTGAATTTGTAAGATTTTTAATCAGGCACTGAATAGAGTACCCATTACTAGTTTATTTATTTATTATATTTTTTTTTGTACCCATTAATAGGTCCCTCAGCCAATGGAATCACTGTGACCTCAGAGGGAGACTCGTGCTGTGTCCAATATCCATACTTCCCTACTATATATATTTACGGTGAGATTCTGAAGTTGGATTGGACACTGAATGGTCCCATAATCCCTCAGGAGCAATGTCATGTTCAAACTGCTGGAATCAGAAGGCTCTTACAAAGATATACAAAGATAATAATTCCTTGAGCTTAAATGGTGCTTGTTTAACAAAACCTGAGTAGATAGTTTTCACTGTTGTTGTTCTTACATCTTATATTTAGGTCACAAGACAATGCCCACGTACCCGGATGAAGTATGTCCAAAATCTATTCATACCACTCGCATGCACACCTAACAGAAAAAATCGTTTTGCTGGCAGATAAGTGCATCCTTCATTATATACAGTACATACTGTGACAGTACAGGGTTTCGGACACAGTAATGATTTCTCACAACACCTCCTTAAAAAGCATTAAGACCAGTTTTTTATGGTAGCGATGTCAAATGCCATTGGCTCTCAAGTGTCTCGTGAACGTTTGCAACATGCTATATTCTGTGATGTATATGTCTGAATGAGGTATCACAGCGGAATTATGAAGTGCATCAGGGTCCGGTTGCACCCAGCTATACGTAAGTTACAACTTAGCCTATTGGTGGTGTAAATGGGCTCTAAGTCACAATTTATGCACTACTAAATATTTGAATGTTGCACCATTAAACTTTGGTAGGATGTAACGCTACGTATGAACTAAATATTTACAGAAGACTCTGACCAGGAGCAACGGTTGGGATAAAAAAGCAGACTGATATTTTATAACATCAATGATCTCATGTCAAGTCAATTCATGTCAAGTGGTTTTTATTGTCGTTTCAACCATATACAGTTAGTACAGTACACAGCAAAACGAGACAATGTTCCTCCAGGACCATGGTGCTACATAAAACAACATAGGACAAACACAGAACCACATGAGACTACACAGACTAAATAAAATACCTATATAAAGTGCACGTGCAAACGTGTGCAAAAAGTACGGGACAGTACAATAAATTACTAACAATGAACAGGACAATAGGCACAGTGAGAGACACAGTACACAGTACACAGTAGTGCAAAAAAGATGACAGTTTCTAAAAATGCCAAATGTAAACATAGCATACTATGAGATAGTGTTCTATGGAGATAGCAGTTATTGAGGTAGCAGACAGTTATAAAGTGACAGTAATTAAAGTGCAACTCAGGACATGTGTGTGGGTGTCAAACCAGTCTCTGAGTATTGAGGAGTCTGATGGCTTGGGGGAAGAAGCTGTTACACAGTCTGGCCGTGAGTGCCCGAATGCTTCGGAACCTCTTGCCAGACGGCAGGATGGTGAAGAGTTTGTGTGAGGGGTGTGTGGGGTCTTCCACAATATTGGTGGCTTGGGAATGCAGTGTTTTTTGTAAATGTCTTTGATAGAGGGAAGAGAGACCCCGATGATCTTCTCAATTGTCCTCACTATCCTCTGCTGGGCTTTGCGGTCCGAAACGGTGCAAGTCCCAAACCAGGCAGTGATGCAGCTGCTCAGGATGCTATCAATAGTCCCTCTGTAGTATGTTGTGAGGATGTAGAGTGGGAGATGTTCTTTCCTCAGCCTTCGAAGAAAGTAGAGACGCTGCTGGGCTTTCTTGGTAATAGAGCTGGAGTTGAGGGACCAGATGAGGTTCTCTGCCAGGTGAACACCAAGGAATTTGGTGATCTTGATGATCTCCACAGAGGAGCCATCGATGTTCAGTGGAGAGCATTCACCTTGTGCTCTCCTAAAGTCAGCAACCATCTCTTTTGTTTTGTTGACATTCAGGGACAGGTTGTTGGCTCTACACCAGTCCATTAGACACTGCACCTCCTCTCTTTACGCTGACTCGTCGTTCTTGCTGATGAGACCCACCACGGTCGTGTCATCGGCAAACTTGATGATGTGATTTGAGCTGTGCATTGCTGCACAGTCGTGAGTCAGCAGAGTGAACAGCAGTGGACTGAGCACACAGCCCTGGGAGGCCCCAGTGCTCAGTGTGGTGGTGGTGGAGATGCTGTTCCTGATCCGGACTGACTGAGGTCTCCCAGTCAGGAAGTCCAGGATCCAGTTGCAGAGGGAGGTGTCCAGGCCCAGCAGGTTCAGCTTTCCAATCAGGTGCTGGGGAATGAATGTGTTGAATGCTGAGCTGAAGTCTATGAACAGCATTCGAACGTATGATTCCTTTTTATCTAGGTGGGTGAGGGCCAGATGGAGGGTGGTGGCGATGGCGTCGTCTGTTGAACGGTTTGGACGATACGCGAACTGCAGTGGGTCTAGTGAGAGGGGCAGCTGGGTCTTAATATGCCTCATGACGAGCCTCTCGAAGTACTTCATGATGATGGGTGTGAGTGCGACAGGCCGGTAGTCATTGAGGCAGGACACTGAAGACTTCTTTGGCATGGGGACGATGGTGGTGGCCTTGAAGCACGTTGGAACGACGGCGCTGCTCAGAGGGATGTTGAAGATGTTGGTAAGAACATCTGCTAGCTGGTCTGCACATCCTCTGAGCACTATGCCAGGCATGTTGTCTGGTCCAGCAGCCTTCCGTGGGTTGACTCTACGTAGAGTTTTCCTCACATCCGCCATGGTAAGACAGAGCATCTGGTCGTTGGGAGGAGGGGTGGTCTTCCTCACCACCACGTCGTTCTGCACTTCAAACCGAGCGTAGAAGTCGTTCAGCGCATCTGGAAGGGAGGCATCTTTGTCACAGGCAACTGATGTTGTCCTGTAGTTGCTGATGGCCTGGGTGCCCTGCCACATGCGCTGGGCGTGTGCACGCTTTGCCTCTCTGATGGCCCGGGAGAGTTTGGCCCTAGCTGTTCTTAGGGCTGCTTTGTCACCTGCTCTGAAGGCGGAGTCTCGGGTCCTCAGCAGTGTGCGCACCTCCGCAGTCATCCACGGCTTTTGGTTGGAGCGTGTGGTGATGGTCTTGGAGAAAGTGACATCATCAATGCACTTGCTGATGTAGCTGGTCACTGATGCTTTGTATTCCTCCAAGTTGGTAGAATCATGTTCTTCAATCCTTTCGACATACATTATGATGTTGACATTTACACTCATTTACATTTACGAGAGAGAAACAAACCTACTTTTAAGCGGCTCTTCAGAATGAAACCGATCTAAAGGTGCGGTTTTCAGGGTGCATCGCCTGGGGTCAAATTTCAACACATTCAAAATATATATAGGAATTTAAATGAATAAATGTCTATTTTTCCAGCCTGTTGTTGTATTTTTATATCACCCCTTATTTATTTTAGATACAGTTCCTAAATATTGTTCCCCGTCTGTCGCTCACGTCGACGTCGTGTTGAAGAAGCGACACTAGTGGTCTCTCTTGAGCGCCGAAAGAGTTGGCGAACAGTATTTGCATACCCCGCCTCCGGATACGGATATAAATGCGAGGGAATTACGCTCGTTCATTCAGTAATTTTCTTCGGAGCCGATGGTCGTGTGTATGCTGCCAGCTGCGAGTAACACAACTGATCCTGCTTCTGATCCTCTGACGCTCTGCTGCTGTTGGATCTACGGCGCACTTCAGCGGCTTTTCTCTTCTCTGCTGGCGTGCAGTTTGACCCTGGGCGCTTCGACAGCGCAGAGTTAAAAGAGTTCCATTTAAAAAGAGTAATTTTCTCTATAAAAGAGTTTATTTCTCTGAAAGAGCAATACACAGTGGTGTTGAACGCCCTTTTCAGGGCGCATCTTTATAAAGATGCCATTCAACCCCTGTGTAGTTCCTGGATGCGGTAGAGTGCTCTCCGCTTCTGACGGCCACAGGCGCTGTCTTGTGTGTCTGGGCGGCGATCACACCGAGGCAGCGTTTGTGGATGGTTCATGTTCTCACTGCTAGAACATGACCATGGCAACGTTGCGGTCACGGCTTGCTTTCAACAGAAAGCACGCCACTCCAGCCGCCCCCCCGTATCGCTCCTTCTTCCCACGGGATTAAGGACAATGTGGCTGGCGATGGAGGCGATTTGGGGAGGGCAGCGGGTGCAGTTCCGCCGGGTACGCCCCCTCGGACCACCCGACCCCCGACATGCTCGTTGACCTCCGTCCAGCCTCGAGGTAACGGCGACTCGCCTCCGGGCCGGTCTGCCTATCCTCTGGAGCTTGAGGCAGATGAGCACGCCGCTCCATCGGAGAGCGTGGCATCTGACGCTGACTCCTCCCCTGGGCTGCCGCCTTCGGGCCAGCACGCCCAGGCTGAGGCGGATGCACAGATGTCCGACATGCTTGCCCGGGCCGCCGCCGCGGTGGGGTTGGACTGGAAACCTCCACCCTCCCCACACCCGTCACGGTTGGATGACTGGTTCCTGGGGTCTGGGCGCCCCCCGGTCACGTTTTTCCCAGAGGTGCATGACGAGCTGATGTCTTCATGGAGAGGCCCGCTCGTCCGCTCTCGCTACCCTCAACAGCGGAGATGCCCACGGGTACGCGGCGATTCCCCAGGTGGATAGGGCAGTTGCGATCCATCTTTGCACCGGTGACCCTACCACCTGGCGTGGGCGCCCTGTACCCCCTTCCAAGGCCTGTAGGACTTCATCCTCGCTGAACAACAAAGCCTACAGCACCACGGGACAGGCCGCCTCCGCCTTGGACGCCATGGCCATCCTGCAAGTCCACCAGGCCAAGGCGCTCAGGGATCTGCACGAGGGTAGCCCTGACCCCGATGCACTGCAGGAACTGACCTCGCCCTCAGAGAAGGTCACCGCGCAGGCACTCGGGCAGGCAATGCCCACCCTTGTGGTCCAGGAACGTCATCTTTGGCTCAACCTGGTCGAGATGCGTGAGGCCGACAAAGTTTGTTTCCTCGACGCCCCTGTCTCCCAGCTTGGACTCTTTGGCGACACCGTCGAGGACTTCGCCCAGCAGTTCTCCACGGTGAAAAAACAGATGGAGGCCATATCTTACATCCTGCCTCGCCGCAAACCTGCTGCCAAGGCCACTGCCCCGTCTGCTCACCGAGGGCGTCCCCCTGCGGCTAAGAAACCTGCTGCGCCTCAATCCGGGCCCAGCTCTGAGCCCCTGCGTTGAGCACTCCGCAGACGCCCCCCGTCTCCCGGACTCCCTCGTGGACCCAGGAGGCTCCCAGGCGGTCCTGAGATGGACGACCCAGTGACACAGATGTTAGCTCTGGAGGTGGTAAGACCGCTCTGTCCCCCGGTGGAGGGCCGGGAGGAGAATCTTTTGTTTTTAAACAATTTCATTTGCCGCCCCCCCTTAGATGGGGTTGCGGTACCCACATTCTCAATAAAAGAGCTATTTCCTATGTCTCTGGGTCACCTGGCCCGCAAATGCCGTTCTCACGGCACTTTGCCCCTAGATCTCAACAGTCCTGGCTTCCTGGACATGGACCAACCGTCTTCAGCCCCACGACTGTCCCCCGGCCGGCCAGTTCCAATGAGTCTAGAGCACGCCTACCCAGGACCTCCTCCTCAGTCGCTAACCCACCCCCTGCCCAGCTCTCAGCCCCTGCGTCGAGCACTCCGCAGGAAGCAGACGCCCCCTGTCTCCCGGACTCCCTCGAGGACCCAGAAGGCTCCCAGGCGGTCCTGAGACGGACGACCCAGTGACACAGATGTTAGCTCCGGAGGTGGTAAGACCGCTCCGTCCCCCGGTGGAGGGCCGGGAGGAGAATCTTTTGTTTTTTGTGTGCGGAGCAAGGTAAGTGCTTTGAGACTTTTCTCAACACCCCAGCCATGGGTCACCCTGTCGCCGCCCAACGCTGCCCTACCTGCTCCGCCCCGCTGCGATGCCCCAGCGGGTACATCCAAATTGATCGTCCCTTTGGTGCCCCTAGCACAGAGGTTGGACGCGTGGCTTCACTTCCCAACCCATCTCGCTGGCTGGCCCAGACCATCCGACTCGGTTACGCAATTCAGTTTAACAGGAGTTTGCAATTCAGGGCCCCCGCCCCCCTACATGGGCATCCGCTTTTCCGCAGTACACGGTGAACATGCCCAGTCCCTGCGCGCGGAAATCGTGACTCTTCTGGCCAAAGACGCGTTAGAGCCTGTCCCTCCAACTGAGATGAAGGAGGGTTGCTACAGCCCGTACTTCATCGTGCCCAAAAAAGGCGGCACTTACGACCAATCTTGGACCTGCGAGTTCTCAACCGAGCGTTGCACAAACTCCTGTTCAAAATGCTCACGCAGAAGCACATCTTAACCTGCGTCCGGCATCTAGATTGGTTCACAGCGGTAGACCTGAAGGACGCGTACTTCCACGTCTCCATTCTGCCTCGACACCGCCCCTTCCTGCGGTTTGCGTTCGATGGTCAGGCATATCAGTACAAAGTCCTCCCCTTCGGCCTGTCTCTGTCCCCTCGCGTCTTCACGAAATTCCCCTCTCACTGTTGTGTCCGGTTCGTGCCTTGCGTGCCTACCTGGAACGCACCCAGAGCTTCAGGCGCTCTAAGCAGCTCTTTGTCTGCTTTGGAGGACAGCAGAAAGGGAACGCTGTCTCCAAACAGAGGTTGTCTCACTGGGTGGTGGATGCCATTCTGCTGGCCTATCACACCCAGGCTGTGCCACCCCCTCTGCGGGTTCGAGCCCACTCTACTAGGAGCGTGGGATCCTCATGGGCACTGGCTAGGGGCACCTCCCTAGAAGACATTTGCAGAGCTGCGGGCTGGGCAGCACCTAACACCTTTACGAGATATTACAATCTTAGGGTTGAGTCAGTCTCGTCCCGTGTTTTCTCCAACACATTCTCACACCCAACTCGTCACATATTGACGCTTTTGACAGGACCCCTTGGCGTCACTTTTTAACGCCCTGGGTATACCTTTGGCGTCATTTTTCGACGCGTTGGGTAGTCCGATAGATTTCTATAGAGGATTTTAAAAATAAAAGTAAAAAAACTTCAATCGTAGCATATTATATATATTTATTAACATCAACAAACTTCCGATAAAAATACGTTATCCAGCATGCTCTCTAAGAAAATGCTTAAACTGCTTACTTGCACATGCTGTGGAGCGTTGTTAAACTCACCTTTGAATGCCGTTTTGGTTAAGACTACCCAATGCATCGAAAAATGACGCCAAAGGTATACCCAGGGTGTTAAAATGTGACGCCAAGGGGTCCTGTCAAAAGCGTCAATATGTGACGAGTTGGGTGTGAGAATGTGTTGGTTTTCTCAGGTCCGAGCCCGTAGAACTCGGTACACGTCGACGGTCTGACCGGGTGAATTGCTTGTTTCCAGCGCCGTTTCCCTCTGCCGAGGCAAAACAGTGCGCTTCTTTCCCAGAAGACTTAGGTCCCTGGTTGATTCTACCCTAGCCCTTTGGGCCCGCAGCAGTTCAGCAGAGGAACTTGCCAGCCCAGTCCACTACGGGTACCCCAGGCTACCCCTACTGGAATAGGTGCTCCACAGATTAGGCCTCCTACGCGGACTCCTCCTGTGTGTACTTCTGCGATACGGTCACCTTACGAGCTGACCCACGTCTCCCTTAGGCAGTCCTTTGCTGCCCTCCGGTCGCCGTGTTGTAGCAACTCCCCCCTCCTCGAGGTTGGATCTACCACCACGCCATCCTTCCCACATGTGACCCAAGAGGCCATGTGATGTATTTTGCCACCTCTACCTCCCCTTTTGGGTGGGTGTGGCCTCCGCAGGGTCTTTTCCCCCTAAAAGAATAGGAATTCGGGTAAGACCCCCTTCCCTCGATGCGGTAAGGGCCCCGGCTGCTCTTGCTCTATGCCGAGAAAACATAGAGAGAAAAGATGCCCAGCCAGGCTTGGCCCGTTCCGTAGTTGGGAGCGTCACCTTGTTCCCCCCTAGGGTAACCAAAAGGATTCTGACGACTTTTTGGGGGCATTGGGGAAGAGTACGTGCAGCCTGTACACAGTTGGTTGCTTGTGCACGTAGAAATACCTGCCCGCTTCTGTGTAAGCAGTACACGTACACGACTCAGCGCATGGCGAGTTTTGAAGTGGACCCCTAGTGTCGCTTCTTCGACACGATGTCAAAGTGAGCGACAGACGGGGAACGTCTAGGTTACGTATGTAACCTCCGTTCCCTGATGGAGGGAACAAGACGTCGTGTCTTCCCGGCCACGTCGCTGAGCCGAGCCGCTGAGGTGCCCTTAACACTCCCGGCTCCTCAGAAAAATCCTGAATGAACGAGCGTATTTCCCTCGCCTTTATATCCGTATCCGGAGGCGGGGTATTCAAATACTGTTCGCCAACTCTCATTGGCCTTTTTTCATAGATCAGAGGTATCTTTCGGCGCTCAAGAGAGACCCCTAGTGTCGCTTCTTCAACACGACGTCTCGTTCCCTCCATCAGGGAATGGAGGTTACATACGTAACCTAGACGTTAATTACACAGGGCAAATATACTATTTATCAAATCTACTTTTATTACGTATTGTATTTTAATGGGATATAATTTATTACAGCTCACAGTTACATGAGCAAACAAGCTTTGAACATGAACCGTAACAAGATCAACTTGAAGCTGATGGCTTTTTGTGTACAAATATGAAGGCTATTTATTTGATCAATACAGGTCCACATCATATTATGTGACTACGCGTTACTTTACGGAAAAATAAAAAAATATTGATTCTGTACATTAATTTACTTGTTACATGGTTTTATATTGTTGAAATGTGTTTTTTTAGAGGTTGGGGTAGGGTTAAGGGATCTAAAATATCTATAAAACAATAAAAAATTTACAAATATATTTATAATCAACTTGTGTATTCAAATTTATTTGTAATGGATTCATCAATATTTTACATTTACAAAGCTGTAAATACGTACAAATATTTTTGTTTTAGATGCTTTTAAATGTCCATATTGTACGCTTTTTGTGTCCATGCATACATACATACAAACATGTATGTTTAAATGTTACAAATATTAACGTACAAATAGCTATGTATATTAATGAGATCAGGCCAATCGTACAGATGTAGAAAAATATTGCTCTAGCTTGCTAATATCTCTGCACACCGGTGTGTCCTTAAGTGTTGATCTTAAGTGACTGGATGGGAATTAGCTGTCTGCCTCAAACTAGGTGGAACTCCAGGTCACACCTACAGATGATGTGGACCAGTGGCAGCTGGGAAGAAGATTTCCTGAATCTTTGCCATGGCGAGCTGTTACGAACCACCGAAACAACCTTCAAAACACCTTTTTAAGGCGGAAAAGATTAGAGTTTAAAGTCAGAAAGGTCAAACAAGAAACCAGTTCACATCCACTTTCTTGGTGCTTAAAATACTAATTGAAGGCATGGGAAAAGATGTCTAATAGATTAACAGCAGACACATTTATTCCCTCAAAGAACATGTGAATAGTTGTCTCTTATTGTACATCTGCCTGCTTGACATACGTTGGCTTATAATGATAGACTATTCTGACCATCTGAGGGGTACAACTCATTAACTGACAGATGCAGGACTTCTATTCCAATGATGAAATCATAAAGCCACTCTTTTTTCCTTCTTTCCCATAGATTAACTCTTCGAGAGACAATGTGATACACAAAAGCGACTTAAAGGAGTTCTTGTGCAAAACTGGTATATATATATAAAAAAAAAAAACATTAAACAAATCTCACATTGGCAGTTTCAGATACATCAGACTATATTAAGTTTTGTACATCTTTAAAACTTGGATATTGCTTTGTTGAAATTGTAGTTCATTGTTGTGCTTTTGTGTTTTTTTTTTCTCACTTTTCTGCAAAAAAATAAAATAAATAATAATAAAAAAAATCTGTTTTCAAACAAATTTCACAAATCTTTCCCCATTTTCCATTGGTTGTCCAAACTGAAAGTCCCACCCCAAAAAACATTAGTCGAGCTAGTGTTGCTGTTTCAGGCTGGATGGGATGCTCAAAAAAACAGAGCAGTGTTTTGATAGTGACAGTGTTATAATTTATGTATATACTTACTGTATTGTTGACTGTGCGTATTAAGCTGGGATAAGAGAAAGAATCATTTTTCACATTAAAAAACATTAAAATTAAAAAGCAACAGTAAAAATAATCCTTTTTCACACATACAAAATACATACATATGTTTTACATTTCCTTCATGTAATATTACTTTATCATTCATCATCTTTTTGCAGTGAAGTCATTACATTGTTTTATTTTATTAAGTTTTTTAATAATAAACATTACAGCTCTAGGAAAGGGACATTTCTATCAAAGATACCTTGTAACTGTCTCACAGGTTGATGCCTATACAGACGTGGACAGACTGAGTTCTTCAAGCATGTCAGGCTGTTTCACATACACAAGATTAAGTAGCAAAAGTGACATCCAAGACCAATCGGGCCACCCAGGAGAACTGCAACCAGCGGAAAGGCTGTCAGAGCCCCCCTTTACACCATTAATCTTCAAGCTTCTCCTGTGCTGCCAACTTGCATCTCCTTCAAATGGGACAGGAGAGAGAGAGGGAGGGAAATGGAGAGATGTAAAGCCACTCTGTTTTCTCCTTTCCCATAGATTAACTCTTTGAGAAACAATGTGGTAATTTTTGCACATGTTGGATGTCTGCTTTGAAGTTTCCTCATAATGGCTTTTATTATTATATAATGTTTAGAAATTTAGAAAATAGATTTTAATGGCACAAGGTGTAAGATACACAGCTCAAATATTTAAAATGATAATAGTAGGCCTATTTATAATTCATTATAATATTTTTAATGATTTAAAAAATATATTAAGCAAAAATCTATTCAAATATTTTTTTTTTAAGTGACAAAAAGTAATGCATTGTTTAAAAAAAATCGATCTATTTGTGTAAAATTTGTGCAAACTTTACTTAAGCAGATAAGGTGAAACTGTATTTTGTTTGTAAAACCCCATTAACATCCTTCACAACTTGTGCAAGGAGTACACATTTAGAATTGTGCAGAGCCCTTGTTGATTTTACTACTACAAACTTCACTAGAGACATTTTTTTTTTTTTTTTAATCTCCAATACTAAGACAGGTCCGTTGCACTCACTCCTTCTCTGTGGCAATGTGTAGATGAATGGGCCTCATTAAAGCAAAATTAAGATTCCGGTACTGAAGTGAGAGGATGGTCCTTAGACCTCTCAATTCTTTCACTGATCAATAGGAACTTTGATCTCATCCTTAGAGAAGATTCCCCAGCCCCTTTCCAGGCAAGACATATATAACCTAATGGCAATGAATAGTAAAATGTAAAAGAAGGATGCAGGAGCTGATAAATAGCGGAACATTTTTGTGTTTTGTTGTGGCATGCCTCAAGTCCCAAGAGAGGGCCGTCTTGCTTCAGTCTAGTCCTGAGAACTAAAGAGGAAATCGACCCATCTAAAGTGAGCCTTTGAAGAGACCTGAACTCAAATTAAGGGACATGCCATGGATGCTTGCTTCTGTTATTTCTCTCGCTCTCTTTCTTTGAAAGAGCCTCCTTTTGGGGGGTTATTTTTGTTTCAATTTGCATACAAATGGAAAGAGATTTACAAATAAAAGTTGATTCACAAATAAATATAAGGAATTTCACAAAAATTTAAGGATTCACAAATAAAAATAATGAGATTTATAAATATATGTTAAGGAGTTCACAAAAATAAAGTGAATTTACTAATAAATAAAATGAGATTTGCATATAAAAAAAAACAAATTTAAATACATTTTTTAACTCACAAACAGAACTCTGTCCAGCATTTATTTGTGAATCACACGCATTTATTTGTGGTTCACCACACACATTTGTCGATTTTGAAACAAATCTAGCACAAAGATGTGCCCCCAATATTTGGATGTGGTAGCACATCCTATCTTCAACCAATCACTCTTCGTTTTACAATCACAGAAATCAGAGTCACAGAACTCTCATGTGCATTGAATCAAACACATACAGATAAGCCCCAAGGCCACAAACTTTTAAAGAAAAGGACGCCATCATAGATTTTATGTTTGGATCATTCTCTCTTGGTTATAAACATGTATAATGTCCTTGATAAATGTCAACAGCTGAAAATTGCCCATTTGTAAAGTGTCCTGATCATTAGCTTTATAGTAGAATTGGTATGGTTGGGATGGTGTTCTTCAGCTTGCAAGCATCACCCTTTTTCCTCCAAACATAACGATGGTCATTGTGGCCAAAAAGTTTTTGTTTAATTTTTTGTCTCCCCTTTTCTGTCCAGTTCCCAATGCGTGGTGGCGTAGGGACTCACCTCAATCCAGGTGCGTGGAGGACGAATCTCAGTTTCCTCCACGTCTGAGCCCATCAATCCACGCATCTTATGACGTGTTTTGTTGAGTGCATGACCACAGAGACCTAGTGCGTGTCTAGGCCCATGCCATTCTAATTCTAACCTATTTAACCTAATCCTAATCTTCAATCATAGCCGTATCTTAATTTTTATGCACTCAAAAAACACAATTACACTAAGGCATTATGTGGTAAAAATATTGCCTGATTACAATAATGCAGTACAATGGTACCAAAAAACAGAGCACACATAAATAAACAAACAAACAACTAATAATAATAATAATAATAATAATAATAATAATAATTTATAATTTATTTTAACATAATTTAAGCATTTACAATACCTCCAGAAGTCTTTTTGAAATATTGTGATACTGCTTTTGGTAGTGTCCTCAACTAATAGGCTTCAAAGGATGCTACCATAAAAAAACAGCGCTGGCTCAAAATCAGGTATAATTAGAAAGTGTCATGAGTCAGTATCAGTAACAGACTAGCCACATCCACTAGTGTTTTATTTAATTCTCACTGAACACCTCAAACACATTCAGAAACATTTCAAAGTTTGTGTCTTTAATGGAAAGGCGAAATACGCACCGCAGAGGTTTGGACTTTTGGTCTTGCCGTACAGAGCACATATCATGTCAACATGGCGTCTTCAATGTCATTCTTTGGTTTAAGCCGAATTTTCGCTCTTAACTCAGTCACAAGAACAATTGTGAATCCTGCCAGGTAATAACAAACAATTCAAATAAATATGTGTTCATTGTGTATTTACGTGCACAGAAAGAACATTTGATAAATGTTTGTTGCATGTCTGTTTAGATTGTCACAGTTAGCCGGTTAGCTAACTAACATTGTCACTGATATGTTTATTCTCTAATGAATCATGTGTGCTTGTTTGTTTATTTGTTTGTGTGTGTGTGTGTGTGTGTGTGTGTGTGTGTGTGTGTGTGTGTGTGTGTGTGTGTGTGTGAGAGAGAGAGAGAGAGAGCGCGCGCGAGCGCGCGAGCGAGCGTGTATTTATCACTTTGTGGGGAAAAAAATGTCCTCATAAGGATAGTAAAACCCGAAATGTTTGACCTTGTGGGGGCATTTTGTCAGTTCCCATGAGGAAAACAGCTTATAAAATCATACTAAATTATGTTTTTTGAAAATGTAAAAATGCAGAATTTTTTTGTGAGGGTTAGGTTAAGGGGATAGAATATATAGCTTGTACAGTATAAAAAACATTATGTCGATGGAAAGTTCCCATAAAACATGGAAACACAACGTGTGTTTGTGTGTGTGAGAGAGATGTGCACAACACCATAACACATTCCACCTTTAGACACATAATGTGCGTCTAATTTCAATTTGTAACGTGTTATGTTGGTTAACTAATCTAAAATATACTGAAGTTAGGATGAAGTTAATTTGCACACAGTCTCTGCTCTTATTTTACACTTTAATTTTACGCTTAAGATCTTCCTCCGCACTGCCTTGGCTATTAATTGAAAATTTGTGAAATATCGAATAAAAATTTATATTTTTTTTTTATATATTAGGGCTGGGCGATATGGCCAAAATTGTTTTCATGATAATCTTTTTCATATTGTTCGATATCGATATTTATCACGATATACATTTACACATTGCACTTTCTTTTTTTTATTTCAAAGTTGACAGAATAAAAGAAGAAAAAAATAATTCTAGAGAGTCAAAATAGTCTCTACAAAACTGCACAGGGGGTCCAGAGACGGCCAAAGCAGTGGGGTCTGCAGGAACTTTTACCAATTGTACCGTCTTTTACCGTTTATCAATTGAAAATTAATGTTAAAAGATCATCTGTTTGTCCTGAAGCATAGTGACAGCAGTCCGGTCGGTATTTGTTGGAATATTTTTACATTGAAATATTTGTAATATTTCTTTAGATTCAGATACCCATGTATGGGGCATAGAAGCCCTTGTGACTGTGGAATGATGCTGACTGTGGGTTCAGGGGTGTCTCGAGAGAAAATTAAAAAAAAATTAAAAATATATATTTTCATGAAAGTGAGAGAGTAGTCTACCAATTTTCCTTATCCATTCCAGAAATCAAATTAATTTTCACAAAATTAGAACAGAAATCTTTTATTTTATTTTTTTATTCGATTTGTTTATTATTAAAGGCTCATAACATGCTGATTAATAAAGATACATTTAGAAGGGAAAAACATTATGGCCTAATTGGTGCTTTGAAACCACGTTAACTCATGTGGCGCTTCATGTCTACACACATGCAGGGAAGAGAGGCAACAGATGCGGAGCGGGACAGGGCAGAAATTATGCATATTTGGTGCTAGAGAACAATATTCAAGATTACAGCGCAGAACAATCAGAGCTGTTGTCCACATCACTGTTGTGCTGTTGCGCTCTTCACTAGAGATGAGAGGGCACAACCATTGTCATGAAGTCTTGCGGTGCGGATGGAATCAGTCCGGTGTCCGACGTAGCCTAATCGTTAGCAAGGCAGCTAGCATTAGCAAGTTCACCCAGTCTGACCCTACGTTACCTTTGGTGCGTTGTGAGTGAAGCTGAGAGCGTTTTCAATTAATTTCTATGAAAGCTGAGTGTCATGCTTGCAAGGTGGATCATAGGATTGACAGCAGTGCGGAGCAAGCTCTTTCTCCTAGCGCCGCGAGCGCCTTGAGCGGATTTCATCCGCCCAGTGGAAAAGCAGCCTGAGAAAGCCAAACTGTGTTTTAGCGACACGCAGTAAATATCGAAAATTCCTCAAAAGCTTATCGTGGATTTTCTTTATAGTGATATATATATCGGTTTATTGCCCAGCCCTTATATATATATATATATATATATATATATATATATATATATATATATATATATATATATATATATATATATATCTCTATCTATCTCAATGATTTATATTTTTCAGTGTTATCTTGCATTTGTCATTTTTAATCTGTAATATATTTGTAATATTTAGTTTGCAAACAACATGTCACTAAAGTGTCTGTCCCTTGTAGCGTTGTCATGGTAACAAAATTTCAGTAGTTGTTACCAATGAAATTCCATAGTTCTCGATACCAATTTTGATATTGAGCAAAAATATGCTAATATAGTTATTATAACCCCTTATTCAAGCCAGGCACGGAGGTTCCTCTAAAATATTTCCAGAGTCTCCTGGGGCATATGGCATTCTCAGCGGTCCCACCGCTGGGGTTGATGCATATGAGACCGCTTCAGCACTGGCTCCAGACTCGAGTCCTGAGATGGGCATGGGGCCGCGGCACGCACCGTCTGTTCATCGCCCCCGCCTGCCACCAGACTTTCAAACCCTTGACAGACCTCTGTTTTCTGCAGACAGGAGGTGTCCCGACGCATCCTGGTCACCACAGACGCCTCTAAACAGGGTTGGGGTGCTTTGTGCAATGGGAACGCAACTGCTGGCTCCTGGAAAGGGCCCCCGCTGCGTTGGCACATCAACTGCCTAGAGTTGCTGGCTGTATCACATAGAAGTAAATTTAATTTGTATAGCGCCTTTCACAACACACATCGTTTCAAAGCAGCTTTACAGAAAATCAGGCATTAACATAAGATAAAACTGTAATGTCTATAATGTCGATGAGTCATCATTGTGTAATTAGATAAAATACGATTTTGAATTGTGTTTAAAAATAAATAAATAAATAATAATTGCATTTATAACCCCAGTGAGCAAGCCGAAGTCGAATGTGGCAAGGAACACAAAACTCCATACGATGTTGGTTAATGGGAGAAAAATAACCTTGGGAGAAAACAAGGCTCACTGTGGGGGCCAGTTCCCCTCTAGCTAACATCATAACTTTTTTTTTTATAATAATAACTTTTATTTATAGGCACCTTTCAAGAATCTCAAGGACACCTTACAGGTGTCTTACATGAAAAGATAAAAACCTAAAATCACATATAAAAATTTGCATTATCATAGGAATATATACAGTCATAAATAAGAGTTATTTGTAGTAACAATTTAAAAAGGTGGGATGTGAGGAGGGACTTGAAAGTGGAAAGACGATCACAATTACGGATATCTGGCGGTAAAGAGTTCCAGAGTCGTGGAGCAGCACTGCTAAAGGATCTGGACCCCATAGAAGTCAGACGAACCGAAGGTATCACAAGAGAGAGAGAGGAACAGGATCTAAGAGTGCGGGTAGGAGAATATATATAAATAAGATCTAGAAGATAAGGTATAATAGTTCCCAGGGAAGCACATACAAGGAGAGTTTTAGGGCAGAGGCCCTAAAACTGATCCCTGTGGCACTCCATACTTTTGTTTGACAATTGACAAAAAAAAGTGGTGGCGGACTGCTAAATAGGACCTAAACCATGCTAATGCAACTCTACAGATGCCAACATAATTCTCCAGCCTATTCAAGAGAATATTGTGATCTATCGTGTCGAATGCAGCACTAAGATCTAAAAGCACTAGAAGTAAAATGCAGCCATGGTCGGCTGATAAGAGCAGTCTCTGTACTGTAATGAGGCCTAAATCCTTACTGAAATTGTTCATATATACTATTTCTCTGTAGAAAAGAACATTTTTGGGAGAATACTTTTCTAGTATTTTCGACATAAACAGGAGATTTGAAATATGTCTATAATTAGCCAGTTTCTCCAGGATCAAGTTGTGGCGTCTTAATAAGCGGTTTGATAACTGCCATTTTAAAGTTACTTGGGACATGTCCTAAGGATAGCGAGGAATTAATATTATTAAGAGGGTTGGTGACCTGGAAGCGTTCTCTGTCAGCGAAACCTGCCTGGAGTTCGGTCCGGCAGACACTCATGTCGTCCTAAGACCGTGACCAGGCTACGTGCCCAAGGTTCCTACGACTCACTTCAGAGACCAGGTAGTGAACCTGTAAGCGCTGCCCTGGGAGGAGGCAGACCCAGCCCTTTAATTGCTGTGTCCAGTACATGCCCTGCATACTTCTGTGGACCGCACGCCTAGCTTTAGAAGTTCTGAGCAGCTCTTTGTCTGCTTTGGTGGACAGTGGAAAGGGAACGCTGTCTCCAAACAGAGGCTTTCCCACTGAGTTGTTGATGCCATAGCATTGGCCTATCACACCCACCCCCTTGCGGGTTTGAGCACACTCGACGAGAAGTGTGGCAACCTCGTGGGCACTGGCCAACAGCACCTCCCTAGCAGACATATGCAGAGAAGCAGGTTGGGCAACACCAAATACCTTTACGAGATTTTTCTCAGGGTTGAGTCTGTTTCATTCTGCATTCTCTCAGGTCCGAGCCAGTAGAACTCAGTAACGCGGAAACAACTGACCGGGTGTACCGCATGCATTTAGCACCTTTCCCCTCCACTGTGGTGATCACGTGCACTCTTATCCCAGGAGACCCCACTAACTCTGCTCCCCAGATGACTCCTCCCTAGCCCTCTGGTCCGTGAATTTTCCCCAACCAGACACACTACGAGTACTGAAACTACTCTGTACTGGAATAGGTGCTCCACAGGACAGGCCCCTGTGTGGATTAATCCCCCTTTGTGTATTTTCCACGGCACGGTCCCCTTGCGAGCGGACCCACGTCTCCCTTGGGCAGTCCCCACTGCCCTCCGTTGCTGTGTTGTAGCAACTCCTCCCTCTCAACAGGTAGGATCTACCACCGCACCATTTTCCACATGTGGCCTGAAAACCCATGTGATGTATTTCGCCATTCTTTACCTCCCCTAGCCTGAAAGAATAGGAGTTGGAAAAGAACATCTTTCCCTATGCATGTGATAGTGTTAAAATGGCCCCAGCTGCTTTAACTCTATGGGAGAAACATAGAGAGAGAAAAGGTGCAGCTGGCGTGGCTTGCTCCCATGCTTGGAACGTCACCTTGTTCCCCCCTTCGGGGAGCCTGGAACCAGAAGGTTATGATGATTTTATGGGGCGTTGGGGAAGGGTGCGTGCAGTCTGATGCGGCCTGTTGCTATGGCACACAACTGCATGCCCGCACCTGCGTCAGCAGCGCACGTACATGGTTCAGCGCATGGCGTGATTAAATATTGACCCATAGTGTCGCTTTTTCGACACGTCGAAGTGAGCGACAGACAGGGAATGTCTTGGTTACTGTTGTATCCTCCATTCCCTGATGGAGGGAATGAGACATTGTGACCTCCCGGCCACAATGCTAAACCGAGCCACTGTTATGGCCGAACCTCATTCTCGGCTCCTCAGGGCAAAAACCTGAATGGACAGACTAATTTCCCTCCCTTAATACCTGTATGTCTGGGGGCGGGACATGCAACTTCATCCAATTTCTCATTGGCCTTTTCTCAAGTTCAGAGATGCGTGAGGCTCTCAAGAGAGACCCCTAGTGTCACTTCTTCGTCACAAGGTCTCGTTCCCTCCATCAGGGAACGGAAGTTACAACGGTAACCTAGACGTTTTCACTGCTTAAACATAATGCACAATTATGATCACATATTGCTAGGCCTATACACCCTTATGAACACAGTGGACTTTATATGCTACAAACTTTGAGCAAAATATTTGTTCTCAAATGGTAACAATATTAATGAGTTTACACAGATATTACTTCCTTGAATACTTACATGAACTTAGCTCTGAAGTATCAAATTGTAAAGAAGTTCATGCTCACGGGCAAGGAAGAGGCGAGAGAACGGCTTGACATATAAATGATAGTTTTAATGGAAAACTCAAAAGACAAACACATAGGACGACGGACATGTCCGTAAGGATCTCTCTCTCCCGCACCGCCCTCTGCAGTCGGCCTTTATCCCTCTCGTTGGCTTGATTAGCCTAATACGGAACCGGGCGTGTTGAGTCACGACCCGGCCCCGCCCTCCACCGTGCCACACAAATGCTTTAGATTAACATTAAACACATGATAACACTGCTTTTAACAAATTGCACAATCAAACTACCCTTCAGAAACACACACACTACTTTTTTTTTTTACTTGTTTGCTTGTACTGGTTAAATGCACTTATATTTTTCTGTGCTATTTCTACAGAAATTAATTTATGTTTTTTATGCTTTCAGGGGTTAAACGCTCTGAAGGATTTTCTGTTTGTCATCAAGTTCATCATTCAGTCTTTTTTATTTCTTCACATTTAGTTTTTGCAGACTGTCTTAGTCTGTTTGACTGGGCAATGAATATAAGATTCCCTACACTTTCTGCCTTTAGTGCAAGGTCATTAGCAGATTGCTCTATTGCTGAGGCATCTTTCTGGAGGCGTGCTCTCTTTTTCTTTAGCTCATCGATCTCATCAGAGAAAGTTTTCTTCATGTTTTATTTTTCTGCTCCTTTGTACACCACCTCTCCTGCCAATGTTTCATAGAATGGGGTGTCTACCCGGCCTTTGGCAGGATTGAAGTCAGTGAAATCTGCCCTTCTCTTTGGCACAGTCTCATTGATGAACTTCCTGTACTGTTTGAAAATATCATCACAATTAGGGATGTCCCGATCCGATACCTGGATCGGCTTCGATAGTGACGTTTTTAGAAGGATCTGGTATCGGTCTGACGAGCCTGAACCAAATCCTATACTGTTTGTTAGTCATGTTCGTTACTGGCATGCTCAATAAATGACATAAAAGAACCATTAATACACCATTAAAGCAGCTCATGTGACTCGTGCATTTTATTCAAAGCCACTTGAAGACGCGTGATAGCTCTATGAATCGTAATAGGCTGTGTTTAATAAGTAAACATAAAATGCACGCGCAGCTCCAGCGTGTCAGTGAATGGTGCACAATATTTGAGCGCTACAAACGAACAACATCTCAGATGTAGATGCTCAGCAGTTCGGTTCACTTATAATATGGACTTAGAATGTCACCGAAGGTGCATTTTACCAGAAATTAAATAAAAAGCGAATTAAACTAAAAAAGTGTGAAGGTTTAAAAGTTAATGCTGTCATGGAGAGACTCACGGAGGCAGATATATGGACTCAGTAGCAGGGTTTATTGAGCAGAGGTTTGAAACATTGTGAGTAGAGATGCACCGATTGCAATTTTCTTGGCCAATTCCGTTTTTTCTCCAAGTGTGACCTGCCGATACCGATTTTCTAAGAACTATTATTGTCCGCATATACAAACAAAATCTACCTTTCTTCAATGCAAAATGTAAACATTACAATTTCCCCCAAACAAAGTTACAGGATCTTCTCTGACTTCTGATATATAAAGTGCTCTGTGACTGGAAAGAGGTAGAAATAACAATTAACTGCAAATGAGTTGCTTTATATAACAAAACGGATGTAAATTTTCCACTTTTTATAAATGGACCTTTTTCTATTTTTTACTCCTCTAACAAAACAATTCCAAAGATTACAAGCCTATGAACAAAACTGAAGTGTCCAATACGCTCAACATTGACATTAAGCTTATGTTAGATACCAAATATCAGAGGTAAATCTGATTGCTGCTTCAGGATCTGCTTGTAACCACACCTGTCGTCACTCACCCCCGTTTTTCCTGGGAGTCTCCCGTATTTCACACCCATCTCCCACCCCCCTCCTGTTTTGTTATTTCTCCTGGGAAACTCCCATAATTTGTATGGCCCAAACCACGTTATATGAATAATCACATCAATATATTATTCCAAGGTTGTCCAGTTGCCAGATCTTG
This sequence comes from Moxostoma hubbsi, assembly GCA_032164185.1. Taxonomy (NCBI): domain Eukaryota; kingdom Metazoa; phylum Chordata; class Actinopteri; order Cypriniformes; family Catostomidae; genus Moxostoma; species Moxostoma hubbsi. The sequence goes on from JAVLUX010000008.1 coordinate 30,313,946, forward strand.
TATGAAACGCATCCAACTCACACAATCGACACATACAAATTTGAACCCATTTGTGACCTCAACCTGGCAACAAAAACCCATTTGCGTTGTTGAAATCTGCGCAGGCAGTAGGCGCGAGAAGTTGAATCAAGCGTCACCGGTAGATGGGAGGAGACTCAGCTGGGGTTCCGGCGGAAAAAAAAAAATTTTTTTTTTAATATATATATAAAAATAAATAAATAATCACACACACGCGTAAATTTAACAACAGCTGGACGAAAGCATTTAATTTCATATCCCGAAGCCATATCAACAATACCCACGCCTTAAGTGTGTCTCACTGATTTTAATATCGGACACGGTGGGAAAAATTAAGTTACTCAGCACATTAAATCACAACGGCACAATTTATATGTATTTAGCCTGCCTCTGCCAGCCCACGGTTTACTTTAGCCTTACAAATATTACAAATTGCAAACTTTATGTATTTTTCACTCACAGTGAAGATCTTCCACGCCATTGTCATGTTTCCATGCGGCTGTGACGTTATTGCCTGCGCTGCTGGCAAAAAAACGAACCGGCTCTGAATCGGAAAGACGTGAGACTGACCGGCCGGTTACCGTTCCGGGCCGATCATGCGGATAACCGGCTGATTCCAGTCCCTGGCCGGTCGATCGGTGCATCTCTAATTGTGAGTAAATCCAGTTGAGCAGAGTGGCAAACAGCAGGTAAGTAATATCAAGACAGTGTGTAGACATGATGAAAGAGATAACTCACAACAATTTGTATGATACTTGCAGGCAATAATGAAGACACAGGTATGTTTGACATAGTAGAAAGTTCTGGAATATCCGAGATACTATCAATGAGAACAGGCTGTGTGTGTGTGTGTGTGTGTGTGTGTGTGTGTGTGTGTGTGTGTGTGTGTGTGTGTGTGTGTGTGTGTGTGTGTGTGTGTGTGTGTGTGTGTGTGTGTGTGTGTGTGTGTGTGTGTGTGAGAAAGCTGGGTATTTATGCAGTCTTTGATTAGCCACTAATGATGCACAGGTGCATGTAATCAGAACTCAGGGAGTGCCGTGATGGCAGTGTGGAATATATTATTATTATCATTTGTTTACAAATTATAATAATATTTAAGTTGAATATGTTCCAAAAAGTGACTGTGAATGAAAAGTGAGCTGATATCTTACAGACTAAATTGAACAAAAAAAGAGATCTGAATAATTTTAAAGTCCAGATACAAATTTTAAAAAGTTTTTGCTAAAATTTCTACGGATGACTTATAATGGAATTACTGTTAATTTTGTTGCTACATTATCCAGTATACTGATAATAATGTGTTTCTTGATATGCTATACATTTATTGAAATAATGTGTAGTTAAAGGTTTGTGTTTATTTACATATTAAAGAGTACACACAATTATATCCACACAATAATGTAAATATATTATAAACTGATTATGCAAAAAAAAACAAAAAAACAACAACAATGGTATCGGCTCAGTATCAGCCAATACGGAGATTTACGGTATCAGAATCGGATCGGAAGTGGAAAAAGTGGTATCGGGACATCTCTAATCACAATCATTTCCATCTATTCATTTGGTCTCAGTTTGAGGATTCTTTTCAACTTGTTGATGCATGAATCTTTTTTGCTTGCCATCCTCCTTGGATCTAGGTAATCCATGTTGCGCACAAGAGTGTAGTGGAATTTTTTTCTTGTAATTTCCCTGCAAGTGTCAGTAAGCACTTTCTGCAATACATCCTGAACTCCAACTCTCTCTTCTCACAAATCTTCTGTGATGACACCAGTTCCTTCAGCATTTTGTCTGCAGAGAAACCCACATGAACTTTACTTGTATGAATGAGATTGTTTTTGTCTGTGACATCTATTGACATAAATTTTGATACTGTGTTTGCATTAGCCATAACATCAGGCTTGATAAAATGATCCATAATTGACATAACATTAGAAAGATCAGCAGCCAGAAAAGGAATCATAGATCTCTCTGTTTGATATAGACCCTTCTTTGACAGTAGTATAAGATTTAGTTCCATGGTTTGGTAATTTCCCTGCCTCTACTGCATTCACATATTTCTTCAAGTCTGTCAATATCTTGATCATCCACTGTGTAACTGGGACATTCTCTGCCCATCTTGTTTTACAGAATTTGAATGGCATAAGAGGAGATGTTTCGCCAACAGCTTTGGCATAATCCTCTCTTTGGGCAGGGGAATCTTTCAATAGCCAATAAGCATTACTTAACTGGTCTACTTTCCAATTTGAGGCATCTGCACCTTTTTTTAAATGCCTGTGTAAAATATGTAGGCTACAGCAACCCACTTTTAGTAACAGTATCGACATCATGTTCAAGTTCAGTTTGTATAAGGTCTTGGAAATTAAAATTGACTTTAGGTCCATCCATTGAAAGATGTACAGTGCATCCGGAAAGTATTCACAGCACTTCACTTTTTCCACATTTTGTTATGTTACAGCCTTATTCCAAAATGGATTCAATTCATTATTTTCCTCAAAATTCTACAAACAATACCCCAAAATGACAACGTGAAAGAAGTTTGTTTGAAATCTTTGCAAATTTATTAAAAATAAGAAACGAAAAAAAATCACATGTACAGTACATAACTATTCACAACTTTTGATCAATACTTTGTTGAAGCTCCTTTGGCACCAATTACAGCCTCAAATCTTTTTGAGTATGATTCTACAAGCTTGGCACACCTATTTATGGGCAGTTTCTCCCATTCTTCTTTGCAGGACCTCTCAAGCTCCATCAGGTTAGATGGGGAGCGTCGGTGCACAGCCATTTTCAGATCTCTCCAGAGAGTGCAATCGGATTCAAGTCTGGGCTCTGGCTGGGCCACTCAAGGACTTTCACAGAGTTGTCCCATAGCCACTCCTTTTTGTCCTGTTGGAAGATGAACCTTCGCCCCAGTCTGAGGTTTTCATCAAGGATGTCTCTGTACATTGCTGCATTCATCTTTCCCTTGATCCTGACTAGTCTCCCAGTTCCTGCCGCTGAAAAACATCCCCACAGCATGATGCTGCCACCAACATGCTTCACTGTAGGGATGGTATTGGCCAGGTGATGAGGGGTGCCTGGTTTCCTCCAGACATGACGCTTGCCATTCAGGCCAAAGAGTTCAATATTTGTTTCATCAGACCAGAGAATTTTGTTTCTCATGGTCTGAGAGTCCTTCAGGTGCTTTTTGGAAAAATCCAGGTGGGCTGTCATGTGCCTTTACTGAGGAGTGGCTTCCGTCTGGCCACTCTACCATACAGGCCTGATTGGTGGAGTGCTGCAGAGATGGTTGTTCTTCTGGAAGGTTCTCCTCTCTCCTCAGAGAAATGCTGGAGCTCTGTCAGAGTGATCATCGGGTTCTTGTTCACCTCCCTCACTAAGGCCTTTCTCCCCCGATCGCTCAGTTCGGCCGGGCAGCCAGCTCTAGGAAGAGTCCTGGTGGTTCCAAACTTCTTTAATTTACGGATGATGGAGGCCACTGTGCTCATTGGGACCTTAAATGCTGCAGAAAATGTTTTGTACCCTTCCCCAGATTAACCTCCACCATGTCCTCTGCTGTGGCATGGGCCATGAATTCAGAAGTGAAGTAAAATGTAACTACAGCATCATTGTCCCAAAATCTTAAATTAATAACCATTTGCTTTGTTTGGGTCTTCTGATTCAAGATTTAATCAAAAAGCAAAACATATCCATTCTTAAGAGACCTTATCCTGTCTATCAGAAGTGACTTGCAGTATGGCTCTATGCCAAAAACAGTCAAATAAGATGATTTAGTCTCTCCACATTTAAAGCTGCTGGCAATATCACTATCTGGGAACATTCTTTTGAGCAAAGCCCCTATAAAAGAAAAAACATTTGCAAAGTTGTAAATTACCCCAAATATAGGCTACTCATAATATTAAATTAATCTAAACCACAATTAACATCAGAATTAATTCAAACGTAAGCATTGAACCATTATAATCCTAATTGTATACTAGGACTTGAAGTTAGTGCGATTTTAACCCTCTGGGGTCTGAGGGTATTTTGGGCCCTGGAGACGTTTTGACATGCCTTGAAATTTTTGCTTTTTTCAGTTGCTTAAAAATATATTAATGGCTAAAGTCTGATAACACTTCAGTACAAACTGGGATACAATAATATGTGAGCAACATGTGTGTACATGTTTTATTTTTGAGAAAATAACATTTATGCATGGTTTTTGAAAAAAAAAAAAAATAATTAAGTCACTGAAATAAGGTCATATAACACATACTAAATATTTGTCCACAAGCCTTTTGAGAACTGGATCTTGTAGCCTAGAGTTTTTGCTACAAAATGATGTGAAAACCGTCCTGATCACTCATTCATACAAAACAATATAGTAATTTAACTTTTGTAAGACAATTTTAGTGTTGAAAGGGAATATGCGAGGAGGCGTGAATGGTCATGAATATGGAGTGTAATTCACACCTGAGGATACAAAGACCCCTCCCCTGGGCCTATCAATGAGGAATGTGACAGAGAGAGAATGACTGTGAGGAGACTTAATGATCAATATCAAGTTTTAAGTTAAAATAAATAATCTGACTGTTCATTTTCTTTAAATAAAGACTTAATTTTAGACCTACACTACCGTTTAAAAGAAGTCTCTTCTGCTCACCAAGACTGGATTTATTTGATCCAAAATACAGTAAAAACATTGATATTTTGAACTATTTTTACAATTTAAAAGAACAATTTTCTATTTGAATATATTGTTAAATGCAATTTGTGATCAAAGCTGAATTTTCAAATCATTATAATATGCTGATTTTCTAATATGGACATATTTAAAGTGCATTTTACTCATTTAACCTGAACACATATTTGCAAGCACAAGCTTTGTTGATGATAATGAGGCATTATAAACACTAGATAAAATATAATCTAAACATTAATATTATTTTTTATATCATATTACATATCATATTTATATTATACAGCATACAATTTAAATACCTGCTTTAGCCGAAGCAACATTTAAATGTAACTAAAACTTGCTTATTAGGATACATTTCAAATGTCAATACTCTGAATCCTGGCTGGCAAGTCTGGAAACAGTCCCACTAGTAAAATATGTACGTTTATATAAAATAGCATGTCAACTAATGAAAACTAAATGACTTACTCATCTGAAATTGTATCTTCGGCTGGATCAAGTCTCTCTTCAAAATACAAACTTTCATCGGAGTCCCGCTCTTCTTCTGATGAAAATGTTAAATCTTCCTTAATATCCAGAAGTTTCCTAGCCTGTGTGTCCTTACAAACGTGCAGAAAAATGAATGAAATGTGTTTACATCAGACCTCACAGTCGGGGGCGTGTACATTTGTGTTGATCATCTCAGCACATTAGCGTATGAATGGCGCGCTCTGCTGGTGGGTGGGATCACATTACAGATCCAAAGTGCATTTAAACTGGTGAAACACTTTCTTATGTGTTACATTCATACCAGCTGACAGAAGTAAGTGTGAAGTTTGGAGCAAAAGAAATGGAAATAAAACTTGTACAAATTGTCAGCTTTACGTTAAGCTAATATGCTATTTCTAGACATTTTAAATGCATATGTTTACAGGCATGATCTTTTTTTTTTTATCAAGATAATTCACGTTGCATCGTTATTTCTTTTTTCTAGTAAGACCTTTAATATTAGGGCAAAAATCGTATTCTTGATGATCATTTTTGTATTGTTTTCCTGTAAAATATCTAAAAATCCTTAAAACAATGTCAATTTGTTTTATTTTGTTTTAGAAAGATTTTTTATTTTTTTGAGAATGTATTTTTAACATGTGTGTTTTGTCTTTCTTGTGCTGAAGAAGTAATCCAAAGTGTTTAGAATACGTTACTGACCTTGAGTAAATTAATGAAATACTTTACAAATTGCATTTTGCAGCATGTATTCTGTAATCTGTAGTGGAATACATTTCAAAAGTAACCCTCCCAACCCTGACGGTAATTAGCTCAACCTAATTACAGGGTGTTTCCTGGCTCAAAATGAGGCGGAGGTGGTACCATACTGATCAAAAAAGTGATATTAAAAAAACGTAAGTGTTGGCTTTGCATTAATACACTCCTAATGTCCTGGCAACTGAATACTAGTGTTAATTTTGTTAAACTTTTGTTAAGTTTATATTTCAAATAAGATTTATCTTATCATGATAATCTCATCAATGCTGCAACTAGGGATGCACCGATACCACTTTTTCTCTTCCTATTCCGATATCGGAAATCACAGTATTGGCCGATGCCGATACCAATGTTGTTTTTTTTGATAATTAGATAATTCATAATCAGAATGTCTTAACATTATTGTGTGGAACTAATTGGGAGTACTCTTTAAAAAAGAAACACAAACCTCTAACTACACATTATTTCAATATAACTGTATAGCTTATTAAGAAACACTTTATTATTAACTGGATAATGTAGCAGCAAAATTAACAGTAATTCAATCTTCAGTAGAAAAGAAACCAGTGTTTTATTTTTTTCCTTTTTCCCCCCTTTTTTTCTCTCCAAAAAGGTTTCAAAGTACGTCTGTACTTTTAAAGTATTCAAATCTCTTTTTTGTTCAATTTAGTTGTAAGACATCAGTCTACTTTTCATTCACAGTTATTTTTTTGGAACCCAGTCAAATTAAATATTGTTATAAATTGTAAACAAATACTAATGATGACAATAATAATAATAAATTGTTATTAAAATTGTTAATATTTAATTTAAATTTTAAATACATCAGTAATCTATTTATATTGTGCACTTTTTAAACCCTCACGCTTTTATTTTGACATTCTGAACTCTCCAGGAAGACCTGTATGAGTCCTGTAAAGCTGCTTTGGCACGATGTGTTGTGAAAGGCGCTATACAAATAAAAATTACTTGATTTGACCCTGTTTCTAGGCAAGTTCACAGTAGATTATTTAGCTTCTTATTCAAATTCTGTTCAAATGCACCTCCGGTGCTGTTCTAAATGCATATTATAAGTGAACCAATCTATTGAGCAGCATTTACATCTGAGATGTTCTTGAGTAGCTCTCAAATATTGCACACCACTGTGAAGGCTAAAAATAGCTGCGAGGACATCACCAGCCTGTGCATGAGTTTGTGTCAACAGAACAGCTCCATTCATTAAAGTGCTGCGCATACTATATACTTATTAACTGCTTTAATGGTGTTTTTATGTTATTTGTGGAGCTTGACAGTAATGAACATGACTAACACACAGTATCTGGTTTGGATCGTGCTCGTTGGACCGATACCTGATCCATCTAAAAGCTTTAGTATCGGAGCCGATACAGAACCAGGTATCAGATCGGTGCATGACTAGATGCAACACGTTGCAAGCTGCAGACAGCGCGGGTGAGAGACGAGCATCTCTGTGTTAGAGTGTGCATCAGCCAGCGAAACTTTGAATCACTCCTCATCTCGACTCCCGCTCCGATTGGGTCACTTCCGCGACTGGTTGAAACGGCTCTGACCGCACAGAGAATGACAATTTTGGAATTTGTGCTTATTTACATGCCACGTCCCGAATTATCTGAACATTAATTAAGGATGAAATAAAGATACATCTCCAAGCTGTGATCTGTGTTTCTATTAAACACTTGAGCTGCAGCTCTCGTCTAGCGTGTCAACATTATAGTTTTATATGATCTCATGTTACGTTAAATGACATTAAGCTATTAAGCATTCAGCAATGGAATTTTTTTTATTATTATTGCAGAGATTTGCAGTTACAAATGACAATCCACCCTGTGCAATGCTTGTTGGTGTTTTCCATGAAGACACCCACCACAGTTTTGTAGAAAGGAACAAAATTTGACTGAGGCGGCCTCCTAGTAATTCTCTATGCAGAATTACTCTGAATTAGCTACATTTTCAATTTCATCAGCGACCACCAATGCTACCTAACATAGGCTACACTTTAAAAATAGCTAACATTATAGTTACATACTGCTTGTTCTGATGAGCTGGACAACCAGTGGGACTCCGTAAGCTACAGGCAACACAATACTTCAGCCTCCAGGGTCTTTGCTGGTGTTAAGCCGAGATGTGCTCCACTATGTCTCATACTACTGTCAGTGCTGAAGGTGGTAGCGGCTTCATTAGCTGACTGCTGTTCTCTTGGCGCGGGCTGCAGTAGAGCAGTGATGGCCACTTGAGCCAGAGATGATGCTCCTCTCAGCTTCATGCGGATAGTATGCTTCTTAATGTTTGTGTGGCTTCAAAGTGCTCCCTCTCCCATATTTGATAGCTCGATAGTAGTTTTACAAACATTACATTTAGCTTTTCTGTTGTGTACCCTTTTAACACCTAGTTTGAAGTGACCATTTTGTAGCCAAAGTGCTTGAAATGTAAATTTTCCTGGCTGGTTTGGCTTAGCAGGTACAGGTGACTGCATTTATTGACAAGTGATTGCCAGTTGCCAGTTGACGAGCGGGAAGGAGATAAAATGGTGCTGAAAAATAGCCTAACCATAACAATACGCAATACGGGAAATGCATGAAATAACCTGATAAAGAAAAATATGGCATAAAATTCTTTTACATTTTTATAAATGGCAACTAAAACTTAAACATGCTAAAAACAAAATTCCCTGATTTTCCATGGCTTGTACCAAAACAATATAAAATCCCCTGACTTTCCATGTCTGGAATAGACTTTTTAAAATTCCATGATATTCCATAACCCGTGGGAACCCTTTAAGTCATGTCTGAAATCTCATCTCTTTACACTGGCCTTTTGAGTCTGAAAAATGAAATGTAGGACACAGTTTTGGAGTGTTTGTATTTTAGACTACTGGTGTTTGTGTGTATGGTCATTTTTAAGTGTGATGTTTTAAATTGTATTACTGTGAAGAACTTTGGTCAACTGTTGTTTTAAATGTATTTATAATTGATATAAAGCGCAAATGCTGTGATTTTAGTTACAGTTGAAGAGAACATGGTTGAAGTCGTGAAAACAATTTTTTTTACCACTCCACAGATTTCATATTAGCAAACCATAGTTCGACAAGATGTTTAGGACATCTTTGTGCATGACACAAGTAATCTTTCCAACAGTTGTTTACATACACTAAGTTAACTGTGCCTTTAAGCAGCTTGGAAAATTCCAGAAAATGATGTCAAGCCTTTAGCCTTAAGCTTCTGATAGGTTAAATGGAGGTGTACCTGTGGATGTATTTTAAGGCCTAACTTTAAACTTTAAACCTCAGAAAAAAAAACGTGGTCCTCAACAAGTCTGGTTCATCCATGGGAGCAATTTTCAAATGCCTGAAGGTACAAATTTTTCTGTACAAACAATAGTATGCAAGTATAAACACCATGGGGACCACGCAGCCTTCATACCACTCAGGAAGGAGATGCATTCTGTCTCCTAGAGGTGAACATAGTTTGGTGTGAAAAGTGCAAATCAATCCCAGAACAACAGCAAAGCACCTTTTGAAGATGCTAGAGGAAAAAGGTAGACAAGTATCAGTATCCACAGTAAAATGAGTCCTAAATCAACCTAACCTGTAAAGGTGCTCAGCAAGGAAGAAGCCATGGCTCCAAAACTTTTTGGAGAAATGTACGCTGGTCTGATAATTTTTTTTTAACTGTTTGGCCATAATGACCATCGTTATGTTTGTGGAGCAAAAAGCGTGATGCTTGCAAGGCAAAGAACACCATCCCAACCGTGAAGCATGGGTTGGCAGCATCATGTTGTGGGGATGCTTTGATGCAGGAGGGACTGGTGCAGTTCACAAAATAGATGGCATCATGCGGAAGGAACATTATATGGATATATTAAAGAAAACACTCAAGACATCAGCCAGGAAGTTAAAGCTTGGTCGCAAATGGGTTATCCAAAAGGACAGTGACCCCAAGCATCCCTCCAAAGTTGTGGCAAAATGGCTTAAGGACAGCAAAGTCAAAGTATCACAAAAATCCAGCTCAAAGCCCTGACCTCAATCCAATAGAAAATGTGTGGTCATAACCTAAAAAGCGTGTTTGAGCAAGGAGGCGTACAAACATGACTTGGTTAGACCAGTTCTATCTGGAGGAATGGGCCAAAATTCCCACAAGTTATCGTGAGAAGCTTGTGGAAGGCTACCCAAAATATTTGACCCAAGTTAAACAATCTAAAGACAATACTAACAAAGTGTATGCAAACTTCTGACCCACTAGGAATGTGATAAAATAAAAACAATCTGAAATTAATCTTTTTCTTTACTATTATTCTGGCAAACAGTGATCCTAACTGACCTAATACAGGGAATGTTTTCTACTATTTAA